>CAUYUJ010021193.1:264924-407424 GCA_963575745.1 Prorocentrum cordatum | reverse complement strand
TGGGACAGCAGGAAATTGATATTCTATGCATCCAGGAGACACACCTCCACGGAGCCGAATATTACGAGCAGGGCGGCTTCCTCATATTTCTCTCTGGTGAACTGAGTCTGGAAGAGCGTCCGTGGGCGGGCGTTGGTTTCGTGGTCTCGCCTTGGGTGCGCTCGGCCGTCGTGGCCTTCAAAACCCATTGCGATCGCATGGCTACCCTTCGCATGCGACTGCAAAGGAGCTTATGCCCCCGAGTATGGGAGTCTTTCCTCTGAGAACCGGGGTGAGATGCCAAAGGAATTAAGATCTCATGTTCACTCTGCTCAGGGAGAGAGGGGGCGGGATGAGACATCGATAAGGCAAGTATCCGGCAAGCAAGTTTACTACACCAGGAATGTGAAGGGAGGAGGCCGGCTGGCCTACGACCGACGACGCGCGACGGCCGAGGGCTGGCGCGCTCCTTTTCTCTCCTGCAAGCAAACGAAAGCTTGCTTGAGTAAACAAACAGCTGCAGTATGCAGCATTAGTTCAAGGCAGAGTGCACGGCATGCAAGATGACTCATAATGCATTCTATTATGAGGCGGAGATGAGCAATTTCCCCCCCCCCGCGGCGGGCCTCGTAGAGCCCATCCGGCCACAGCACCCCTGGCCTATACATATACACAACCACTGGAGCCAACCCCAAAAACTTGCACGGCTCAACGGTGGCTGCCAGGGGGCTAAGGGCCGAAGAGGCCCGACGACTCCCACCATCACATCAATAAATTCTCTCCGCTGGACCGGCTTAGCCGACCAGTAGGGTTGATTACCCATCCAACATGCGTACCGCGCGTGGATGAGAACTTCCATGCACGCGCCTGCCGCGACTAAGTCACGCGGGCGGATCTCAGCCCAACTCATCCCACGGGTTCTCCTCTTCCGTGGGCGGCGCCGGAGGCGGCGGGTTCGAAGACGCCGAACCTCCAGTCTGTCCGTCTCCGCCGCGAGGCGAGCGGGGCCGCCCCTTTCCTCTGCTAGTATGATCTGCAGCACTGTAGCTCTTCTCCTTGTTCTTGGACGCCTTCCCCTTATTTGGCGGGAGTGCTCAAACGTAGACAGTGCATGCCACAGATCCAGCGTCCACCATACCTCGTCGGACATCCACGTGATCCGGCCCCGGCGGACGCAGTACCCGACATGAACGTCGTTCACGTAGCGCGGGTAGGACACGAGCGGGTCGTAGCCAGCAGCGCCGCGGCCCGCGCCCATGGCCCCATCGCGCGCGCTGGGGCACCGACCGATCCCAAGCGTTGGAATACCTTGAGTATTCCTCTCTCGTCGTCACGGCTGAGCCGGCGACAGAACGCGGGGATTCGGTGGCGTCATCGGAAGCCCGAACGTCTGAGACGTCGGTTCTGAGCGGTCGAGGTGTTGTTGGTGGTCTGGCTTCCACCTCGTCCTGTGCCCTTATTGGTCCAACGGGAGCGGCTTCGCCGCCGCGGTGTGGATTGTCGTGTCTGTTCTCACGATCTCGCATACATTTTAACAAACTCCTAGCAGCGGTAGCTACTGGGATACCACATATTCCGCATGCAGTGCGGAACGGTCCTGCGTCTATATCCTGGAGCTCTGCCCCAGGATCAATATATTTGTCCTGAAGCCAAGAAATGGCTTCTTGCAACAGAGCACCCTTGCAACGGTCCTGTCCGCCTGAGGCGTCAGGTCACTGGTATCTTCTTCAGATCCATCTGGGGACCACCTCTCGCCTTGGGCGGGGTGGTCTGCTTTCATTAACGAAGACAGTTCTCGGCTCAGAGAGATTTCTTTATTGATACAATCAAAATCTTCCTCCATTGAGTTTATTTCATGCTCTTTATCAATAGGATCATCACTGTCTTGTCCGAACTGTCCATTTAACGCTATCGGGATGGGAACATTTCTACTCGTGCCTGCCCATTCGCCTGGGTCGCTGGGGTACACGCCAGCGTTCTCATGGGCTTTCCCTGGCCGACTGGTTTCACCAATGGCAGGCACGATTGTATGTGTAGCATTCGGAATCGGGCTGATTGACTCCGTCGATTTGGCACTCCAAGACAAGAACGCACTTCGTCTAGGTCTTGCTGTTATGCCATTTCGTCCATACGGGTCTGGGGTTTGCTCCCGATTGCCAATCGGAATTCCAGAGGGAGAGACATCTACCGACATCTCTACCACCCCTTCAGTGCTTCTACCCCTAGATGCCCGAGTGGCGATTTTGGAAGGAGGAATGCGGCCCTGGCCAGGACCGCTCTCACTGATGTCATGTCCGTCATGCTGTACAACACACTGATCTGCGCTTCGCGAAGCGACGGACACGTCATCTGTCCTATCACAGCTCATTCCCGCAGCAACTAAGCCGTGGGGTTCATCCGAAGTTCTTGCTTCTGGTTGGAATGATCCCGCGTCGACTAAGTCGCGCGCTTCGGTTGATAACCAGTCTTTCCTCTGAGAACCTGGGAAAGATGCCAAAATAATTAACATCTCATGTTCACTCTGCTCAGGGAGGGAGGGGGCGGGATGAGACATCGATAAGACAAGTATCCGGTAAGCAAGTTTACTATATCAGGAATGCGAAGGGAGGAGGCCGGCTGGCCTACGACCGACGACGCGCGACGGCCGAGGGCTGGCGCGCTCCTTTTCTTCCCTGCAAGCAAACGAAAGCTTGCTTGAGCAAACGAACAGCTGCAGCATGCAGCACTAGTTCAAGGCAGACAGTGCACAGCATGCAAGATTACCCCTAATGTATTTTATTATGAGGCGGAGAGGAGCATATTTACTCTGGGCACGACTACGAGAAGCGGCAGATCTTCTTCAACGACCTCGAGGAGCTCGCCCGGCCGACCACGGACCGCAGCATCACGTGCGCCTTCGGGGATTTCAGCGCTTGTTTGCGTCACGCGGGAGCGTCCGAGGGCCACATTATCGGGCCATGCGTTTGCAAGGCGGCAGCATCGCATGACGGCCGGGGCCCCGCCACTTCGAACCGGCGACTTCCATTCGAACGTCGCGAGGCGTGCGAGCTCATCGTCGCGAACACCTACTTTGACAACCCTCCCGACATGCAAGATTACCATCGTAGTCTTGGGGCGCGCCCCATGGAAGCCACATCGCCGGGGCGCGTTGCTCAGATGGACCATCTACTATGTCGCCGGGGCGCTCTGCCTACGATCGCGAGTTGTTGGGCGAGCCGGACATGCGCTCTAAACAGCCACCATTTCCTCGCCATCGTCGAGACCAGCGCGAACTTCAACACGGAAGCCTGGGCACGAAAAGACTTCCGCGGATAAACCGGCACTCCAGCACCAAAGCGTTCGATCCGAGGTCACACGGAGGTTCACGGATTCGTCTTTTGCCCAGCCAGGTTCCCCGGGGGGGGCCACAGAGGATATTCGAGCCGCTTTCGCCTACGCTGCCGACGCGCTTCCTGGCGGGGGGCCCCCGGCCAGGCGGCCATGGACTAGCCGAGCTACGCTGCAATTAATCTCGGATCGCGATGCGCGCCGCAGGGCTGCAGACTACGAGGGCGAAGGCAGACTCCACAAACTCATTGGGAAATCCAACAAAGATGACAGAAAAGGTGGCTGGATGAGTTCACTCGCGGAAGAAATTGAAAAGCAACCCGGTACCTTCGCAAACCCAGGCCCGCCGAGCACGCTTCAATCAAAAAGCCCGACGGTGGTCTGAGTGATTCGGCGGACAACGCGAATGTCATGGCAGACTACTTCGAGCACGTGCAGTGGCAGCGACGTTTTGAAGGCATGAATCCCGCAAGTGACGCGCCGCTTGGGCCCGCGTTACCAGTCGACACAGGGTCGCTCACACTGGCCGAACTCCGGCGAGCTCTGGGCGGACTGGAGGTCGGGAAGGCGGCCAGGCCCGACGACGTGCCGCCAGACTTTCGGAAGGCAGTGGCGGATGACGACCTGGCTTGCGGCATTATGCTTCGCGTCAAAAATTCTGCGCAAAGAAAAATATTCCAGAGGCGTGGCGCCGCGCAAGAGTCGCCCTCTTGTTCAGAGAAGGCGACGCCGCGCCCCCAGCAAACTACCAGCCACTTTCGCCATTGCCAGTAGGATACAAAGTCCTTGCTTCCATTTTGCACCAAAGGTTGATCGGTGGTGGCGCCGAAAGCCGGATGCGGAATTCACAGCGTGGTTTCCGACCAGGTCGAGGCACGGCAGACGCTCTGATATTGGCGAGGCGCATGATAGACGCTGCGCACAACAACAACTCGAGCGGCACGCTGCTTCTCGCGTTGGACTGGGCGAAAGCTTTCGACAGAGTGAAGCCAGACGTAATGCGCGCGGCTTGCCGCGGGTTTGGGCTGCCCGCGGAGATGGCGAGCATGATCGGGGCGATGTGCGGGAGCCGGTACTTCGTCGCGCACGATCGCGCGGGGCCATCCTCAGACAGACGTCAGCGCGCAGGGATCGCCCAAGGGCGCCCGTTATCGCCCTACCTCTTCATCGCCGCCCTCCTGCACGACGTGTTCGACCGCGCTGATCTTCGTGATGAGCCGGCGTTCTTGGTCACCAGGGATGCCCCATATACCGACGACGCATCGCTGGCCTCGCAGCACCGAGAGAACCCGCAAAAAATTCTCGACGCCGTCGTCGAGGAGGGCGCGAAGCACGGCTTAGAGCTGAATTGGGATACGACTGTTCAGGTACAGATTTCAACGGGAATGAGTATCACGAGGCCAAATGGCGGTCCTATCAGCACGGCGCGGGAAGCCGTTCATCTAGGTGGACTCGTCATTTGCGACGGAAGGCTGCATCGGAACTCTCGCGGCGCATTGGAGAAGCGACTGGGGTTTCCAACAAACTTCGGAAGATGCGGCCCCATTCTCCCATGGGTCTGGCGCGGAAGATGAAGATTTACGAGACGCGTGTGCTGAGCAAGCTGTTGTACTCTGTCGACTCTGTCTGGCTACTGCGCGCCGAGAGGGCCCCGCTGGATGCTTTCCATTGCGGGGGTTCGAGGCGCATCATGGGCACCCCGTGATCGCGCGCATCGCCGGTCAGCAACGGCGATGTTCCGCGCAGAGCAGCAGCACAACCGCTCTCGAACATCCTGGCCTCGAGGC
This sequence comes from Prorocentrum cordatum, assembly GCA_963575745.1. Lineage (NCBI taxonomy): Eukaryota > Dinophyceae > Prorocentrales > Prorocentraceae > Prorocentrum > Prorocentrum cordatum. The sequence continues at coordinate 402,331 of CAUYUJ010021193.1, read as the reverse complement.
AGATCGCCCTGTACAACAAGATCGCGAACAACAGCGCCAGTTCCCTGGCCAGGGGGGCCCCGCGCAAACCGGACGGGGCCCCGCGAAGCTGGGCGACCGCTCGGCGGCGAGGCCGCCCCCGGCAGCAGCGGGCAACAAAAGTGTATAGAATGGTGTGCTTTCCGTTATTTTTCATTGCATGCAGGTCCTCCCCTCTTCCCCCTCCTCCTCCTCCTCCCCCTCCTCCTCCTCCTCCTCCTCCTCCTCCTCCTCTCCTCCTCCTCCTCCTCCTCCTCCCCCCCCCCCCCCTCCTCCTCCCCCCCTCCTCTCCCCCCCCCTTCTCCTCCTCCTCCCCCTCCTCCTCCTCCTCCCCCCCTCCTCCTCCTCCTCCTCCTCCTCCTCCTCCTCCTCCTCCTCCTCCTCCTCCTCGGGCCGTCTAGTCAAATCCGCGCTGGCGCCGATTGCCTGTCGCGGCGAATCGCGGCAGGAACCGCGAGTGTCCTTGCCAGCCCACGCGTCCTTCAGGACGCATGGCCTTCTTCCTTGCTTGCTTGCTTGGTAGCTTTTCCTGGAACCGCCCTTGTCGCACTCGGAGGGTCTCGGGCCGTCAGCACTTCTAGCTTTGCCGGGTGCATCGCTATCTCTTTCTTTGGCGGCTGCCGCAGAGCTTAGCGCCCGCAAAAGATGCACGTGGACGTGTACCTCGCCAGAATCGGCTTTGCCGTCTGTTGAGGTGGTTGGTATTTTGGCCATGTCTTTGATCGGTGCGACTGTCACTGGCTTTCCTTTGGTGACTCTTCTCGTTGCATCTTTTTCCTCTGCATCGCACCCCCCTGACGCACCGCGGCCTTCATATCTATCCGCGGTTCGAGAATCCCTGGGTTTCAGGGGGGGCGTCAGAGAAAACCGATGCCATAAGTCCTGGTACCGGCTGACTTTCCAAAATTTAGGGGCGACCATTCCAACGAAGTAAAGTACCTGACCCATGCGAGAAGATCAGTGAAAGGTTTTGTGCCGATATCGGTTGCTTCGCTTTGAATGCGTTCGCTCTGTAAACTAACTACTCCACGGGTAAACTGTTCAGAAATGGCGGCAGCATCTATACGGTGGGTTCTCGGAAGGCGCATCAATTTCATCGAGCCTCCCGCCTTTATCACCTTGCACACTGCTTGGTTATCTTCCATAATTGAGCATGTGCCTTCTCGTTGTTGCAGAATTTCCCGCGGCGGCAGGGCCGGCGGCAACTCAATTCGCAGGGCCAGATCCGCGGCAAGAATTTATGCCTCAAGTGTGCCATGGGACACGCAAGTTTGCCGACGAGAAGCCAAACTCTGATTAGCTCGCGCGCGTGATGCCCAAATTACCTGGTGGCTTGCAGTCGCACTGCGATTCGTTCTCAAGTCCCAAGCAAGGCCTGCGTCGGAGTACTGTCGAATCGTGACATCCTCCTTTCCGTCGCCAACCTATGACGTCATTTTGTATGTGGTCGTGGACTTTACATCGCATATCAAGCACAAAAGGTCCGTGTCCTGTTGAGCAGTCCATTTCTTCATGCAGCTGGCTGCGCGGGAGACCGCGCGCAAAATATCAAACCGAGCCACCCTCGCACCGCATAAGATCTTCATGAGAATTTTTGCAGCAATAGGCTGAGGAAACCCCGGCGACGTCGGCGGTTGAGGGTCATCTGGACCGGGTTCCGCGGCTAAGGCGGGCAACCTCGACTGGCTTGTCTGGGGAACCTGTGTCAACTTGGATCCCGAGTGCAGCTGCTATGGCCCCCTCTGCAGGAGAATGTGTTTTCTCCTCTCGGACCTCCTTGTCCGCCCTCACAATCAGCCAGCTCGGACCGAAAGGGGTACTAGCAGCAGGGAGTGTAGCAGGGTCGGTATCGGTTAGTCGTGCATACAGCGTCACACAAGGTTCAAATAACTCAGTCATATTGTATTCGATGGCTCTGACCATTTTCGGCTGTGCCGTTGAGTCGCACCCCGATTCCTCTCCATCACTCTCTGCCCGTCGGCCGGAGGTGGGCGCGTTCTGCACCTTCGGCGGTGGGAGATCGAGGATGGTTGGCAACTCCCCCTGCCATTCAACGCATTGCGTAAACAAATGATGTTCACGTCCCAAATATCTCCCCACGTTAGTTGGTGTGTCGATCTCGATGCCATTAGGGCAGCCGTCGGAGGTTCTTGCATGAGGCGCCACCCTTCTTCGAGGCTTGCTTTTGGCCCCGACAATTTAAAATCGCCGACGTAAGTTGTAAGGAACAAGCGCAGTTTTGCATGGAAATAACAACTACGCCAGGACTGCAGTAAATGAGTGATTTGGACATCGCGTGTCCCTCACCATGCTGTCCCCAGTGTCCACCAGTGCCAGGATGTCCGTAAAGGGAGAGGATCAACGGACATACAGGATTTCGCACGTCTCTCCAAGCGGGCGGCCATTCATCTCTTGGCAGGAAAAACCATGTTGGAGTTCCCCCAAATTTGGACTGGGTGTAAGCCTGTTCGGCATCAGCCCGTTGAATGTCATGCCCCTCGAACAGGCCATAAGCATGCGCCGCCTTGCTGACCTGCATGGTGGCCGGGCTGCTAGAAAGCTCCTGAAAAAGCTACGTCTCCATTGTGATCTCTAACGTCTGATCCATCAAAAACAACTCGGCCTTTATGTTTGCGGCATGTGTGTCCGATTGGGAGTTCTGAATTCTTCTCTACCAGAATGGCAAACAGGCGTCCGAAATAAGTCGTTCGCCTCTTTCGTTGTCGAACAGCATCGCTGTGTTCCATCGCGCCTGACTCATCCCAAGCGCCAATGATTCTTAACCGATCCCACACGGTCTGCAATGCTTTGCGGGCATCTAAATTCACCGCGGCCTCGGCCTTGGACACGGGCCGCCTCACGGCCGATATACTCCGCTGCGGACTTTCCGCAGCTGGTAATTCGCGCGTTTGTTCTACGATTCGAATATCATCAGTGAACGGGATCTGAAGGCAGTCTGCATCGAACCTTTCCCCCTCGCGATGCGGTGGAAGAGATGATTCAGATGGCGGCAATAGCACACGGGAAACGCTGCGTCGCGAAACGACGGCCGCCGGACTCGAAGTCAGGCTGTCCCCGTTAGACCTCGAAGGTTGCAGGGGTGTCAGGCCCCCCCCGACTGCGTCGGGGGGAACCCCATCTCGCAGAAATGCCCCGCCATACCAAGTCTGGCCCCACCGCGCTTCTTTATCGTCGGAGGTACCCTGTTCACTCCCAGAGCCTGCATTGGCGAAGCGAACCTCTGCCGCCCCCGCAGGATGCAGGAGCGCGCGCCAGTCTACTTCGGTTTCACCCGGCACAACCGCATATCCATTATTTCTTCTGCGGGCTTCGGCACCTGAATGGACGTTGCCCTCTGGATGCTCAGTGCCTGCGTTGCCGCGTTGCGCGCACTGGAGATCGACTGCGTCGATTCCAATATCGCGAAGCAAGGCAACGCAGGGCCCCGGGCCAACGACCCCGAAGAAACCGCTTTTCTCGAGTCGGGATTGCCCCACCACCTTCCTCCGATCCGCATGGCCCATGTTGAACCATCGACTCGGGCGAATTCCCGGATTGGTGGACCAATGAAATGTCTGAAGCCATTGTGCTCCATAACGTGGATCCGGGTCTGCGACCCAGACCCTTGTCACGGGTACATAGTCAGGATCGTAATACAAGACGACCCGAATGCTGTGAATCAACGCAACGTGTAGTTGTGAGAGGCAAAAACTGATATGAAGCAAGTATAGATGCTTCGCAACGCCTTCCGTCTCCTGCTCCTCCACCCCATCATCCTCTCCTCACCACTCGCCCTCTCCCACCCTCCCCCCCCCCCCCCCCCACCCTCCCCATCCCTTCTCCTGGCCCCTTCTCATCATCAGCATCATCAACACCAGAATCAGCACCATCATCATCATCACACACATCATCATAGCATCATCACATCACTACCATCCCCATCAATCATCATCGCCATCGCCAACAACATCGCCATCGGCATCATCATCGTCATCAGCAGCATCACCAGCAGCATCATCATCGCCATCAATCATCATCCTCATCAGCATCATCATCCGCATCCGCACAATCATCGTCACCGGCATCAACATGGCATCGCCATCGCCATCAGCATCATCATACCCCCCCCCCCCCCCCCCCCCCCTCCCCATCACGATCGCTCAACCAATCCCCTCCATCCACCACACCTCGCTCGCCCCCTCCCCCTCCTCTCCCTCGTCCTCATCTTCGCCCTCCCCCCTCGCATCCTCCTCCTCCCCGCTCCTCCCCCTCCCCCTCCTCCTCCCCTCCTCCTCCTCCTCCTCCTCCTCTCCTCCTCCTCCCCTCCTCCTCCTACCTCCCTCCTCCTCCTCCTCCCCCCCCCCCCCCCCTCCCATCGCCCTCCTCCGCCTCCTCCTCCCCCTCCGCCTCCGACCCCCAGCGCGGCGCGGAACGCGGTGGCCTAGACGCCGAACCCATTGGCCAGGGAACGCACCCCCCTCTCCCTCGCCTCTTTCGTCATCCCCCCCTCCCCCCCCCCCCCCCCCCCCCTCCAACTCCACCTCCTCATCCTCCTCTACTCATATTATTGATTCAGGTGGCCCGACGCTCGGCTATGATATGTCATGGCATGCATGGTACGATATGGCATGCCATGCTGTGCTGTGCTGCACGCTACGTATGTATTGGCACGCTGTGTTACCACGCTGGGCAATGCTGCGACAGGATGGTACGCTATGTGTTACCATGCTGGGCAATGCTGGGCATATGCGATGATAGGATGGTACGATATGCGATGCCGCGCCCATCTGAATGCAGGGCAAAGGAGGAGGCACGCGCGGCTTCGCCGCTTCAAGCCGAGCACGCGGGCACGCTGCCTGCGCGGACTGCTCGAATTAAAACGTGATGCGATTAAACTGCGACTTCCTCAATTTCGGAAGCCACGTGGATGCTGGGCGGCGCCTGTGTGGGGCCGAGCGTTCTTCGGGTGGTTGGGCCGACGCGCGCGCTCAGAGGGTTGGCCCATCAGCCTGAAGGCGCCTCCCATGCCCCCCCCCCTCCCCCCTCCCCCCCCTCGCCGAAGTCCAGCGGGCGCGCGGTGGGCGGGCGGGCGGCGGGGGCGGGGGCGGGGGGTGGGGCGAGGTGGGGGGCGGGGGGGGGGGGGGGTTGAAAGTCCACCCCATCTCCCCAATATCCCAAGGCCGACGGGCCCTCAGCCGTCGCCCTCAGGCCCGCCTCGGGCCCAGCGATGCCCGTCCGAGCCCCTCCATTTTAGGGCCCCGTCTTTCCCGCCGCCCAGAGCGGCCTGGCCGACAGAGTCGGCGCGATGGCGGCCGATCTGTTCGCGGTCTGCAGCGCGTGGAATGACGCGCCACAGGAGAGGCGACAGAAGAGGATTTTGATGGAGATCGAGACTGCAAGGATACGTTTGAAACATGCTGGAAAAGATGCCACGCTGGCGCTTAAGAACGGTCTGATCGTCGTTACTGATGACGACCTGATTCCAGCCGCGAGGTTGGCGCCCATTCGCGTTCAGCAGCGGGGCCGACGCTCGCGAGCAGAGGCTTGGAGACGAACGGCAACGACGACGACGATGGCGACGACGTCCACCACCGCTCTTCGCGAAGCGGCTGCAGCCCCCGAGGATGGTCCAGATGGTTTTCTTATGGTCCACCTCGTGGGGGGTCCCTGGGAGGGCCTCATCGCGCCATCACGGCTGGGCCCGCCACGGAGGTTGGTTCGAACGCGCCCCGCGCGACAACGCTCGGCGACGAAGAGGGCGACGCGGCGACGCGGGAAATCGCAGCCGCGCCCAGCAGCGGGGCGAGCGATGGCGAGGGGGCGAGGAGATGAGGAGATGAGAAGCACGAGAAGGGAAGCCACTCACCTAAGTATTATGATGGCCAGGGAAAGGAAAGGGGGCGGAGGAGTGTGAGGGCCCAAATGTTCTGACGCAAGCGTTGACAAGAACGCATCGACGCGCTATAATGCACAGTGCGCTGAGCCAGGCCGGCTGCGCCAGGGTGACCGCCACGCATTGCGGGCCCCGCGCGCAACATTATCATCCGCGGCGCGGCCAAGCCAAACGAGAAACAGACGACGCGGATGACGGATGCCGAGCGCCGAGCGCTATGTCGAGATATCGAGTGTCGATTTCAAGTTTATCTCGTGTCAGCCATTCCCTTCGAGAACCCGAGCACCCGAGAATCGAGCTGAGCGCGTCGCTGGCGCGGCCCCGTCGGCCACGTCGCCCAAGCCCAGACGGCGCGGGGCCCTAGCGAAGGAGGTGCTTGCCTGCTTTCACAAGCACGGGGTCGAGCGAGATCGGCCCGCCACCAGCAGCGCTTGCTCCGTCAGAGCCACCGTCGCCGCCAGCAGCCTGCTTCGAAGCTGCTGCAGCGGCGGCCAGCGCAGTCTTATAGGCGGCGACGCCGAAACGTGGCGCAAGCTTCGGGGCGCCAGGGGCATGCTGCTGCCTGCGCTTCCGCAAAACACCAGCTTCGCCCGAGAGGGCCGCAACGGTGGGCTTAGTCTCACATGTAATCGGCGCGTCCGTCGTTGACGCCGCAGGCTGCAACGCTGGAACCTGGGAGACCCTCCTCATTAGCCTCTCCTCCTCCTCGTCTCCCTCCCCCCCATCCTCCCTTTTCACGTGAACCCCCACCTCGTCCTCCTCCTATCTTCCTCCTCCTCCTCCTCCTCCTCCTCCTCCTCCTCCGCCTCCCCCTCATTGCCATCCGCCTCCTTTTACAATTACACAATATGAAAATACTCTCCCACTTCCCCTGATGGCACCCCGAGATGGCCGACCCCCCCCGCGCATTGTTTTTTGCACACAGGATTCCCGGGAAACGGGTTTTCGCTTGCGTTTTTTTGATTGTTTTTCTCTTTTTCAAAATGCTGCTCTCGCTGAGGCGCCGGCCTCATTTCAGCTCCCGAATCGTTCCGAATCGTGCTCCCGCTGCAGCGTGGGCCTCATGTTCGGATCGGTGTTTGGCCTCCGTCGTTCAGGATGGCGTTCTCGCCCCAGCGCGGGCCTCTTTCTCGCGCGCCCATCCGCCCGCCACCACCGCGCCGCACCAACGCCACCACCACCACCACCACCACCACAATCACAACCACCACCAGCACCACCACCACCACCACCAGCACCACCACCACCACCACCACCACAACCACGCACACACGCACGCACGCACGCACGCGCACCACCACCCACTACGCACGCGCGCGCGGAGCCACAGGTCCGCTACGACACGCGTCCGCGGATCGAGAAAATCCGCGCCATGGTGAGGGGTGGGAGGGAGGGGTAGGACGTCAGATATGACGCGAGCGCACCTAGCTTGCCTCCTCCCCCTCCGCCTCCTCACCCTCGTATCCTATGTATCCCACCCTTCCTTGCTCGTTCAAACCGACTTGGCCAAAAAAATATACTCCTGCTCCTCATCATAGTGCTCCTCTCCCTCCTCATCCTTCGCCTCCCCCTCGTCTTCATCGGCACCGCCATCGCCATCGCAGCGATGGCCCTGGCGCCGTCAAGGCGAGGCGCTGCTGCGACATGAACTGGCCCATGCCCGCCTTCTTCTGCCGCGGCGCCTGCGCGGACACGTTCAGCTGCAGGCCGTGCCAATAGATCTCCATGGTGAGGTCATTTTCGACAACCTTGGCCAAGTAGGCGGGGGTCGCGATGTCCGAGGAGAGCGACGCGTTCCCGACCATGTAAAAGGGGGCGCCGTAGAGCTCACCGAGCTTGATGCCGTCCTTGGGCGGGCTAGTGGTGACCGAGCCAGCGAACGGCAAGCGCAGATCATCATTCGCCAGGTCGATCTCCAGCGACGGGTCCTTGGCACGAAGGTTGATGCTGATGTTTCTACAGTGCTGGGAGAAGCGCTTGTAGTAGTTCCACATCTGCTTCTCGGCCTCCGCCTCGATCATCTTGATGAAGGGCAGGTCGACCTCGTCAGCCGACATCCTGAACCTGGAGAAACTCGCAAGGTTGACAGTCTCGGTCACGAGCACCTGAACCTCCTTCGCCATCTTGGGCGCGTCGGGCTCACGCTCGGGTCCAGGCTGCTTGGATCCGCCGTCGCAGGCAAGCACGCCGCCGTCGCCCTCGCCGCCCTTCGCCTCCATCTTGACCTGGAACTGGGACAGTTGGCCATTGGCGCCCTGAGCTGCGCCCGCGCCAGCGCCAGAAGTAGTCGCGGCATCCGTGTTGGCCACTGGGCTATGCTTCGTGATGTCCTTCAGCGCGTGCTGGTTCCTGCGCATATCATTCAATAACGTCGACCACCACTCCGTCTGCTTCTCCTTGCCCGTCAGCTGGATGTCGTGCGACCCTACGTTATCGATGCAACTCGCGAGGTCGCTGCCGACCTGCGCAGTCAGGTTCGCCAACTCTGCAGCGTCGATGGAGTTCACGGCGACGCCGGGCTTCCCGATGGCGAAAGCAATCGCTTGCATGATCAACCTGGCCCGAAACGAACCGAAACGCAAGACCTCTTGTGTGTTCCCCATATCATGGCCACGCTGCATGCCCCCCCCCCCCCCCCCCCCCCCAAGCGCCAACGCCTCGCTGGCGATATCGGCCCACCCGGAGGGGAACGCGTGCTCGGCGACGGAGATGCAGTAGTCGAGGGTCTGCTCGATGGACAGGTGGCCGACGAGGTCGGCATCGGTCAGGACCCTGAAGAGGGCGCTCTGCAGAGCAGGGTGCTGGGCAGCCCCGCCTGACTTCAACTGGATCGCGAAATCCTTGAGGGCGATGTGTGTATGGGGTTGAAATACAAGGGCACAGAACCCCTGATCCGTTGGTAGAGGGAAGGAGGGATAGATGGATGTCTTTCCCTCCTGCACGATCAAAGGTCTGATCGATCTGTCCCAATACCTGAGCCCAAACGGCCAGGCGCAGGAGAGGTGAGGATAAGGAGTATTATATGAAGGTATTACACGGGTTCTATTCACACCCCCCGTCCCGAATCCCGCCCGTGAGAGTAGGACTCGGGAACAGAGGAAAAGAATCCGTCACCCTTTTACTCCTTCAATCCTCTATTCTGTCAGGCAGCTGAGCGCAAAATCAGTATAGCCTCAGCTGCAAGGTAAGGTAAGAAGGAACACCCAGGGTCCCTATTTCTTCGCCAAGCACGCTTTGGTGCCCCCTCGGTGCGCCCCCAAAAAACGCTTCGGCACTCGAGGGTGGAAAAGAATGAGACACAGGTGGGCGGAGAAAGAGGATCTGAGCAAGTTAAAGCAACATCAAGATCTGCCTCGCCCAAGCGAGGCAGGTGTTGCCACCAGCTGTCTGTAGAGAGCTGGCCGTCAGATCATTCTCAACGCAATGTAAGCAGAGTCTAAAGAGTAAACGGTAAAAAAAATGTATTCTGAGATCGTGTTGATGAACACGATCGTGTTACGAAGCACATCTAAATATCTGGTCAGACGCAAAGTCGTGTTGATAAACACGAAAAGTTGCATATATATATATAAACTCTGTATGTGGCGATTCCCGTTGGCGTTGCTCCTTAGGAGGCTGCCTTGGTTATCGCAAAATATGTGTGTATGTGTGGCCACTTGTCTTAGATAGTGAAGTGGCCTAAAAGAATATAATAGCCACCGCTCAAGGCGAACTTGTATCATGATGAAGTTCAAGCCGTTCGAGCGGTGGGCCTGGCGGCCGACTCTACTACGCGTTGCCCCTCTCGTAGAACCTGCGGTCCCACATCCCGTGGCCATCGTGCGACACGTAGCTCGTCTTGAAGGCCCCCCAATGAGTCCTCGGGATCCAGTGGCGGAACCACTCATTGTACTGGATGTCGCGGACGTAGACGAACTCGTCGTTGTTGTCCGTGATGTATATCCAGCTTTTGATGTAGTAGCTCCAGTATCTGGGGCCCCACTGGCTGTCCTCCAGCTCGTCGCGCCACCATGTAGCGTAGTCCTCCGCCATGCGCGCCCTCTTGGCGCGGGGAGGTGTCGTAGGTCTGCGGCTGTCGTCGCTGTCCTGCCGCTGCGCTGCAGTGCCGCGCGGCCCCGCGGGCATGTAGTCCTGCGCGCCAGAGGCGCTGGGCCCTGCAGCGTCGCCAGGAGCGGCGCGCGGCGGCGGCGGCGGGCGCCGCGGCATGCGTGGCTCCATGGCATCATCAGAGTACTGGGAGTGTGTTTCAGGTTCGGTCGGATCGGTTCTCATCCCTGAATCAACCCCCTCTGGTCAGTGGAACCCAAGGCGAGTTCAACGTAAGCAAGCGCGGCAAGCTTGCGCTGCGTGGCTCTCTCACGGGCGTCATCCCCCCTGGGGGGGGGGGGGCAATCGTGACAAGTCCGCGTGCCTGCCGCGTGCTTCTGTCGAGTCCGCCTGCGTTCAACCACCGCTTCTTCCGACCAGCTTGGCCAGTCCTGATGCTGGTCTCGAGGATTTCACATGCGTCACGCATGTCCTCAATGGTATAGGCGTTCTTGCCTTTATTAACACGAGCGCCTGTCATTTGGTGGTGGAACTTCAAATCATTGGGAAAGCGCAGAATGAGATTGTCAAATGGATGGTATAGAGGTCTGTCGTCCCCACGCTCGCCCATCAATATGCACATGTGTGCAGGAGGGGAGCCAGAGGCGACCCACTTCTCATACCTCTTCCTAGCGGAATTGGCCATTCTCCTCAGCACGTCTTTCTCATTGCCTGGAATGGAGCGCTTGCCCGTCATGATGACCTGCGCTCCGTCTCCCATGCACCTCGTGATGTCATCCTGGGGGAGCGTCGTCTTGATCCAGTGGGTCAGCTTCTGGGGGTATGCCAGGTCGCTCTCGACAGCAGTACTTTGACCCGTAGCACCTACGGCAACAGTGTACTGCCAGCAGATGTCACAAAGGGTACCTTCATCTGTGACGATCCCTAGGGATAAGATGCGATCGCAGTTCCGACATCGCGCGATATCATGCTGAATATCTTCTGGGGCTCCGTCAATCGTGAGGTGCTCACGAGATCCCCAGCGAGTTTCCCGACCACGAGCAAGACTGCGGCCGATCTGATCGATGGCATCGCGGTTGATCTCGGCGTTCGGGCGGGAGGCGATCGATCTGCCCATTCCCTCGATCTCGATCCTAGACAACCTTTCCCCTGGCAGTCCTACGCGCTCGGTCGTGTCGTTGTCCGCGTCATCAGTATCACCATGGCATACGTTTTCTGTACGGATACGGCTAGCCTCTTCCTGCAAGGCGGACTCGTTGTCACCCTCCTCGCGGTTGATTCCCTTCTATTGGGCTATGATCCGTACCATGGTTTCCTGATCTGGAGCTGCGGGTGCAATGCTGCCTGGATCCTGGGGAATGTCCTGCTCCGCGCCTGGGTCACGTGGCGCGGCAGGTGTTCCCACCAGCTCCGTCCATACGGGAAAGCCTGGATTGCCGAATGCCTGGATGCAATGTGTAAATAGATCACGCAACGTCTGGAGTGCAGGATGGTTCTGATGAATAGCATCTTTTGTGAAATCACGGAGCTCCCCAATACTGTCCAGCAATATGATTTGATACACTTTAGAGATCCATTGGAAGACGCCTGTAGTCGACTCCTCGATGACCTCTGGGTCCAGGTAGTGTACCAACTTTTTGAAGAAACTATCTGCACTGCAAATTGGTAAGTCACGTGACCAATTGTGGGTTTGATTATAATCCAAATGGTATGTCTCCGCGTTCCATGTTTTGGATCCGAATTGAATTTCAAATCGTAAGTACGACTGTGCCTTATCTACCACAAATCTGCCCGCGCCAGTGTGCACCTCAATGATTTGTTTCACCTTTATCATAGGTGAGTCCACCAACAACTGCGATCTCCAGCGGTATATGCGGTGGTCATATGATTGTTTGATCCACGTTGAGTCCTCCTCTGGGTCGTAGTCGGGGTGGCTGAGGAAGTCTTCTGGCGGGTCGATAATATTGTCGAGGATGCTCGCGTCGACGTGCTCATCTGCTTGGATCTCTGCTGATAGATCTGCTCTCATGTTGTCATTTGCCGCTTTCTCCTCGGCAGTGAGTGGTATGTTTGATATATCCACAATGACGGCAACCAGAGGTTCAGCAGATTGGCCTGCCTTTGTTGGGGTCCATCGTCCGCGGGAGCAGTATCCTCGGCAGGTGTGGCCACCAGCTCTTCGGGATCGGGTGTCCGAGGAGCGGGCCGTCTGGTCGGTGTACGTGGGATACGTGGCTTATAAATGCTCGGCATTCCGAGATATGGTAGATCACCATCTGTTTTATGCTGATGTATTTTGTCACGGCATGAGGATGGTCCTTCCAGCGGAGTATTCGTATCTCTCGGGTCAATGTCGGCACGTACTGGTAAAGCAAAGACAACGCCCTTGAGAGGCATGCTTTTGTCGTTGTACCATATGTTTACCCATCGTAAACCGTTGTTGAGGATAGGTATTTGTACAGCAAAGAACTTGTCAAAGACTCCGAAATGAATGATTGGGCCGTATATGTGGCCCTTGTTCATGAGGACCTTGGTTTTGTGATTGCCCTTGGGGTAGTGATTGTCATAATGAAAACAATTGGTAGACCCCAATTCTTAATGACAATGAAGTCCCCCATGCGAACATCATTAAATATAGGCCGACGATTCCAATCTTTCTGTGTAATATTTGATGTGATGGGTCGAAGGGCCTCTCGGCAGTATGACATAGCGATTAACCATTATTTATCTTCTGTTTTGTGCTCGCATTCGGCGATCATAGCGCGGACCATTTGTTCGTCCAAGGCGTCGGCGCCAGATATGCGGCCAGCAGGGGTTGCCCCCAGCTGAGGGGCAATCGGTCGCTGAGCCGAAGATGCTGATGCTGATGGTGTCCTTGGCTGCTGATCCATGTCGTGATCCGTGTCAGCTGGTGTAATCCCAGGAGGGTTATCGATGAACTCCTGCCCAGGAAGAACGGCACAAATTTCGCATTTGCTCAATGGTTGTCTTGCGGCCAATGGCGGATAGTCCCAGGGCAGGCCCTCCGGCCATATCTGCTGGCCGTGCGCGTGGCGTGGTTGGAGACGGCGAATTGCAATGACTGCCGCTGCTGGAACCACGTCCTCTGTCATAATAGCGCCTTGAGCGCCCAACCAAAATCTGCAACCAGCTTTTGTGGCAATCTCCATGTTGATCACCAGCTCGACCTCGTTCTTGTAGTGATTGAACTTGTATGACTGTACCGAGGTGTGGGGATTCTTCTGGACATTGTCTATATATGTGCTGGAACTGAAGAATGCCTCCGTGCGTGGTGATGGTTTATAATGCTTATCTCTCTGAGAGGATGGATCGACGTAGCCGGGCATGATCCCTGTCTTGAGAATGTTGCGCCAAGCACGGAATGTCGTGCCATGGTGGAGGTATTTCACGTCTGTCCAGTGAAGGCTCTCCCAGCCCATGTTCCATGGTTTGGACAGTGGATTGACGCAACTGTGGCCTCCGACACATCGAATGGCAATAACGCTGTTCCAATCGAAACAGCTGGGGTCGCCTCCCTCGGGGATTGGTTTGGCGTATATCTCGATCCGATTCTTCTGCGGGTCAATATGTTTCTGGAACGCACGAATGATGAAGGTCGGGTAGTACTCGTTCCAATCGGGATACCCATCTTTCTCACCATCCTTTTTGAAGTGCGTCATGGACGCATCCATGGATGGTCCGTTGTGGTTTTTTACGATCACTTAATTTCAATCGGACCATATCCTGAAAGGATTTCCAATTACTTGGGATCTTCCACTCACGATCTGTTGTCTCCGGCCATATGTTGATACGTCGATCGTGAAATTGATTGATGTGGAACTTCTTGTAGTGGATCTCGTGGCGTAACATCGTCGTGATGTATTTGCTCATGTATCTGGGTTCTCCGAGCCACTCATCAAGTAATTCAGGACCATAACGTATACCGTCGTAATGTGGTAACGATATCCACTTCCATTCTGGAAAACAACCAGATTGTGCAATATCGGGAGCATGAGCAATCACACAATCGTCGTGTTGCAATTGATCGAACCATTCCTCATTCTGCAGGCAAGCAAATCCATTGGTCGCAGATGTACCCCGCAATACAGGAGAAACGTACGGATGGTCATCCACGATGCCTGCTTGAAGCTTGTACTCTCGAATAGTGCTGCGTTGTCGAACGCCCTGATCTGGCTGATGTCCTCGTACATGGAACGCTCGCAGCTGTCCTGCCACGACAATAAATTCACCGTGTGTGGAGAAGGGTCGTCGTCGGCAGGAGTTGCCTCCAGCTCCATCGCATCTAGGTCAGTGCCGTCGTCGGGGATCGGGACTGCCTCGGCTTTCGGGAGCTGATCTGCTGGCGGTTGGTCTGCTGGCGTGCGGTTTGGGAGCGGGCCAGGCGTTGATGGCTTTGGCACGGCTATCGGTTGCGGGCCAGGCTGTAGTGGCTCAGGCAATGGGCCTGGTGGTGCAGGCTGGTCCGCCTCGACCGCCGCGCGCCATACGGCAGTCGGAACATCGGGATCGTGTCCCAATGCCACTCGATCCAATGCATTCTGTGTGAAGAATGTTTTGCATGCTTCGATGGTCTGTTGGTTCTCGGCAGCAGGGCCTACACGGTGGGCGTTCAACCTGTTGCCTTCTGCAATGAGTCGTGATTTGGTCGCCTCATCGTCTCCGTCCAAGTCGGTAATCTGCTGTAGAAACTGCTCAAACACAACCCAAGTAACAGCATGTGCATCTTCAACTGTTTTGATGATCTTGGGGTGGAGGAGCTCTTGTTTCTCGACTGAATCCCAGGATGTCCACGCCCCAGGGTAGTCGTGGATCAGCAGTAAGAGTGAACTAAATGACTCATCATATGCAGGACCAAATGGACCGTTCTGAGGAATAGCCTTGTTCGGCTCGCGAGGATCAAGTGCTGGTGGCTGTGTCGGGATTCCAGGAATAGGTACGCTTGGGTCACCTGCGGTAGCAGGCAGTGATGCGGGCAGCGTACCATCTCGCCTGCTGTCTGTGTCATCAGCGTCGTGAGGCTGAGATCTCTCTTCCATTCGTTTGTGATCCTCTCTCTAAAGTCAAGAGCCTCCATGATCTCCTTGGCCTGTCTGTAGGCCTGCTCGTCCGCGACGGGAGCCATGATGGGAGGCATGAATGGATACGGCTGAGAAGGCAGTGACTGAATCAAAGCGCAGAAATTACGATGGCATACTGCGTCACAGACCTGTGTCGTAAACATCGCCATGTTGTGGTTGTTCTGTTTTGCGTGCCAAGCCTGAGGCGTAATTCTATCGTACGCTTCTATCCAGTGGTCTGATGGAAGAACTGTAATACCACGATTTTGCATCGTCCTGACCAAATCGTCCGTGTGGTAATCAAAGTTCGGATGCACGCCCCGTTGCGCTGCTTTGCCAGGCCCCACAACCGTGGGGCAACGGAAGTACTGCATCACATCGACAAAGCGTGATACATCCACTTGTACGTGTACTGGCATGAGCGTCGGGACGCCGCCCTCACATTCCATCTTCTGGAGCTCGCGCACAGCAGTCGGTGCTCGATCCTCGTGACGACGCATGTCCACGATATTATGTCCGTGGTTGGCACATGCGATGTCGTTCGCGCTCCATACCACCATGGCATTGAGGCCTCTGCGATAGTGCCTTTGTTTCACGTATGCAGAAAATTCATTGGCCCAATAATTCCAGATGACCTCGTTTAATTCGCGCCACTTTTTGATAGAGGCGCTGTCGCTGTATAACATCAGGCCTCTGGCCTCGTGGATCATCTTGATCATGTTGCGCTGCTCGGGGGTGGACTCGAACTGGTTGTTGAGAATAGCTGTGGTACGGCTCTCCTGTGTCTGCGTGCGCTGTTCACGGAGTTCTGCCATATCACAGCGGGTGTCTCCACCAGCCTCTGGCAATTGAATGCAATATTGGCCAATCGGCGTGTCGTTCTGTTTCAACCATTCTTTGTAATTGCCAAAAGAGAATGCCCACATCATGATGTCGTCGCGGATGATGGTCGACAAGTGCTCGAGGGTAGCGCCGCCCATGCATTCCGCGCGATTGAGGCACGGCATAAATAGCGGCACAAGACCAACGTTTGACACTTTGGCGAGATGGTCTCGCTTCCGTGGACTGTTGAGCTCGTCAATGCCGTGACTTGGGTACTTCTTGTGCTTGGCGGCCTTGGACCCTTTCTTGGGCTGCAGAATCCATGTTGAATCGGTGTACAAGTTGGTCAATTTGTATGCGCGCCCTGATGGACCGAAGGCATGACGCAAGAGAAGTCCCAGATCTTCTTGTACGAGTGAGTACCACCCGTTGTCTGAAATAAGAGCAGAAACCAACCGACCACCACAACACGCGCTGTACTTTGCTTGTTCAAGCTCGAGTGGGTCAACATCAGGACCAGGAGTAAGACCAGGGTCAACCTCAGTAGGGGCCTCGCCAATGAAGACAGAGCCCTCGTCGTATGGTTGCCAACGATAAATACTCGTCATAGTCTCGCCGTACTCTGGTAGTGCCTGCCAGCCGTCTGGGTGATCGGATGGTGTTGCCACCGTCTTGGAGTATGATCCGATACCTCCAAAGCCTCCGCGTGCAGTCAGCCATGTACTGAGCTTACGGCGGAATTTGCTGGTCTGGTTAATTTCGGAAAATGCCCTCATTTCGGTGACAAGATTATCTTCAACAACGTGGCCGATGTGCCCCGCAGTATCTGATGTCCTGACTAAGCCAGGTGGGCGCGTGGGTAACTTGATCGTTGCACGATCAAGTTTAGGAGCATAGTTTGGAGTTGTCAATCCATTGCTGTATACATCAGAAGGTGCACAACGACCATTTCCATAGTAGTATTTTGTATCCTGAACGCTGTCCTCGGCATATTGTCCCAATACTGCACTGCCAATTTTGGACCAATCGTTGTGAATCATCATCCAATCCGTCTTCAATATCACCGTCGTGAGGTCCATTGGCGGGCACTTGCGGTGCGCTCCTGGGATCACTGCGTTCAAATGATCATGTAAACCACGAACACTTTCTTGTACATACGAGTTACGAGTGAAGAGGCTGGAAATCATGCACATGGCCCTCATGAAAGACAGCCATGGTGCAGCCGTAATCGTGCTGTACACGTAGTTGGCGTCGCCGCCGACTGATCCACCAGTTTCGCTGATCCAACTCTTGACGTCGGCGGACGCAGAGCGGGCAACTTCTCGAATAGTGGATTCGTCGGGTACGCGGAGATCAAAATCTGCACTGCGATCAGCGCGCCGTTGATGTATGTATATATATATATATATCCATCATCAGGATCACGAGGACGACCAGTTTGAGCGTGGTACGTGAAGCCCACGCGGTCGTCGTCCTTGGCGTTCGGATCGTACTCGGCGTCGCAGCCGATGGGCCAGCCGATGAGGCGGAGCGGCTGTGCCTGATCCATCTCGTGGATGGGGGTATCGGGATTAGAACCGATCTCACTTATTTGCGCCTCGCACACGGCGAACAGGATGCCTGTGAGCTTTGTAGCTCCAGTCGTAAAATTGCTGCGGTACGAGCGCATAAGGAGCGTCCTAGACCTCTCTGTATCCTGGGGAGGTGAGGGAGGAGGGCGGGGCTGTCTACCGTGCAGGGAACGTGCTCTCGAATGAGGTGTGCGCGAACCGGTAGCTGCGGCGGGTGCACCAATGTGGTACATACATGCACATATGCCCTCGTGATTGGCTTGTCCAACGCACTGCATTCCACATTATGATCCTACCTCGCCCCATCTTTCTTTCTCTGTAAGTAATATTTTGCAAACTTCCGGGCATCCATCCAGTTTTGGAGGTTCTGCAACATGAGGTAAACCGTCGGGCCTCCGAGGCCCTTCAGTGGTTTCCATGGTTTCTTTGGAGGACATTGTGCCGGAGTAACGGGAAATATGAGCGAGTGTTCCAAGAGGTCCCTCCAGAGGTCTGCTTTCTTTGGCTCGAAATGTTTGGTCATCATATCTGCAATCTGCTCTTTTGTACCTACATATTTGAGCACAATATGTTCGAGTTGGCATGTCTCACATATCCAATCCAGGTTGATACGATGAGTACGATGAAGATGACGAAGTGCTGGTGCACGTCCCTTTTGGACAATTTTGATCACGGCCTGGTTATCCTCGAGGACGATAAGACGCACTTTGGGGGAGCCGATCTCCTGAGCAGGTTCTCGATCCACGTGCAATACGGTACCCTCATGGGATATCGTACGCCTCTTTGGAGGCGTAGGTAACTCCGTCTTCGGCGGTAGTTGCCCACGGCTAGGAGAAGATCCCCTTGTGGGTGGCGCCTTGCGAGGCGATGGCTTGCGCCTCTTTGTTTTGGCGGCCAATGTCGGACACGTCGCCGTGTCGGCGCGCCCCTGGCAGCCCAGGCAAGCATTCTTCTCTTTGCATGTGTTGGCAACTCCCACCACGGCTTCCCAGAATGAAAGTAGTGGTAGTCCTTCCAGTCGTAGTGCTGAGTCAAGAGCAACGATCTCGGATTCTGTAGATGACTGCGATACAACCGTTTGTTTCTTACACACAGCGTTGACCGGGAAGAACGTATTTGGTCCAACAAGCGCGGCGAAGACGCCGGTAGTGGACTTGGAGGATGTAGCACAATCGGCGAACGAGGCGTCAGTGAAGAGCATGATGGATAACTTGTCTGACGAATCGCCGATCCATCCGTGTAAACAATGTGTGCGCGTCGTTTTGATGTAGCATATCAATCGATGTAGACGTTTATCACACGTGGTATTCCATTTAGTAATTTCTCTGGCATGCATACATACTGGATGTAAAAGATCGAAACGACAGCAACGTGCCAGGTAGAGAATCTTCATCAGTACACTCGCCGCGACCTGGCCAAGGATGCCCTCATCAGAGTAATCGGAATCGGTGAAGGAGGTGTCCTCGATGCCAGGGGTTTCGGCGTCAGGTAGGTCATCGTATGTGACTGGTATGGATTCTGTTGTAGTAGATGGTGTATCGACCGATCTTGCTGGGCTGGATGATCGCGGCCGTGCGTTGAGCACACTAGTAGGTCTGGCGACCGACCCGGAGGATACAGGCGGTTTGGATCGCGAAGTCCTCGGCGAGTCGGACCGTTTCCGACGTGACCCTGGTCCCTGGGCGCGCTTGGAAGCGCATTCCAGGTACCGCTCAATGCACTGATCAGTAAAACCAAGCAGGGCATGTCGAATTCCACGAACTTGTTTGGCTGCATTGTAATCTCTCTCATTGTGAACGGGCAACATAGGTCGTATGGTAGACATTCTCTTGTCGAAGATGTTCTGCGGTACATCGGATGCCTGGTGTCCACAGCCAAGATATTGCGAGTATGGAGTAGGTGGATCCAAGTCAATACCGCTTTTGCGGATATAATCCCAGCCGGCTTGTAGATTGTTAGCTGGTCCGGCTAGTTTGAAGTCGTCCACATATACTGAGAGTATCAGTCCCAGTTTGTTGTGTCTCCATACGCATTCCCATCCTGGAATAGGTTCGAAACCAACGTTTTCCAAGCATGTGCGACACTTGCGTTCCCAAAAGACCCCTGCAAGAGGGTGTCCGTATAGTGCCAATCGTAATCGGCACACTGGATTTTTGCATTTTGACCAGGATGCCGGTTGGCGCCATTTGGGTATGGTAATCCAAATATCAACTGGATCGATTCGTCCGTCGCCGTATAATAATGCCTGCGTGTAGGCTCCAGGTGCATCACTTTGTTCGCCCGCATATTGTGGCAATAATGCAGTAGCATCGCAAAGTTTGGAAGCCTCAATATGCGAAGCACTGGAAGCGGCGTCGGCGAATATGGCGGCCAAACCAGTTTCATCTTTGCCTGTATTGCCCTGAACCACCACTCTGCCCTTGAATTTACGTAGATCAGGTGGAAGTTCCTCGTGTTTGACTGAAGATAGCTCCAAGATATTGAAGAAATGAACTTTCGTCCCAGTGCGGATAGCTTGTGACTCAATATCAGCTTTTTCTGCAACAGTCTCCAACATCCACGTTTGTTTCTTCTCCAGTCGCTCGTATTCTTTTCGTAGGGCTTCCTGTGCACGTGGTTCTGCGGCAACTTCTTTCTTACTCAGATTTCTGGTAACTAGGGCCGGGCGTGCCCATGAGGAATCGGGAATTGTGTCACTGTGTGCTGGTGTATAGGTCGTCTCACGTGGCATGGTGGGTATTGCTACCGACTGGGTGAACTGGCGTATAAGCGGGTCCATGGTCCCACAGTCGGTCCCCTCACTATCCACAAGTACCAAAGCACGTTCGTCTCCAACGTGTTGTTGTTGGGTTTGGCGGTAGTACAGTACCGTAGTAATGTCACGTGGCCCACCAGATAGTTTGGCATACAGTATCTCTTTGTTCGTCACGCCCTTGACGCTTTCGTCACGGATGACCGCGCCGTTGTCAGTGTCGTATGTAATCCTTCGTTCCACAGCATTCCATGTGGGTCCGCCGGCGGCAGTGGTACGGAAATTGTTGGCCTGTTTGTCCTGTCTAGTCCACACTCGAAGTGCAGCTCGGTCACGAATCTCACGAGCTCGTTTAACATCTTCAGCGCACTCGATTTCTTTCTTCTGTTGTCCACGAGATAAGGTTTTCCAATGCTCGGGAAGAATGTGATCAGGACGCGTAGTAGTCTGTACACGTGTCTCGCGGCCACGGACCACCATTTTGCCATCTGGCGTTATTTTTGGAAGCTCATAGAATCGAACCAGGCCGGTCCATGGCTCGCTCAACTCCCTGTGGTCGTTGGCGCTGACACCGCCCCAAACATCGCGAAAGTCACTTTCTCCTTCAAAAGTAAAAGTCGTCTTGAAATCTCGTGTCACGTCGAGTTGATCAACAGGTAGAGGTATGTGCATAACGTCGTCCGTCGGAATGAACAATTTCTTGCGTGGAGTACGAATATGTCTGGTGACGCAATATCCGCGCTGTTCCCAATAGTCGGGCTCCGACGCTGGTGCAGCAACTTCAGAGGCCGATGCGTGGATATCAGCGGTGTTGTCTTCCGTTATCATCATAGATGGGTCATCCCATTCTTTAGGGTAGGAAAGTGGAGGATCGGGCATTGGTTTGTCGCCCAAGGGGCGAGAGGTAGATGCCTTGACCTCGTCGTGTGCCTCAGGGTTGTGGTGTCGCAGAGTACCTTCTTTCACTGGGTAGGTGAACTTGCCATCAGGGGTGATGATGTCTTTGACTCTGTGCACGTGACACAGTTCCCCATCGGGGTTCTTGGCATATGTAGCCGTGTCCAAGACAAGATAATCACCTGACCATCGTCCACCAGAGTGTAAATGGTAACCCATGAAAAACCCTTCCCGAATATTTTCTTTGAACTTTGCAGTCTCGTTATTAATCTCGGGGTTGAGACATTTCCAGAAGATCCGAGCACCGAATGGAATGCAGTGCCCGGGAAAACTTTCACCAAAACGCATTTCATGAGCTGTCTTATCGACATGCTCATCGCTGAGGGCAGCAACGCCCGTGGATGGATGCACAAAACTATGTTCACAGCAAAAAGCTTGCATGGCCTCGTTCCACCATTCA
This sequence comes from Prorocentrum cordatum, assembly GCA_963575745.1. Lineage (NCBI taxonomy): Eukaryota > Dinophyceae > Prorocentrales > Prorocentraceae > Prorocentrum > Prorocentrum cordatum. The sequence continues at coordinate 380,793 of CAUYUJ010021193.1, read as the reverse complement.
TGTCCCAGACCAGACATATGCAGCACAGCTCTCGTACCGAGAACGACAATCTTGACGATGCGCTCGATCAATCCATTCGTTTGCGGACGATGCGGCGTACTAGTGTCATGTCTCCATCCCAGTTGGCGGCAAGCCTTCTGAAGCTCTCCAGAGTTGTCTGTGTAGATATGCTTCACCTCATCGTTCGCGGCGATGAACTGTTGGAAGGATGCCTTTGTAGTAGCTGCGTCTTTGTGTAGTGCTGGGTAAGCCATGAAGATGCCGGTGTATCTATCCAGGACAACAAGTGCATACTTGTCGCCGTGCTTGTCTGCGGCATCGTCTTTGGCCAAGACGATATGGTCGGCGGTCAGAGCTTCCCCCAACTTCTTCGGGATAGAAGCTTCGTAGGCTGTATCCTCGTCGGTGGGGTCTGCCGGTGGATGTGGTTGCGCTGTCGTCGACACGGAGCATTCTGCGCCATCGTGCGAGAACAAATCTCACAGTCAGGGTGTTTTGGACTGTGGGTCATGTAGTGCATCGGGTCAATCGGTTTCTAAGGGTCTGTTTGGAAGAACGCGATCAGTGTCGTGGTGCACTAGTGTAAGCGTCTCTGTCGGTATGTCGGTATCTGCTTGAGCTGTATCTGCTAGCCCCCCGCATGTTGGAGGAGTACACTGCGTCTGAGACGTAGGCGAGTCGGTGGGTGTGTCCACGTTAGGCTCGGCGTTATTTGTGTCGGGAGGTTATTCGACCGTGGCGGTCCGTGCTCCTCCTCCCTCGCCGACATGCAGTCTCTTGGGGCAGGTCCCTATGTGGGGCCGCTGCTCATCTGCAGTTATTGACTGCTCTGTAGTTTTGCAGCACCAACATATGTCGTTGCAGCGGGCGGATGAACGCTTGCGCTGACGACGTCGGGGTGCTGACGAAGTGCATAGACGTGGTGGTGGTATCAGTGTCAGGTCGTCGAGTCGTAATTCTGGAACTCTATGGTTGACTGGAATTTTAAACCATTGGCCCCCCGGATCCTGAAGCAAGTAGCCCAGCTCAGGATCCCAAAGCTGCCGAAAGCCATCAACCTCAATCAATTTCCCAACTGATAGTAAAGATGGACAGTCTGGCAAGGCAAGGGCTGAACTATGTAAGCCAACCTCGGGTAGCCGTATGTCGTAGTGCTCGTTGACAGTACGATCACCATTGGCAGTTTCCAGATTATGCTCTTCGCGAATAAATATGCGATCCGATTCGGTCTGCGTCAGTTCATGTTTACCCTGAATATGATGCGCAGAACCACTGTCGAGAACCCAAGATCGTGTCAATGCAGCAGTCGAGCGTGGTGGGTCGACTTGCATCGTCATTGTCTTCATCTGGGCTGTCTTTGATGACTGCTTGACGGCGTCGTCGTATTCTCGGATCGCAGTTGGTGTGACCACCGACTCCTTGTTGTGTCGGTAGTCATATAGATCTTTGTACCACAGCTGCGCCTCTTTTTGACATTCTCGTAGAGCGTCTGCACTTTGAATCCACCATCGTTGTGGTATCAGATCTGGTACAATGATAATGCCACCCTCGTTCGGCATCGCCTTCCACTTGTCCAATCTGGCCCTGCCAGATACGGAATGTAGGTAGTATTCCACATTACGCGTCTCGAAGCGTATCCGACGGCGTGTTTTGGTAGATGTCGTAGTGACTTTAGTGTTGGCCATGAGGGTCTTATCACGAATGACGCAACTGCGGTCAGAACGGCGTGAACGTCGATAATTGGCAAGAGAACGTGCTCTGGCGTGGGGAGAACCACGGGACGAACCACGGCTCGGGGAACGTCTGCCACATCCTTTGTCACTACCATATGATCTATCACGGCCGCGTGGGCTGCCACGTCCGCCGCCACGGTTGTCTCGCCCTCGGGAGGTAGATCTCGAAGATCTGTCGCATCGACTTCTCGATTGACTGCGAGAGTCTGGGGACCTCCTGGAGGTTGAACGAGATCGGTCGCATTGGCGTCGGTTGTCACGTCCATGGCACGAGTCGTTTGCGTAGCGGAACCCCCCGCGTTGTGAAGAACGTTGGCTTCCTGATCCGCGGGATGGTGATCGGCCACGACTATCCTGACTGGAGGTCCGTGGTCGACTCGGGCTTCGCTCGGGAGTCTTCGCACCAGGTGTAAGATGAGCGTATTTGAATTTGTCGCCCTTGGGGCACTTGTTCTGTGCGAAGCCTTTACACTGTGCAACGCGTGGAAAGTTGCACTTGTCGCCTCTTGTGTATGTGTTGCGCTTGGCGAACTCGAAGCAAAATGGTTTCGATGCTGGCTTCTTGTGATTCGCAGGAGTTGACACGCTGCGGCGGGAATTGCCACCAGCTGTCGATGCTCTGGAAGATTTGTTGTTCTTCCAATCCCTGGAATATGTATGCAAAGCCTTGCGTCGTTCACCATTGCGACAATTGCCTTTCTTCCAGGCAGCGCACACATTGACTTGAGAACGTGTCGTGTTTGTACCGTAACTTATTTTGATTATTCTCCAATTGTTTGAGCTCCAGTACGTCCAGAACGCGCTGTCGGAGAAAATAGAAAAAGAAGAAGAGAAATGAGACAACGTAGAAAATTAAGAAAAAAAAAAAAAAAAAAAAAAAAAAAAAAGAAAGGGGGGATAACAGAAACATTAAACTAGAGTAAAAAGCGAAAATGTCTAGATTTAGAGACGAAGAGACAAAAAAAAAAAAACTAGAAAAAAACAAACAAAAAAAAAAAAAGACAAAGGAATCAAGAAACCGAGAAAAAGATGAGAAGAACCAAAATAAATGAAGGAAACACCGCCTTAGGATAGGAAAGAGCATTAAAAAGATGAGAGAACTAGAAAAAAGGAAGAACAAAAAAGAAAAAAAAGGATCTCATCAAGGAAGTGAGAAAAGAAAAGAGCCAATCATAGGTACGATTCGGGTCGCTGATCTTCATGCGCTGGTACTCGTACATGTCTTGTTTCATCCAGGCATGTCTCCGAATCCGTGTACGAAACAGAGATTCCAAGATCTTTGGGTCGGGTGCTTCTCGGCACTCCAGTAGTAAAGCGTCCCAATCAGTAATAAAACGTTGCAAATCTTCATCTCTCATCCTCAATTCTTTAAGGCGCTCGAAGTCGTGCAGGTCGTCGTCAACCTGTCACTTTGTAGGACTGTAGGATGTGCCAGTAGATCTGGCGTCCCTTGAGCATGCGTCCTGCGTTGTGCTCTCTGGTTTCGATGAGCCTGATTTGGTAGCGCAAGTCTGAGGATAAGATGTCGCTGAGAGCGGTAGCGAGTTTGCAATCGATGCTCTCGAAGTCTCCACTGTCTTGTAAGTCCTCGAAGGTACACTCGGGCTGTTCAGCCACGCATAGGAAGGCATATGCTTTGGATGGTCGCCCTGAGGCGGCGCCAAAATTCTTCCGTACCTTTTGCTGCCACTCAAGCAGCTGCGTGATCTTAGGCAAGACAGGGACTCGGACGGTGTCTGACTCCTTGATAGGAGTAGTAGTATTGACCGAAACCGCAGACAATGGTTGTGAGGGTATCGGTACACCGTCAGTAGTTGGTTCTGTGCGCACAGGAGACACGTGGCGCGTCTGTGCCGAACCTGCCGCGGAGGCTGCTCCTGGTGACGTACGTCGTTGTTGTCCTGCAGAAGCTTGTGGTGCTTCGGCGGACGCTGCCGTCGGCCTGTGCAGGTCGGTTGCAGGTGAAGGTGAAGTGTGGTGTCGTTGGTGTGGTCAATCAGCTGATTTGTCCAGCTCGTCATGTCTTCGTGTATTTGGTCCACCTTTTGGCGTGTGTACTCATCAGTATCCCGAGAGCGTTGTGAATACCGATCAAGTCGTTGCTCGTAGGCTCGGAGACGGGCGCCTTGCGCCTCCAGCTCACTTCCAGACGTGCGAGGTGCCCCTCAACACGTACCTTGTCAGTATCTCTCTCACGAATAACCTGGGAGAGCTCAACTGCGCGTGGCCCGCCGCCTTCTCAACCTCCTGCAACCTGTCAGTGAGGCTGGGCGAAATCGTAAACCGTGGGAGGAGAATCCAGCTGGCCAGTCTGGGCTCGTCCGACACGCAACTCTGCCAGGGCGTCCTGTACACCAGGAAAACGCTGCTCGATTTCAGAGATCCGGTTAGCGAGTGGCTGCACGACAGCGTTGGTCGCATCAAGCCTTTGAGTGATGACTCTCTCAGTATTTTGCAACATGCCGATCAGGTTCGACGAGTTGGTGTGTGCTTCGGTGCGAAGCGTCGCCGTAGTGTGGTCCATGTGGGATCGAAGATCGTTGATCTGAGACTGAACGTCGCCAAGGTCGGTGGCCTCGGCTGGTGGGTCGGTTGCGGAGCTGGTCATGGATCTCATCGTGGAGGATCCTGACTGCTGAAACGCCTGTGTCGCGTACGACACAAGCTGTTGCTCCATCTGCGCAGGGTAGTGCGCAGGTTCTCGACCGTCGCCGATCGTTCACCTGAGTGTGACATCTCACGGTCAACCTGGTACTGCAGCTCACCTATGATGCGTCGATCTTCGGCAATCCTGGAATCGATGATCCCTAAGGCGCCGTCAAGATCTTGGCGTATGGCTGCAGCGTTGGCAGCGTTCGTCTGAACGCTCTGCATAGTCCAGAGTATTGCCTGGACACGAAGGTTTCAACCTGGTCTCTGAGCTCAGCTATTTCACCTGCGGCGGACGTTTCCGCCAGCTGGTCGTCTGAGATGGAGAGGTGGGGAGCGTCAGCTTCCCTCTGCCCCCTCTCGCGAGGAGTGCTTGGCCTCTGAGAGGCAGCACGCGGGCTCGACCTACTCTCGCCGCATGGGCCTGGGGCCCCACGACGGTTGCGCGCGGACGAGCTGCGACTAGGACCGTGTGTGTGTGTGTCTCATCCGATGATACCTTGGGGTACTGCGTCTGCGGCTGTGCCGCCACTGGTCTACTGAGTTCCTCGAAGGTGGCTACGTGCTCCGCAACAGGAACGGTCGCAGGGCTGGGGGCACCAGCACCTGAGGTCCATCGGCGGTTAGCGCGAAAGCGCCCTGGAGTATCAGGACCAGTGAGGCTTTCGCCTGACGCAGTTGGGATTGCTCCCGACTGAGGAGGAGATGGAGGATCGAAGGTAGGCGTGTGAAACTCCTTCCTCCTGTTCCTACTCCTTCTCCTGTCCCCCCGCGGGCGGCGCTGCGGTGAAGTTCAGCAGCTAGCCGCGCCTCGGGTCCGTCGGAGCTGGGGGGGGGGTACCTGGGACACCAACACAGTCCGCACTAAGGCTCTCCAACTCATCACCGAGCCGTCGCGCCGTCGGAGAGCTCGGACGCGAGGCCCCGATGGACCCCTTACGGCGCATGCGCCGCTTGGGTTCCATCGAGGCCGCGTGCGAGGTCGCGACGCGGGGTTCGATGAACGGTGAGCTTTAAAGGGCTGATAACCTGTGTATGGGGTTGAAGTACAAGGGTACAGAACCCCTGATCCGTTGGTAGAGGGAAGGAGGGATAGATGGATGTCTTTCCCTCCTGCACGATCAAAGGTCTGATCGATCTGTCCCAATACCTGAGCCCAAACGGCCAGGCGCAGGAGAGGTGAGGATAAGGAGTATATATGAGGGTATTACACGGGTTCTATTCACACGATGAACTGCCCCTCGTCGTCGATGAAGGTGGCCATCTTCGCGGAGATGGTGTGCCGATCGCTGTCAACGCTGACACCCGCGGCAGCGCTCTCTCTCTCTCTCTCTCTCTCTGCCGATTGCCGCTGCCGCCGCCCTTCGAGCACACCCCCCGATGATCGACCAACATCTGCTTCAACATCTGGCACAGCGAAGAGAAGCCCGTGACGTTCTTGCCGTGGACGGCAACAGAACCCGCCCACACGAACGCCAAGCATGCCGATGAACAAAACGACACCGTGCCAGACGATCCAGGCTCAGACGGCATCTCGGGGGTTGCAGAAGAAGCCAACAAATAGCCAACCACGTCGATGGCGGTCGAGTTATCGCCTCGGGAGGTCAAGAGAGCGCAGCCAAGCAGATATGGAACCGAGGACCAAGACTTGGGCCCTTGTCTTGGCCCCGCCCCTCAGGAGCGGGGCCAAGACAAGGACAATGACCTAAGTCTCGGCACCCTCGGCCCCGCTCGGAAAGACCGAAGGCTGAGGCGAAATTGAGGCGGCAAATATTCCTGAGAGCCGCTGGCCGATCTTCTGCAAGCTGTGCTTCTCAGCCCCAGACTGCGCGGGTTGCCCATCGACGTGATCTTCCCTGCGCTTCGACCCCTGGCCTGATTCTGAGTGCTATCCTTCCCCGCGCCCTCATCGGACTTCTCCTTATCCTGGATCCTTGCCCTTGCCGTCGCCGCCGCCCTCCGCCTGCGCGATCTGGGTCAGCACCGTCGCGCCCTTGATGGGGTAGGACAGCAATTCTAGCAAGCACTGGTGGCTGATGGGCGACTTCGGAGCAAAGACCCACGGGGTGCTGACGTCGTCGTCGTCGCTGGCCAACGGCGCGATGAATTTCATGGCCTCGTAGACTAAGTTCGCGACGATCCTCTCTGGCACGGAGCCCTTCAGCCTATCGAAAGGGTTGCGGGCAAAACTTTCTGTTTTTTTCTGCTAATCGCGCTACGGCCCGAAGGTTTCGCACCCTCGTCGCGGGCGCCCCGCGCCCTGTCGAGTTCTGGCCGTCTCGGGGCCAGCCTGGCCCCCGATGTGTTTCCGAGAGCCACGGGAAAGGGCCATCGGATGGGCCCCAGCCCCAGGAACCCCAAGATGGCCAGATGACCCCAAGAGTCTTAAGAGGGCCCATGACCCAACGCGCCCCCAAGACCGAAGAGAAAGCAAACCCTAAACGGGGCCCTGGGCGCCGTTGACGACGGCGCGAAACCTGTGGGTTTCTTTTTTCCTATGCTAATCACGTCAAGCAGTGGCGTGATAGCCGTGGCGCGATTAACAAAAACCAGAAGGTCGTCCTCCATGTCCGTCCATCCCCCAGGGCAACTGGCCTGTTTATGATGGTCTTCGCCACGTCGTGCATGTTGCCGACGACGGCATGGATCTGGAAGTCCCTGTTCAAGTAGTCGCAGTACTCGCCCATGAGGTCGCTCACCTGGTCCTTGATGCGCATCTTGACCAGCTGGTCACCAAGGCGGCCAGCCTTCAGAAACTTGTTGTTCTGCCCCTGGAAGTGCACTGGTCTTTCAAAAAATTCCACGTCGTCGGTAGGTATCCATCCTCCTCCTGGTCACCGCTGCGCTCGACCACCCCAGAGTCGAACGCGCGAGCAGCCCACATCGCTCGCAGCGCAAGGGCGTCATTCACAACCTCATCGGATGTGATCTCGCTGCCACCGTGGAACCTGTTGTGGTAGGTCTTCATCCACTCCTCGCGCTTGGGGTCGATGTCGGCGTCCAGCAAGATCACGTTCCGAAAACCATTCTCCTTGGCGTACATCACGAACTTGTTATCCTTGTGATTGACGGCCATGGGGTAGAACGTGTCGCAGATGCGGGTGCCCCACGCAAGCGCCCAGTAGGGCGGCACATTTCCTTTCGACAGCTTGAGCCACATGGAGCCCGCGACGCCGCCAGTCACGATGCCATTCATGAGGAAGATCTTGGCATAGGCTCGCGACGCCGTCACCTGCTTGCGCTGGTTGACCTTCGCGCGGACGATCTGCTGCTCGCCATTGACGTCGTAGGGCATGACCTTCCGATCCAAGCCCTTGACCTCCCACCTGGCGATCACCCAGTCCAGGCGCATGGAGCCCTCGAGGGTCTCGAAACAGTCCTGCGACAGAGAAGGAATCAAACTTGTTTTCAACGAACTGCATTTTCCTGGAAAATACCGTTCGTTGAAAACCAGCTTGCACACGGGTGGCGGCGTGGGGGACAGGGCCAGGGACTGCTTTACCAGACCGCCGTTTTGAAACTGGAGCGGTCGGCATAGCACGGCGAATCATTGTTACACGATGTTGAACGTCAAACGCCTCCGAGACGTCGGCCCCCCTGGGGCCTGCAAGGCCAGCCAAGGCTCGGCAATCCGATATCCCGTGCGACCTGGAATGCCCACCGCGTGACCTGGCATACCTGCATCATCGTCGTCATGAATGTGCTGATATCCACGTCGCCTCCTCCCCCCTCCTCCTCCCCCCCCCCCCCCCCCCTCCCCCCTGCGCTTTGTTTTTAATCGGCTTGAACAAAAAAACAACCGTCATGCCCCTGGGGCTGCAGGGATCAGGAAGGCCAGAGAGAGCACGGTACAAAACGGTGAGGGAACACTTTTGAAAAACAGTTGGCCCTGATGGCGCCCTTGCAAGAGGCGCGACCAAACGCTCGATTTTCCCCAAGGCAAACGCCCGCCCTGCGCCAGAGGCCGACTGGGCAACACCGACACTGGCACGGCGGGGCCCGCTGCTGATGAGTGTGGTTGCGCCCCGCCAGCTGGCTGACTGCCGCTCGCAGCCGCTGACCCTGCCCCAGACGACGACCCGCCACTCGACGGTGCAGGGGCGATCTGGGTCTGCTGGAGCTGCTGCATCGCCGCCGCCGCCGCAAGCAGGGCATTTGGCGCGGCGCCCTGCATCAGTGCCTTCAGGGCCGCCCCCGTGCCAGCCCAGGGCTGGAGGAGGAAAAAAATGCGCCGCACTGCCCAGACGCAGTCACCACAACAAGCTAAAACAGCTAGGCCGATTACGAAGCCGACGGCGATGCTCATAAGATGTGGGGCCAGAGCACGATGAACTCACCACGATGAGGGGTCCTAGTATGCGGAAGGTCATAGCCAGCATGGGGGCAACATGGTCATTTTATGAGGGGGGTCATAGCCAGCATGGGGGCAACATGGCCATAATATGAGGGAGGTCATATCCAGCATGAGGGTGATCATCGTATACAAGGGTGTCGTAGTATGAGGGGGTCATACACAGCATGATTCACATGATGAGGGAGGTCATACGCAGCATGAGTGCTATCAACGTATGAGGGGGGTCATAATATGGGCGCCGTATCCAGCATGAGGGTGCTCATCATACGAAGGGGGTCACATTGTGAGTAAGGTCATAACCAACATGGTGGTTATCATCAGATGAGGGGGTCCGAGTATGAGGAAGGTCATCGCCAGTATGACGATGGTCATCGTATTAAGGGGTGCGCCGTATGAGGGTGGTCGTAACACGTACGGTTGTGGCATGTGTCAATGCAAGGGGGTTCATAAAGTAGTAAGGGTGTATGTAGTGTGACGGCGCTTGTGATCCACTCCTCAGATTGTGATGGTCATCATACTTTCCATGATATTGTTTATGGTCGCTGTCATACTAGGCACAAGTGTCGGTATCAGGCGAATCATATACACCTACATGTTAGGACGCTGTTCGTATACTTAAGCTTGACTATGCGAGGTTGCTCACGCGATTCGCCTTCGGTCCCAGGGTGCTAAGACTCTGCTCACACCCAGCCTTCTCACTCAGATGGGTCTTTGTGAACGGCCTCGCACAGAGCGGGCGAACTCTGAAGCCCGCCAGCCCCGCGCAGCGCCGCTGACGTTGCGAGGAAAGGCGCCCGCATGAGGCACGCCGCCCCCCCTCATAATACACGCGCCGTTTCTGGGCATTCAGGCCACGGGGCTGATTTGGAGAAAGGGCGCATGCGAGCGGGGGCGAGGGGGCGCGGGAGAGACGGAGGGATTGGATCGGAGATGGCCATTGTTCAAATGACGATCTGCGCGTGTCTGTTGCAGCAGCCCTTCGCTGCCATCATGCACGCGTGCAGTTCGCGGCCCTTCGGCCGTCCATCACGCGAAGCAAATGAATCAAGGCCGCGCAGACAGCCCGGTGCACAGGTCGCAAACAGCAAGCTCGCCAGGGATCGAGCATGCAACCTGCACTGGTGGGCCGAGGAGGCCGCCGCGAACAGCACGCGCAGCCAAGCTGCTTGCAACGCAAGCGTAATGCCAGCTGCGTTGGCAGATCGGGCACGCGAACGGCTCGTGACCTGAGCGGTCGAACGTACCGCACAAGGCGCAACCTTGCGCAACTGGCAATATGGTCGCATGCAGCCATATGCCGATCAATTTCAGCAACCTCTCGTCGACTGACGGCCTCTCTTTTTTATCTGTCTCAGCGCATGTGCCAACTGCAGTCATCAGGATTTTGCAATGATTGAAATACCGAGGCTTGTTCAGAGGCAAGGGCCACACTACTCTGCTGCGCACGTCCAGGTTCACGCAGCTGCCGCGCAGCGCCACGCCCCCCCCCCCCCCCCCATACCAATGAACCAAAGTGGGCCTCACATCTGCAGCCTCCCCAGGGCCCGCTGACTCCCTCGGCCCTGCGAGGACCAGGGATAGCTCTCCTCGGTGGCCGACGGGGTTCATGTTGCTCGCGTGCTCTGCCCACGCAAGCACCTCCATCATGTCCGTAGCATGTGGCCACCACTCCCCGAACACGTCGAGCCACCCCTGGACGCCGTCATCGCGGTCACCATCGTCTAGCCACGCGTCCAGCACCATGTCGCGATCAGCATCCTCTCCTGCGTCGGCATCGCCATCGGGCAACTCCTCGGGGTCGACCATCCCAGTGTCCAGCAAGTGCTTGACGTCGCCTCGCTCCTTCTTGTCGGCCTGCTCTGCAGCTACCTGGTCAATGACATCTTCCAAGTCAGCCTCCAGCTCATCATCGTCAATGCGGTCGGCAACTTCAAGGATGAGGGCAGCCGCTGCTGCATCGTCGCCAGCATCATGTACGCCGTGCCCTCCTGGCTCGCCATGCGCCCCAGCGGCCCCAGCGGGAGCTTCTGGAGCGCCGTCGACGATGACAGGCGCAGGATGGACATTTGTAGGGGGCTTGTCAGGGCGCTTCTCGAACGTGCAGATCAAGCTCAGGTTCTCGTCATCGGATAGCGGGATTGTCGAGATCCGCTTCGTCACATCGTCGAAGGAGATGTTGCCCCTGAAACCGTGCATGTCTATCTCGAGCCCATGGTCGAACACCTACGCGCGGCGACCGACCCACCCAACTACCCGCCAGACCCCCCCCCCCCCCGTGCAAACGCAGACGGCCATCCAGCAATGCCCATGTCCAACCAATGTTTCACGACATCGACGGACGGCTGATCGGCATTGGCACAGGACGGCGAGGTCGGCGGCGGATGGCGGGTCGATTCGCAAGGGCGCCTTGCTGCATTGCGCCCCGAAGGCGCTGTAAGAGGTAATGGATTGCAGAGGCCGCACCGGCGACACTGATCCATCTGGCCCAATTGTGGCGTTCACGAAGTACCCAACATACTGAGACAAGTCAGCTCGGACAAAGCACGAAGCACCTGCAGCGAGGCCCACAACGGTCACGCCCCTGGCCACCCTCACGGCGCCGTCCACTCTTTGAGATCGGACCCGCGCTGCGTTGATTGGACCGACCCACGACACCTCCTTGGTCGGCCGCAAGGAAGGGCCGATGTCATGGAGCGCTGCCGAGAGGACCTTCTCTTCAGCCAGGTCGGCAATCGGTGGCGGCGCTGCCCAGCGACCGCCGGATCGAGTGATGCCCCTGACGTCGTCAACGTACTCGTGCGCCACGTTGACTAGAGCAGTGCACGTCGACTCCAGCGCCGACCGCTTCCTGCTGCGCTTGGGGAATGCCTTCTTGATGTTCACCCTGGATGACAGCAGCTCCAAGCTGATGTGCCGAGGCCGTAAACACTCCTCTTTCAGCATGGAGTTGTAGCCCTCGCACTCCTGGGTGATGCACAGCACCGCCCTCTTCAATGGTCTCAAGAGAGATCACAGACGAGACGAGCAAGTGCCCCTACCAGCAGCTTCTTCCAAACACACCGTATAAAGATAAACGACTTTCCTCGCATTGACTTCCAATAGAAGGCCAGCGCCTGGAGCTAGCACCACCCGCGCGACCTCCCTCCGAAGCGGGCAGTCTGTGGATGGCATCGATTTGCCCAGCAAGAACAAGCGGTATGGATATCGAAGAACTGGTTATTCCACTCGCCTGTGAAACCCACCTGCGTTCTGATTAACAACTGCCCAATGTAACTCAGTCAGGCGCTTCTGCATTAGTTTGTCCTGGGTCGAGGCCAGCAGATCGATGGCGTCGGAGTCCTCCATGGCACCATCGATTTCCTTCATGAACTCACTTGCTCTTCCCGTAGCCAGCCATGCTAGTTGCTTCCCATGATCGTCTAATTCCTGCTCACTGTACACTGACCGCATGCAATTGTAAAAATGTTGAAGTGGTCGTAATGAAAAGCTGGTTCAGTTTGGGTAGTTTCCAAAACAAGGGATCCTTCAGTACTTCACACACGTCTCGCCTCCACTTGCCCATCTTGTGGCGGTGGGCGGCCTGCTCTTCGATCGCGACTTCGTTAAACTCCAAGCCTTTGTTGGGGTCATCGGTGATTGGCAAAGCTCCGTCATGCTCATGTCTCGTCCCCTTGGTAAGGACTGCAACGAGCAGCGTCACCAAGTGGCCCCCTCCCTCCAAGACCCTGTCGATGCAGTCGCCGACTGCGCCCCACCTACCAGACAGGCACCTCGGCGGAGTTTTCTTCGCGCGCCGCATGACGCCTGCTTCTCCATACTGAGCCCTCCACGCCTTGAAAACATATTTGGCGACTTCGCGCCAGCGCAACATAATCTTTGCCAAGGAACCGTATAACCTCCATCTGATCCCCCAGGATTTCACATGAGTGTCAACGAGGGTGAGCTGCTTGCAAACCAAAAGCGAATAAGCGTGCACGAAACAGTCAGCGTCGAAGAACAAGACCCTCGGCACTGCACTGCAAAGGTGCCTGAGCTGCCGACGTGCTTTTTTCTGGTCAGACCCGCCGTCCGATGTGTAGGATATGATAAAGAGCGCATTGGTGTTTGGATGGTCTGCCAGCCACGTTTGAAATTCGCCTCACAGCGGGCATCCGACACTAGCAAGCTGCTTTTTTACCAATGCCAACGTCCCACCTGCAATTGAATGTTCCACTGGCTGGCAATCTGCCCACCGCGTCATCTCGGAACACCCACCTGCCCACGAGCATAGGGATCATCGTCAATCAAGTGCGGTTCTGTTGCCACCAGCGTTTGCACCTTCAACGGAGCTGTTGGTAGCGTCGCACATGAAGGAGACCACTGCCACGTCCAGCGGCGGACCGCCCACGTTAGGCGACTCCGCCCACTCCTGTAACATCGTGGAGTGAAAGTTCCTAGACGCCGCGAGCAACGCAGCCCACGTGTCGACCTCGCACCGAGACACTGCGGGGCACGATATGCCGACGCGCTGCGAAACTCCATACGTCCACCCAGCTACATTGGCAGCGTCGCGCAAGATACCGACTGCGAACCGACTGTGTGCGAGGAGCCGCTTGTCACCCTTGTGCTTCAACGCGCTCAGTCTGTCTGGTTTCTCCGATTCTTCCACTTTTGCTTCAAGCTTGGCTATGCGCTCCTTCTGCCGCCTGACTTGCTGTGCTAAGTTTTTCAGTTTCTGTGCTCGCTTAGACTTCCGGTCCCGCGGGTTGGCCCTAGCTCGCAGCCTGGCGGGCCTGCGCGGCTGGGGCAGCCCAGCGGGCTGGGCTGAGGCAAAAGCAGTGGGCGGCTCATCATCCGATATCTCCATCGGCACTGCTTCGTCATGGGCCCGCTGATCTAAGAAACCTCGCACATGGTTAACTCCATGGGGCCCTTGCACGCGTGCGCAGGATGTCGGTGGACGTGGCCCATGCGAGCCAGGTGAGCAGGTCAAGCCAGGGGCCGCTGCCCCCTCCGTTCTCGTGGCCGACGATGGCGAGGGCTGCGCGGCTGTCAGGGTCGAGGTGGAACAGCGAGGTGATGGCGGTCGTCGCGTAGCCCGCAAACCTTTCCCAGTCGGCTTCGAGCGAGGGGTGCATGCCGGAACCCGTCGGCCCAGGTGCGCCTCTACACATCGGGTCGGCGGGGTCGGCCCCCTCGGCAAGGCCGCGCGCCGCTCTGGCCGCTGGCAGCGGAGGCGGGACCCCGCTAGCACGGCCGGAGGCAGGCTGCGCGGTTTCACGGAGGTTGGCTCTGTCAGGGGGCGGTCTGGCAACTATTGCTTGGTTGCACCCTAGGCAGACGTTGAGGGCGGGCGGGCAGCGGCTCCGCGAAGGTGAACATCAGCCCTCCGATCAAACAGTTCGGGCAGTGGTACGTCGGATCGGCGGCGGCCATTCCGCATCCAGGATCGAGCGCGCGCGGGCGCCTATCGCTTGGCAGGGGCGTTGGGCCGTGATCTGGGGCCGCAGCTCTCGCATGCACCTGCTGCGGCTGCGCGTCTGCGCCGTGGGTGTCCTGCTGGCGCGCCATAGTGCTGCAGGGGCCGCTGGGTGCTGCGGGGTGTTCACCTGCGTCGTGGACAGCGCCGTTGGCGTCCGTGGCGGTGGCCACCGTGGCGCTGTGGCCGCCCCCTGCCTGCGCGGCGGTTGGGCGGCGATCCTGCGGGCGGACCGCGCGCCAAGCGCGCGCGCGCTGGCGGGGGGCCCCGCCACCGGCGCCCGCGCCAGCGGCTGAGTCGGGATCGGGCACCTGTCCGCCGGTGTACGCGACGGGGGCGGGTGCTGAGTCCGGGGCCTGTTGGTGGGCGGCTTGGGGGCGCGCGTCGACCTGCATGGGGTCGTCCTGCTCGTCCGCGCCCGCTTCCCCCCGCTGCCCTCTGCCCCTCGTGCCTTGCCCTGGTCCTCCGCGCTGCCTGTCCGCCAAGCGCTGGTGGTAGACCCGATCCCATTGCGCTCCTAAGGCGTGCGCGGCGCCTTCTGCCACGCTGTGGGACGTGGGCCCCTCGTCAGGGGACCGGGCGTCGCGCGCCCCCGGAATCGTCGGGCGGGGGCCGTGCCCGTCGAAGTCGGCGTTGGGCGGCTAAGCGGTCCACTGCGCGAACGGGTTCATGCGGAGGGTCGCCTGGCCTAGGCCGAGCTCCGTCGTCAGCTGGTCAAAATGATCGCGGTCCAGGTTGGCGGCTCCGATGTGCTGGAACAGCCAGCATACGATGCCCATGGCGTGCCTGAAATCGGTGATCGGCCTGCCCGCCAGGGAACGGTCAGCTTCCACCCTCGTCCGTGCCTCGATCCAGGTGGCCAGGGCGCGCTGCCGGCGTGCCGGAAGCGCCTCGGCAAACGGCCCGCGCGCGAGTTGCGCCGCCCGCAGGGCGTCAGGGCAGGCCTCGACGACCAGTCCGCCTTCAGGCGGCGGGTCGGTCTGCGCCCGCTGGAGCAGCACCTCCTGCATGCGCGGGTACTGGACGGGCCTGGCAGGGCCTGGGCGCGGGATGGGCGCGGCGTGGCGCGCTCGTGCCGCCCGCGCGGGGGCGGGGTCGGTCAGGCCCAGGGCGGTCTGGGTAGGCGGTATAGGGTGGTCGTATGCCCTTCGGGCGATCCATACGTCACCGACCACAGCCTCGGCGTGGATGTGCACGGGCGGTGCGTAGCCGTGCGTGGTCGGGAGGCCAATGGTATATCAGCAAGGCAGGGTGGGCATGTAGTTGGTCGTTTCTCCCGCGGCTTGGACCACCGCGTGTCCGCCAGAGGAGACTGCCACGATGAGGTACTCGCCTGGGTCCAGGCGGGCGTCGACAGTGCGGGCCCCGACGTCCTGCCCTTGATCGATCACCACCAGGGGGGGCACCGCGGGTGCGATCGCCCGCATTGGTCCGATGTGGTCCTCGACCCAGCCCGCGGTGAGTGCGGGAGGCCCGATCCTTGAGAGCATCTCCGCCGGGGCCGCGTCCAGGTCGGTGGCAGGAGCAGGCCAGGGTCTGATCAGGAAGCGGCATGCTCCGCGTCCCACTGCTGTGCCCACCAGCGGGAGGTGCAGGTGGTTAGGCAGCCAAGGGTCAGGGTAGAGGTGCCGAATCTCTGTGCCCCCAACCTGCATTCCGTGCAGGTCCATCCTTGCCGTGGCGGTGCTCAGCTGCCCGCCTGGCGGCCGCGACGCCAGGTCGAGCTGCCTCCCTCACGCGGTCGCCCAGGGCGCTCTCTGTTCCAGGGGTGCGCCTCGCGGGCTCGCGGGCGTGCGTGGCGGGGAAGATGCGGATGAGTTGACCGTTTACGGCGAGGACGCTGGCTGCCCCGAAGGCTGCCTCCATGGCCTGCTCTGCGCCCTCGTGGAGGACCACCTGCGCCATGTCGCGGTAGGCGTCAGCGTCGGGGTGCCAGGCGTGCACGTGCGCGACTGCCCAGACGGTGCCCGCGCCCAGGGTTTCTTGGACGGCGTGCCGCACCGCGTCAAGGTCGATCTGGCCCTCCGTAGCAGCACTCCAGCGCAGGTGGGACCCTAGCTCTGGGTCGACCGCGCGCACCAGGGAAGGGCCGCCCGTCCAGGGGTCGGCCATGGTGATCCGGCGTGGCGTCACCGCTCTCGGCTGTCCGTTGCTGGCCAGCGCCGTGGGGTCGTGAGAGCGGATACACCGCATGATTGGCGCGGCCGCGTTTTCAGGAGTGCTGATGAGCATGATCCCAGAGGCCGTGACGCTCACCCTGTGCCCGAGGGCGGCCGCGGCCTGCGCAGCGATCGGGTAGGCTAGGCAGAGGCTGCCACGTCGCAGGGGGATGTGGACGACGTCGCTGGGCGGCCACCTGCATGTGTACGATGACCCGGTTGCTATCGTCTAGGCTTGCGTCGCGCAAGCGGATCTTGATCGCGTGGTGGACTAACGGCTCGATGCCCTGCTGGAGGAACTCCGGGTTGCGTCCGAGCTGCGAGATCTTGGTGCCCCACTCCAGTTGGTGGCCCTGCATCTCCATGTCACGCTGTGTGCGCGTTAGGAGGGCAACGACATGCTCGTTGCCGGAGTCAGGGGTGAGGATGTGGAGGGTGTCCCTCAGGTCGGCGTTACCGTTCCCCCAGTGTACTACTACGCTTGGCGCATGCTGCAGGCGCATGGGCCTGGCGAGGAAATTGATCTGCATGGCGAGGATCTGCATGGGGCCGCGGGCCTCGGCAAGAGGCCGGCCAACTCGGACCAGGTGATTGGCTCGGCTCACGGCACGGTGCCCCCAGAGCGCGTGCGCGGCGGCCGTCAGACCAATCGGATCCGGGCCTCCATGTGTGGTGACGCGCTCGTGCCCAATAACCACCAGAAAGCAGGTGACGGCTTCGAGCTGCATGAGGCCGACCAAGGCGTCCACTTGCGTGGCGGTGGTGTCGACCGCCATGAGGACAGGCGGCGGCGGGACGTGCACGTCAGGGGAATTGGCGGTCGGTGGGGAAGGTAAAGGACGCGGCGGTGTTGTCGATAGGCCGTACCCCGACGAGGGCCCAGGGGCATATCACAATGGCCGCGCGGAGCTCGCGGATCGTTGCCGCAACTATAGCTGGGGGTGTCTGGACCGCTCCTCGCGTGCGGCCGCGGTTGGCAGGGTTAGCTCAGACTATCACGTTGCACCACCGCTTGTGGGTAACCAGGGGCCGTTGCTCCAACCGCGCGCGTTCGCTGGGCGGCTCTAGGTCAGGGTGGCTAGGTGTGGCTCCGTCGGGCGGTGTGCTGTCGTTGGGCGGCCCGTGCGCGTCGGGGCCTTGACCAAACGCAACTCCGTTCGCAGACCCGTCTGCGCCGGCTGTGGCCGCAGCCTGGCGTTGCGTGAATTCGCGCTGCCACCGGATCATGCGGCGTAGCCTGGCCATGTCAGCGTGGGAGTAGGTTTGCGGCCGAGGGCCTGGGGCGCCGTAGGGCCGGAGTCGCAAGACTCCGTCCAGGACGCTGGTGGCACACTCCGTCTCTGCCTCTGTGGCCAGGGGCAGGAAGATGTCGTCCGCGTATGCGTCGTCGAAGTCCGGTGCGTCGGTCGCGGAGGCGTCCGCGGGCTGCGCAGGAGGGTCAGGGACGGCATCCGAGTCGCCAGGAGCGCGCGCGGGCGCGTCCGGTGACGCAGGGGCGGGCGGCTCGATGACCTGAGGGGCGTCGCCGTTATCCTCGTCGCGGCATAGCGGGCACTGCTGCCCGCCCCGGCGCTGTCGCGCTCGCCAGTCTTCCAGGCAGCGCGGGTGTGCTCGATGTCCGCACGGTATGATGCCGGAGACCCTACCGACCATGATCTCCTGGCAGATGGGGCAGCGCTCCCGCGTTCTGTCCGTCTGTGCAGGTGGAGCTGGCGGCGGGCTGGCTCTGGCCACCGCCGCTGTGAGCTCGTTGTATACGAAGCGCCCCTGCTGCTCGCCTTCTCTGATGGAGTCCTGCATGAGGCATGCGAGCTGGTGCCGAACTCCCCCTTGGTGTAGAGCTCGGTAGGTGACGGCGCTCCAGCGTACCATAATTGATTCCATGGCCACTTTTCTGCTTCGTATTTGGTCCCGAAACTACTCAAATTTCCAAACACGCTTTGCAGGTGTGTATTTGCTCGTTGCTGCGATGTCGTTACAACTTCCTTATCTCGCTTCTGCGTCTGAGTTTAATCTGGCCTGCGGCTTTTTCAAACAATATGGGGGCCTTCTTGGGCCACCCAGGGCCGCCGTTGGCCGTTTCTGAAATCTCCGAGGCAGAGGGGTTATGGGGGGGCACGGTCGGGGTTATGGTTGCTACCTTCGGGGGAAGGGCCCCAAAGCTCTTTCGATTTCCCTTTGTGGCGCGCGCTTGGAAGCCCTTCAGACTGCGGCCGCAGGCGCCCTGGAGGCCCCCTGGGCCTCGTCGGAGCGCCCCAGGGACAACGTTCACACTTGCGGGGCCGTTTTGGTTGCCCTCTTCGAGCTTTTTGGGTACTGCTTGGGGCCTCGTTGGGGGGCCTTTTGGGGCCTCTCGAAAGATATTGGGGCCTCCCAGGAGTTCCATGAAGCCTTTTAGGGGGCCTTGTGGGGGCGTCTTCGGAGCATCTTGGGTGTTCTGGCGTGCCTCTTAGGGGCCTCGTGGGTGTGGCCTCTTAGGATGCTCTTGGGGGGCCTCTTGGAATCTCTTAGGGTCGTTTGGGTGGCCTCTTTGTTCTGGCTGGGGTCTCTTAGGAGCCATCTTGAAGCCTCAGCAGCTCATCGGAGGCGACAAGGCGAGATGGCAAACAAAAACGATGTTCCCCGTTGTTTTGCGCTTTTTGGTGACTCCGCAATCTCTTCGAGTGCCTCTCGGGGCGCTCCGGGGCCCTTGGGGGCCGCTTTTGAAGCGCCCGTCGGACCCTGTGGGCGCGTCAAGGGGGTGGTTTGGGCTTTCTGAAGCCGTCTTGGGAACTTTCGAACAGCTTTGAGCGGCGGGGGGGAGGCCCAGACGGCCCGGGAGGGAGTCCAAACTGTCGTGGGCCAAGGGGGGGGGGGGGGGAAAATCTGGGAGGGTGTCCTGGCCCGGGGCCCGGGCCCCCGGTACTCCGGCATATGATACTGGAACCATCAGGCGCGCTTCGCGCGCGCTCAGGTTCTAGCAGGCCCCAGGCCTTGACGAGTTCACTGCTCCACTGAAGTAAGTGGACCACAGATGGTTTGAGCGGGAAGTAAAGTGCCCAACCACGCTTAACGCATTATATGCAGTGAAAAGTCCATGCATGTCAATTCGCATTATGGAAGGCTTTCGGGGAAGATGGCTGCGTAGGGGGGCGGAGGCCTGATGAATCGGGTTCCCAAAAGGCCTTCTGGCAACATGGGTTTGGGGGGCGTCTTGGGGAGCCTGTTGGGTCGTGCCGTCGTCGTCGTCGTAATGTCGTCGTCGCCTCTTGGGGCGCGCCGTCGTCGTCGTCGTCGTCTTCGTCTTCGTTGTTTCATCGTCTTCGTCGTCGTCGGTTCAAGAAGGCACTTGGGGCAACTTTGTGCGAAACGATCCTCGGAGGGCCGCGAGAAGGCGATCAGTCATGCTCCCAATCAAATTCCCAGACAGCTCTCGGGTAGCGCGATGGTACTTCGGAGCCTCCAGAGACTCTCGGGCCCATGATGAACCATGTCCCCGGAAAGCTTTCTGGGAACATGATGTGTTGGGGTGTGTTGGGGAGCCTCTTTTGCGTTCCCTGGGGGCCCCTTGGGGCCTCATGGGGCTTCCTGGGGGCCTCTAGGGCCAGAGACCTGGAAATATCGGTTCGCGGTCCCCCTCTGGGCACCCTCTTGGAGTGTTCTTGGGCCGCATTCGGGTCGTCTGGGGAGCCTCCTGGGTCGTCTTGGGCCCTCTTCGGGGCCTCGTGGGCCGTCTTGGAGCGATCTGAAGGGCCTCCTAGGCCACTTAAGTCACGCAGCACCCAAAAGCCGCAACAGCGGCTCTCCCCAAGGGGTTGGCTGTGCGGCGTAAGCCAAATAATCTTCCCGCGCTGTTCAAACGCCAATGCCAACATGGCGTTAGAACCCACGGGGAAAACACCAATCCTTTCTGTGACAGCTGCACCCGGGCCTGCAGGGGGGGGGGGGGGGCAGCTCTTCGCTTCTCCATACATTTTTCCTTCTCTTCCCTCCTCCCCCCCCGAGCTCACAAGACGGCCAAGACAGGCAACCAAGGCCGCCAAGAGCCAAGATGGCCAACGACGCCTCCGAAACGGCTCAAGATGGCTCCCAATCGGCCCAGGGTGGCCTCAAAACGGCCCACGACGCCCCCCAAAAGACCCAAGAGAGCCACAAGATAACCCCCAGTAAGGCCCGAAAAGGCGAATGCGAAAGTCTTCGCCGTCTTCACCTGTTCGGGCTCCATTCTGCTCCAGACGGCCCGAAAGGTATCCACTACTATGGCCCCGAGACTGCACCCAAATTGCCCAAGAATCCTCCAAGACGGCCTCAAGGCAGCCCAAGAAAGCCCCTAGACCGCGCAGGGCGGCCTTGGAGAGCCCATCGCCCGCCCAAATACGGCCCATCGACGACCGCAAGAGACCCCTCAACTCAGACAGTCAAGAGGGCCCAAAGACGGCCCCAGAGAGCCTCAAACCATTGCAAGAGGGCCCCAAGAGAGCTGGCCCAAAAAGGCCCGAAGGTCCCCCACAACTGCCTCACGAAAGCCCCAGACGGACCAAAAACCGCCCTAATGGACTTCTGGGAAGCTCCTCGAGAAGAAAAGACGGAAGATGGCACGTGTGACGGCTGTCCTGATCCTGCCTCGCCGCATCGTCATCGTCATCGTCATCGTCATCGTCATCGTCATCGTCATCGGCATCATCATCATCATCATCATCATCATCATCATCATCATCATCATCATCATCATCATCATCATCATCATCATCATCATCCTCATCATCATCATCATCATCATCATCATCGTCATCATCATCATCATCATCGTCATCAGCATCATCAGCATCAGCATCAACCGCAGCAGAAGCAGAAGCAGCAGCGACATCCGAATCAGCATCAGCATCATCAGCATCATCATACTCATCACCGTAATCACCATCACCATCACCATCACCATCGCTATCAACAACAACAACAAAAACATCCATCATCATCAGCATCATGATCGTCGTCAATCTCATCATCATTACCACACTCTTCCTCATCATCATCAACATCATCAGCATCGTCAACATCATCACCAGCATCATCCTCATCACCGTAATCATCACCATCGCCAGCATCATCATCATGATCGTCACTATCATCATGATACTCCTCATCCTCCTTCTGCTCCCCCTCCCCTTTCACCATCATCGTCATCATCATCATCATCAACAGCAGCATCGTCCCCATCGTCATCATCATCCTCAGCCCCGTCACCATCGCCATCATGATCCCCAGCGCCACCAACACCACCAACATCATCATCATGACAGTCAGAACCATCATCATCATCACCACCACCAAGATAGTATCAATCCCACTCAGCAGCCAGTCCTCACCCTCAGCATCCTAAGATCACTATCGTCCTCATCCCTATCATAGTTCAGCCTCAGTTCCTCCTCATCCTCCTCGTCCTCCCCCTCTTCATAAGCATCCTCATCCTCATCCACCTCCTCCTCCGCATCCTCACGATCATCACCACCACCATCATCATCATCATCACCATCAGCATCGTCATCATCATCATCATCATAATCATAATCATCCTCATCATCATCATCACCATCGTTACCGCACCCATCATCATGATAATTCCCCTCCTCTGATCATGGCCACCGCCATCGTCCCATCATCATGCTCATCGCCATGATACCCTTCGACGATGTTGTTCCATCATATCCGTCGTCATTCTCACCAGAAAGTCGTGAGAGTCCTCTTTGGGGGGGGGGCTTGAATGCATCTTCCAGGCCTCTCAAGGGCGTCTTCGAGGCAGTTTGGGAGCTTATTGGGGTCCTACCGGGGGCCTCCTGGGGGCCTCTTGGGAGCCTCATGGGGGCCTCTTGGGGTCTCCTGGGGACCTGTTGGGGCCTCCTGGGAGCCTCTGGGGCCGAAAGCTCGGAATTGGAATATGGTTGTGCACCTCTGCGACCCCTCTGGCTCTCTTGGGCTGTCTTGGGGGCCTCTCGGGCCGTCTTCGGACCCTCTTGGGGTCGTCTTGGAGCCCTCTTCGGAGCCTGTGGGCCAGTCTTGGGGGCCTCTTGGGCCGTCTTGGACGCTGTCGAAACCAAAAAGGAACAGTGCAGAAAAATAAACGCTTCCATGAAGGAATGGCGCGAATTTCGCCTCTTGAGGCCCTCCTGGGGGCCTCCTGGAGGCCTCTTGGGAGCCTCCTGGGGGGTCTCTCGGGGGCCTCTTGCGGCCTCTTGGGGGCCTATTGGGGCCTCCTGGGGAGCTGTTGGGGCCTCCTGAGAGCGTCTGGGACCTGTTTGCACCTTTAGGGCCCACCTGGGGCTTGTCCTGGGGCTCTCTTTTTTTGTTTTTGCCTTGTCGCCGTTTCGTCTCCGCCCCAATGCGTCACTAGCCACGGGGCCTCAACCGCCACCCCCACAGCTCCGGAGACAGGTACTGCGAGGGCTCTGGTTTTGGCCGCACTGCGTCCGTGGGCCACGATCAGATGATGAATGCCGCGCCACCTCCCCAGTGGCACAGCGGCCAGAGCCGAAGGCCAGCGTTCAGAGACGAACTTGCCCCTGAAGTTCATTGCACAGCGGCGTCGGCCCTCTGCCGACGCTGCTTGCACGCACCGCGCGCGCAAGCCCCAAGGGGTGTAAACAATAAGACAGATTGCTTACTCAGGCCCTCCAAGCCATCGGCCTCGCCTCGGCAAGACTCTCCCATATCCAACGTTCACAGCAGCATTCGCACTTCTTTGCGCACGAGAGGAGGAGGACGGGACAGAGAACTGCACAGCGGCCTGCTCGCGCCAAGAGCGGGCGAGGAAATTATGACGACGGGGGGTCGCCCGTAGCCCAGCTTCGAAGCGCTCCTCAGCGGAACCTGGGATTCCCTTCCGACGGACGGCGTGGGACGATAGAAAAGCATCGACACAGGCAGCGAAGAGAACATTAGCCGAGCATGACGAGGGCGAGAGCAGGAGGGAGGAGGAGAGCCAGGGAACACCCTCATGCAAGGACGAAAGCGACGGTAGAATATGACCAAGCCAGTGGGAGAAGATCTGATACAGCCGATGACAGCGAGCGCAGTGCTCAACCGAGTCGAAGTCCACGCCGCCCGTGCACAAGCACCCCAGGAAGCACCCCTGCGGGGCAGAATGTAACCTCGCAGATGTGCAGACCGAACGCGTCAGCACACGTAACACAGACACCAGCAGATAAGGTTGAGTCTTTCGGATCAGGAAATAAGCCTTGAGATGAAACCGATCGACATGGGTAACCACTCACGAATGCGACGGAGCAGGATGCTTTGACAACTTTCCCTCGGGGGATCACTGGACCAAAGCATGCGATACAGAGCCTGCTGCAGTTTTGGCGCCTCGGATGGAAGCCTACAAAGCCCCTATGGAACCACTGGACCTGGTGGGCAACGGGGAAGAGTAACATACCAGTGATAGAGTCTTCTCATGCACGCCACGAAGGATGCTGCCCACCAGCCACTGCACATGCGGAAGAAGAAGAAAAAATGCTCGGGCTCCTCCCCTAATGCCTCAAGGTGACAGATGGGCGCTCCCATCGAATCACTGTGAATGATATATCGAAGGCAGACAGCACGAGAAAGCATGACAACATCGTGAAATTCAATAGGGAGATGGATGGCTGATAATTGCGTGAGCATAGCATAGGATATAGCGTCGCGTGGCCCTGCAGTCAAACACATCGTAGCTGCTTTGTATGCAAGAATAAGTGACGCCGAGACCTCATACACCTGCATGGTAATCATGAGCGTGGATACACACATGACACGGAAAGCCAGGGCAGAGCGAGCGAGGCCAAGACGCAGCTGGCGTGTCGTGCTTACACGCTGTTGAAATTTCGGGCATGCTTCTGACCATGCCAGTCGAGCAGCTCGAGGGCCGATGCAGATACCTAAATAATTGACCGCATCCAACACTTGAATACGCGTGAAATCACCCTCGAGCACCCGAACAGAGCCCCTCAGGAGGTCAACAGCAATGGAGCACACGACCAGGATCTGACACCTTTTGAAGTTAAGCGCAAGGCCGGCGATGTTTTCGAGTTGCGTCAGCAGGGCGAGGAGGGGGCCCAGGGGGCGACGGACGTCAGGGAGCCCGAAGCAGAAATCATCAGCATAAGCAAAAATCCTGTCGATATGCGACGAAACTTCGAAGCGAATCCACCTCGGCAGTGGGTCCGAGGCAAGAACGAATAGGGGCATGCTGCTCGGGCGCCCTTGCTCGACGCCGCCGGCCATGCAGAATTCTCCGCGCGCGCGACCGCCCAGGGAGATGATGGCAATATTGTTTTGATACAGCATGTGGAAAAAGTTACACACGCACGGGCACACGCGCATACGTGAGAGGATATGAAGCATCCAAGGAATGGCCGATCATGGAAAGGCAGCACAAAAGTCCGCCATGAAAAGGACGGCGACCGGGCGATCCAGCACGCGCTGCTCAAGCCCCCAGTCCTCCGCGTCCACAGTATATGCAATCATGCCATGCCCAGCAGCACACTTTTGTTCTGTTGTAATGGTATGCGTCGCATTGATGGCGAGCGGCGCCGCGATGGCTCCAGCGAGCAGTTTAATGTCGGTATTGGACATACTTAGCGGGCGCGTGCATCTCGGGCGGCGAACAATGGAGTCGCCCTTATCCCCGGGGTCCGAGCCTTTCGGGAGGAAGACCACGAGGCTCCGCCTCGTCGCAACGGGCAACTCAGACACGTCATCAGTGAATAGCGTGAGGTATACATCAGATAGAAGACGAGAAGCCTCAGGAACTTCCCAAACCCCATGCGGAATACCATCTTCCCCTGGCAAACTATGAATACGACTTCGGACATAGTCGAACCATTCGCCGTAAGACAGCTCCCAGGACCGAGGAAGGGGTTCAGGGATGGTTTGGATAAACGCTCCGATCTTTGGCCACAAGGATTGACCCTGGACCAGTAGTCTTTCAAGACCGCAGCGGGGTAGTCTTTCAAGACCGCAGCGGGGTGGTCGATAGACCTGCACGGCATTCCATTCTCATCATGAGTACTAGACATATACGTACGGCTCTTAAATTTGTGCCACATCTCCCGTCTGCGTGAAATGCGTTGCATGTGTGATGTCTTTACTTCACACGGGGTATCTGCCCAAAAAAATGAAAGCTCCAGGTCATGCGATTCCTGGTGAAGCAATTGCATCTCGATAGAGCGGATGAGCGCAAAGAGGCCGTCAACACGAGCACACTGGAACGAAACGAGGCAGAAGTGCGCCCGGGGCGCAGGGTAGCACCGCAGCGCACGATGAATGGGCCAAATCTTACCCAGGCGCCATCCTCGAAGCGCCTGCAGGGCCCAATGCTGCCTGAGCCCGAGGGAGTCAGCAATCACATGCTTGACATAGTCGCGGACGTGCGCGGCCGCGACAAACGTCAGCTCCTTGAGCTGCGTGAGACGCCCCCACGGTCCTAACTCATTAGACACACCAGCTATGGCGGCCTCCAGGGACCTCGCAAACTCCGGGTGTTCGGGGATCCACTTCGCGATGGTTTTGTGGCCATATGCGGGCCTGCACGGTTAGACGTTCACGACGATCGGGGGGCGGTCGCTCTCCATCTTGGCTTTTAGACGGCCCAGTGCGCCACGGCGAATGTCTAAATCGCGAAGCATGGCCTGGGGTAGCGACGAGTAGGCCCCGTCGAGCCGAGCGGCGCTTTTAACGACCCCGTCTCTGACCTCCCTCCTGGTACCCTGCTCTTGGTAAAACTCTGTGACGCAAGGAAAGTGGCGCTGAAAAATACGCGAGCGAGCCCGGCGCCCAGGTTTCCAACCGGACCCGCCAGCTTGCATTCGGCCTTCCTCGACGAGGGCGAAATTGAATTCACCAACGAGCACGCGATGGTCACGCGGAAACTTCTGGAACTTAGCGCGCAGGACCAGAAGAGCCCGGGCATATATCTGGATCGCGTCGCTCGCGCTGGGGAGGCGGAGGTTGAAGATGCTGAGAGAACCAGCAGGGCCAGAAAGACGACTATGGAGGATACGACCTGCAATGATAGAGTTATGTTCGGCCGTGGTGAAGTGGCGACAAAGTTGCGGGCTCAATAGTGCAACGACACTCCCTCTCGTTGCGAATCAGGAAAGGATGAGGCCCCTATAGAGAAGCATGCGTTCGCCGTGTCCAGTTCGCGATGGAGCTCCCCGATATCGCCAATGTGCCCGTAAGTTTCTTGACAACACATAAGATCACACCTCTGAGAGAGACGGGGGAGGAGACCATAGCGCGCGCTGGCACGCCACGAGGAATTCTTGACCGAGCTAAGAAGGCCGAGTGCATTCCACGAGCAGATAGACAGGCGAGAGGATGTGATGAAGGGCAGAATATTGGGGGAGGGAGAACAGTTCGAGGCCTCGCCACGCTCAGGCAAAGAGATAGAAGGCCTGAGACCAGGGCGGTCTCCTGCAATATGCGTGCTGGAAGGGGCTAAAGTGCAATCAGCTTCAACGTCGCAAGGGACGCCTGATCTGCACCTGCGCCGCAGCGCGGATGGCATCGGCTTGGGCGCCCAGCCCAAACTCACGCAGGCCAGCCATGTTGGGCTCGACCGACGCTGTGAGCGCGTCGTCGTCTACCTCGATGCGCGCCAATTCGACTGCCTCATGTTCAGATTTCTCGGCCACGACCAAGCCGCCGAGTCCGCTGCTGCCGGCAGAGATGTTGCGCGCAGCAAGCTGCTGCGTGATGCGGGCCCGAACACGGCCCATGGAGAGAAAGAGTTGGCGCGCCTTCAGGTCCTGGTCGCGCTTCATCTTGATATTCAGGAAAATCTGTGGGGTCAAGGGGTCTGGGAAGCGAAACACCCCGTCTCGACTGAAGTTACTGAGAAAGTTGGTGGCATCTGCGGCCTGCCCGAAATCGAAGGAAATTTTCTCTGTCATATCAAAACACTTCACATGAATGCGGGTCTGGACATCCACGGGCGCATATTGTGCCCTGATCGCGTCTCCAATAGTCTTGAGCGTCTTGGCGAGCATCTTCCGAGGGAAGCCTACCGCGACAAACTTGCATGTGTTCTCTTGCTGCGCCAACCGAGAGGTATTGCCAGTCGTGCGGTCTGAGCTGCTTGCCACTGATGGAGGGGTCGACATCGTGCGCAACTGCCTTCGGATGTCATCAATCTGGGACTGGACATGTTTGTGAGCGGCTTCTCCGTAATCGTCCATGTTGAAGGTCGGGGCGGGGGATCCAGCCTCTTGTGCGGTCAGCTCGTTCTGAATTTGTTCGGTGACCTGTGTCTTCAGGGAGTCGGAGCGCATGTTCAGGTATGAGTACATGGCCGACTGGTGGCCCTCGAGCTGTGAGACCTTGTTGTAAATGTCCTGCGAGAGGTTGCACATGCTCGTAGTGAGCTGATCACAGCGCTGAACCTGCGCCGAGATCTGGTTCTTGATTGGTCCGATGTCGCAGGACTGCGTGGACAGGACTGAGGCAAAGCCTCGTAACGTGCGGAGGACCTCATCAATCTTCTCGTCACTCGTTGGCCTCGGGCGAGAGCGTGTGGGAACACCCGAGCGACTGCGCGAAGATTCACTCCGTCTGCGACTACTGGCCGTCTGTGCCGAGGGCGATCTCGATGTGCGTCGGCTCGGCGAGCGTTGTGGTACTGAGCGACATGGCGGGCGTTGTGCAGTTAGAGAGAGGGAACAGGAAAGCAGAGAAAGTGCGAAAGCTGCTGCGTCCAGACCTGGGCGGGCCGCCTGTGGACCAACGGTTGCGCTATTCCTGCCCAGCTGGCTCGATAGATGTCGTACTTGAGCCAAAATGGCTACGGAGGGCTCGTCCTGGGGCTCTCTTGGGCTGTCATCATCGCCAAGAGGGCCCCAAGAGAGCTGGCCCAAAAAAGGCCCGACGGTCCCCCACAACTGCCTCACGAAAGCCCCAGACGGACCAAAAACCGCCCAAATGGACTTCTGGGAAGCTCCTCGAGAAGAAAAGACGGAAGATGGCACGTGTGACGGCTGTCCTGATCCTGCCTCGCCGCATCGTCATCGTCATCGTCATCGTCATCGGCGTCATCATCGTCATCAGCATCATCAGCATCAACAGCAGCAGAAGCAGAAGCAGCAGCGACATCCGAATCAGCATCAGCATCAGCATCATCAGCATCATCATACTCATCACCGTAATCACCTTCACCATCACCATCACCATCGCTATCAACAACAACAACAACAACAACAACAACAGCCATCATCATCAGCACCCTGATCGTCGTCGTCATCCTCATCATCATTATCACCCTTTTCCTCATCATCATCAACATCACCAACATCGTCAGCATCATCACCAGCATCATCATCATCACCGTAATAATCACAATCACCAGCATCATCATCATGAGCGTCATCATCATCATCATGATACTCCTCCTCCTCCTTCTGCTCCTCCTCCCCCTTCACCATCATCGTCATCATCAACATCATCATCATCAGCAGCAGCATCGTCCCCATCGTCATCATCATCCTCAGCCTCGTCACCATCGTCATCATCATCCTCAGCGCCACCAACACCATCAACATCATCATCATGACAGTCATAACCATCAGCATCATCATCATCATCACCACCATCAGGATAGTATCAATCCCACTCAGCAGCCAGTCCTCATCCTCAGCATCCTAAGATCACTCTCATCATCATCCCTATCATAGGTCATCCTCGTTTCCTCCTCATCCTCCTCGTCCTCCCCCTCTTCATAAGCATCCTCATCTTCATCCACATCCTCCTCCGCATCCTCACCATCATCACCACCACCATCATCATCATCATCACCATCAGCATCGTCATCATCATCATCACCATCATCATCACCATCATCATCATCACCATCATCATCATCACCATCGTTATCGTACCCATCATCATGATAATTCCCCTCCTCTGATCATGGCCACCGCCATTGTCCCATCATCATGCTCATCGTCATGATACCCCTCGACGATGTTCTTTCATCATATCCGTCGTCATTCTCACCAGAAGGTCGTGAGAGCCCTCTTGGGTAGGGGGGGCTTGAAGGCATCGTCCAGGCCTCTCAAGAACGTCTTCGAGGCAGTTTGGAAGCCTCTTGGGATCCTACCGGGGGCCTCCTGGGGGCCTCTCGGGAGCCTCATGGGGGTCTCTTGGGGGCCTCTTGGTGCCTCTTGGGGGCCTCTTGGGGTCTCCTGGGGACCTGTTGGGGCCTCCTGGGAGCCTCTGGGGCCAAAAGCTCGGAATTGGAATATGGTTGTGCACACCTGGGGCTCTCTTGGGCTGTCTTGGGGGCCTCTCGGGCCGTCTTGGGACCATCTTGGGGTAGTCTTGGGTCCCTCTTCGGAGCCTGTGGGCCAGTCTTGGGGGCCTCTTGGGCCGTCTTGGGCGCTGTGAAAGCCAAAGAGGTAGACATGCGAAAAGTATACGTTTTCTTGAATGGAGCGAATTTTGCCTCTTGGGGCCCTCCTGGGGGACCTCTGATGGGAAAAAACAATGGACAATCAAAATGTGTTGCCTGTTGGAGCCATCTGGTGCAGGGTCTTGGAACTCTGTAGGAGCGGCTCCAAGGCGTCTGGAGCCGTCGCTGCCGCCTCCCTGCAGCCTCGGGGGGCCTCTGAAGGCCCCGGGTCACCGAAACATTTTAAAAACACACGGAAAATTACACTGTGCACCCCCATTTGTGATAGAGGCCGCGGCCCTGGGGGCCCGAGCCCCGGTGCGCCGTTATATGTAAAATACTGTTCCGCGTTCGGGGACGTCTGCCCCAAGGCGGTTCTCAGGATTATACCTCACGTGCCCCCCTAGGAATAAAAACTTCCCAGCCGCCGTCGGATACAGGCGTCACCGATGACAGAAAAGTTGATGGTCCTCCTCCTCCTCCTTCTCCTCCTTCTCCTTCTCATGCCTCTTCCTACTCCTCCTCCTCTCCTGTTGTCATCACCAGTATCATCATCATCAGCATCATTATCAGCAGACACCAGCATCATCATCATCATCATCATCATCATCATCATCATCATCATCATCATCATCATCAGGATCATCATCCTGAGCACTATCAGCATTATCAGCATCAGCATCATCATCAGCATCATCATCATCCTCAGCATCGTCATCGTCATCATCATCATCATCAGCATTATCAGTATCATGCCATTCTTCCTCATCGTCATTGTCCTCCTCCTGATCCTCCTCCTCCTTCTCCTCCTCCTCCCACCCCGCCGCCCTCTCCTTGGAGCTTCTGCGCTCGAGGGGCTCGCATGCGGCCGCAGGGGGGGGCGCCGAGGCGGCGCGTGTCGGGGCCGCGGGGCCTCCTGTGGCGAGGGTAGGGCACGGTCGGCGTCTGCGCGCGAAGCGGCGTGGCGAGGCCCACCATTGGGCCCACGTTCGGTGGAGGCGGTTCCTCCTCCTCCTCCTCCTCCTCCTCCTCCTCCTATCACTATCCTTGTTATTATTAGCATCAGCATGTGTATTATCATTGGTATTCGAATTACGATTACCAGTAGTAGTAGTAGTAGTAGTAGTAGTAGTAGTAGTAGTAGTAGTAGTGGTAGTAGTAGTAGTAATAGTAGTAGTTGTTGTAGTAGTAGTAGTAGCATGTGTGATCGTAGTTATGGCATTGCAAATACTAGTATGTACAGCATTGAAATCATTATTGTTGGCTTTGTAAGTACTGTTGCCATTCGTATCCGTAGCATCATCAGCGCTACTAGCAATAATATTAGTAGTTGCGCTATGATCACCCTACGCTTAGCCGGGTTGATACTATGATTGGCATTTAAAATATTCGTATCGCATTAATACTGGTATTACGGTTTCAACTTACATTTGTATTACGAGTGGTATACCGCCTCCTCCTCCTCCTCCCCTCCTCCTCTTCCTCCTCCGCTTCATCATCATCATCAGCATCATCATCATCAGCATCAGCATCATCATCATCATCATCATCGTCCTCGTCCTCGTTCTCGTCCTCGTCCTCGTCCTTCCCTCCTCCTCCTCCTCATCCTCCGTCTCCTCCTCCTCCTTCTCCTTTCCCTCCTTCTCTTCCTCCTCCTCCGCCTCCTCCTCGTCCTCCCCTCCTCCTCATCCTCCTCCTCCGCGGAGATATCAAACTCCTCGCAGTCTGGCGCTGCAGGCCGCCAGGCTTGGACGCGTCGGCCACCGCTACTGTCGCCGTCGCCGTGACCCGAGTTGGTGGCCCTGGCACGGGGGCGGCGGCGGCAGTGGCAGTGCCGAAGCGTGCCCAAAGTCCACCAAGGCATGCTTGTGCAAAGCCGATTTGTCTGGCTGATGATCTGGAAGAGGCCTTTGCTCAGGGAAGACGATGTGGTGTCAACGAAACCTGCAAGGCAGGGGGCCTTCCAATTTTTAGTGCACTTCAGCTTTGGCTTCGGCTTCAAACATGGGTGCGCCGTGAGGCGCCTTCGGGCCAGCGCAACCGAGTCGAGTTTCCTCTCGCGTAGGTGCTACCCCTCCACCCCCCTCATCCTCATCCTGATGATCCTCCTGCTCCTCCTCTTCCTGCTCCTGCTCATCATCCTCATTCTCGAGCGCTGCCAGGAACCAGTCCGGGGTCTCACGCCAGCACCCCTCTCGCCCATGGCAATCGGGGAATCTGCCACAGGGCAACGGCCACAGCTCGCTGAGGTAGTCTCTGGCTCAGTGCGTTGCCAAGGAAAGAAATTGACGCCCCTCCTGCTCGTTCTCCTTCTCCTCCTTCTCATACTCCTCCTCCCCCTTCTCCTCCTCCTCATCCTCCTGAATCTCCTCCTCCTCCTCTTCTTCCTCATCCTCCTCCTCTTCCTCCTCCTCTTCCTTCTCCTCCCCTTCCTCCTCCTCCTCCTCCTCGTCCTCCCCTCCTCCTCCTCCTCCTCCTCCTCCTCCTCTTCTTCCTCTTATTATCATGTTGATTATTCCTATCATTATTCCTCCTCCTCCTCCGCGAAGATATCAAACTCCTCGCAGTTTGGCGATGCACGCCGCCAGACTTAAACGCTCGGCCACCGCTACTGTCGCCGTCGCCCAAGCAAAGGAATGGAAGCTCCTCCTGCTCATTCTCCTCCTCCTCAGTTTCCTCCTCCTCCGCCTCCTCCTCCGCCTCCTCCTCATGCTTGTCCTCCTCCTCCTCCTCCTCGTGGCTTAACTTCTCGACCACACAGTACTCTCCACACGGTGGAGAACTCGCGAACGACGGAGCCTGCTCGTCCTCCTCCTCCTCTTCCTCCTCAGCATCATCCTTGTCCTCCTCTTCCTCATCCTCCCCCTACGCATCATCATCATCATCATCATCATCATCATCATCATCATCATCATCATCATCATCACCATCACCACCACCATCATCATCAGCAGCAGCAACATCATCAGCAGCTTTTTTTCCCAGGAAGGACACGATTGAGCAAGGGAGGAGATCAGGCCGCAGCCCGTGGGGAGAGACTGAACGGGCGTCCACACTGGCGACCAGCGCACATCTGAGCCGAAGCAAGGCTTATGCCCACGGGCGCTCCCAAGGGAGGGAGGCAGGAGGCGGGGGGCGAAAAAACAAGGCGCGCGGCGGGAGGGCCTCCAGAGCTAACGCCGAAGGCAGGCGTCTACAGCCCCACAGACCGCCACGGGAGCTCATCATCATCACCATTAGCATCAACACCATCAGCATCATCATCATCAGCAGCAGCAACATTAGCATGAGCATAATCATGATCATCAGCATCATCATAAAAGTAATCATCATCAGCATCATATTCTTGATCCTCATCATCATCATCGTCATCCTCATCATCATGATCATGTTTTATCATCGTCATCGTCATCGTCATCAGTATTATTATCATCATCACTATCATCTTCGTCATCATCATCATCCTCATCGTCGTCGTCAGCAGCATCCGCATCATCACCACCACCACCGCCACCATCATCATCATCATCATTTTCATCATCATCCTCATCATCATCACCAGCAGCAGCATCGTCATCATCAGCATCATCATCAACATCGTCAGCGTCTTCTTTTTCATCTGCATAGTCACCATCATCACCATAATAATAATAATAATACTTATAATAATAATAATAATAATAATAATCAGCATCATCATCAGCATCACCATCCTGATCATCAGCGTCATCATCGTCGTCGCAAGAGCATCAGTATCATCATCCTCATCATCATCATCATCATCATCATCATCATCATCATCATCATCATCATTATCATCATCATCATCATCATCAGCATCAGCATCAGCATCAGCATCAGCATCAAGATCATCATCATCAACATCATTATCAGCATCGTCATCGTCATCGTCAGCACCGTCTGCATCGTCATCATCCTCTTCAGGAGCAGCAGCCGCAACATCATCCTCACCAGCATCATCACCACCAGAATCGTCATCCGTCTCATCGTCATTGCCGTTGTCGTCGCCCTCATCATCACTATCAGCCGCAGCAGCACCAGCACCCTCGTCACCATCACCATCATCATCATCATCATCATCATCATCATCATCATCAGCATCAGCATCGTCATAATAATCATCATCATCATCATCGTCATCGTCATCGTCATCGTCATTATCATCATCATCGCCATCATCTGTATATCGTCATCGTCGTCATCGTCAGCATCGTCATCATGCTCTTCAGGAGCAGCAACAGCATGATCCTCACCAGCATCAAAATCATCATTATCATCATCAGACTCGTCATCCGTCTCATCGTCATTGTTATCGCCGTCGTCCTCATCATCACCATCAGCCGCAGCAGCATCAGCACCCTTGTCATCTTCATCTTCATCAGCATCAGCATCATCATCAGTATAATCAGTATCATCATCATTAGCCACATCATCATCATCAACAGTATCATCATCAACAGTATCATCATCATCGGCATCAGCATCAACATCATCATCAGCATCACCATCATCAGCATCACCAACATCAGCATCAGCATCACCCTCAGCAGCAGTAGTGTCAGCCTTCTCGCAGGAAGACAAGAATCCCAATCGCAGTCAAAGACAGGCGACACTGATCACGGAAAAGTTAATGGGCATCCTCCTCCTTCTCCTCCTTCTTCTCATGCCTCCTCCTCATCCTCATCCTCATCGTCATCATCATCAACCTCCTCATAAGTATCATCAGCATCATCAGAATCATCAGCTGCATCAGCCCTATCCTCATGATCATCATCCTCCTCGTCATCATCAGCCACCTCCTCGTCACCATACTACAGTCAGGTGACCGTTGTTGGTAGTGGAAAATGAACGGGCACACCATATCGGGCAGATGTTGGGTCCGACGCCATGTTCTCAACTTCATGGCATCCGTAGCCAAAGCGACCGACGACGACGGACGACGACGAGCTCCCCAGCGGGTAGTCTCATTCGGGTTCATTCGGCCCCAGCGGGTGGTCTCAAAACCATAGGTCGTTGCAGGATTCGGAGCCGCAGGTGGCAAACTCGCCTGCTGCAGCTGTCCCTTCCTTACATGGGGGGCCGCGTCCTCGAAGCGCTCCCTTCTAGAATTTCACCCTACCCGCGCGTTCTAGAATTTGGCCTCGGCCGGTCGCGGTCGGCCTTCTAGATTTGGCCTTCCAGAACTTTACGACGGCGTCCATCTCGTCATCGTCGTTCGTCGGCTGTTGGTCGGTCGGGGTGTCGTCGTCGTCAGTCGGTAGTCGCCGTCGGTCGTCGTCTTCGTCATTCGGTCGTTGGTCGGTCGGTCGTTCGATCGGTCGGTCGGTCGGTGGTCGTTGTCGTCGTCGTTGTCTGTCGGTCGTCGCCGTCGTCGTCGATCGCTCGGTCGGCCCGTCGCTCGGTCGTCGTCGTCGTCGTCGATCGCTCGCTCGGTCGGTCGGTCGGTCGTCCGTCGCTCGGTCGCTCGGCAGCTGGGTCTCTCGATCGTTCGTTCGGTCGGTCGGTCGTCGTCGCCGTCGTTGTCATTCGTCGGTCGTCGCCGTCGGTCGTCGTTCGGTCAATCGGCCGGTCGGCCGGTCGGGCGGATTTAACGGCTGCCGCATGAGTTGGCAGCTGGAGCGAGCCACGCCTCCACCACGGTCTGAACGAAATATAGTCGCTAGACGGGCACACCTCGTCAAAGTTCTCACTAGCAAATTAGTCACCTGCCTGGCTAGTCAGGTGACTATTGTTGGTAGTAAAATTGTAATGGGCATTCCATATCGGGCAGATATTGGGTCCAACGACATGTTCTCAACTTCATGGCATCCGTAGCAAAAGCGACCGTAGACGACGGACGATGACGAGGATGACGACGACGACGACGACCGTAGGACTGACTCGGAACAACGACCGACGAACGACGATGAACGACAACGGCGAAGTACGGCGACGGCCGACTAACAACGACGACGACGTCTGGGGGGTTGAGTCGGGGTCCGTCTGGGGCGCAGGGGAGGGCTCAATCGGGCGCATATTCTGGTATACTCGGGGGGTCATTCGCAATAAGGCGGGTTCACTCGGCCCCAGCGAGTGGTCTCAAAAACTTTTGGTTTTTGCCGAGGTAGCAAATTCGCCTGCCACCGCCCCTCCCATATATATATATATATTACTTAAAGCAAAACCCTCGTCTCTGGGGGGGGAGAGGGGGAGTGGGAACCGCGTTCTCGAAGCGCTCCCTTCTAGAATTTTGCCCAGCCAGCGCGTTTTAGAATTTGGCTTCGGCCAGTCGCGGTCGGCCTTTTAGATTTGGCCTTGTAGAACTTTACGACGGCGCCCGTCTCGTCGTCGTCGTTCGTCGCTGTTGGTCGGTCGGTTTGTCGCCGTCGTCCGTCGGTCGTCACCGTCAGTCGTCGTCCTCGTCGTTCGGTGTCATTGGTCGGTCGGTCGTTCGGTCGGTCGGTCGGTGGTCGTTGCCGTCGTCGTTCTGTCGAACATCGCCGTCGGTTCATGTCGTCGTGGGTCCCTCGGTCGCTCGGCCGCTGGGTCGATCGGACATTCGGTCGGTCGGTCGGTCGTCGTCGCCGTCATTGTCATTCGTCGGTCGTCGCCGTCGGTCGTCGTTCGGTCAGTCGGTCGGTCGGTCGGGCGGAATCAACAGCTGTCGAATGAGTTGGCAGCTAGAGCGAGCCATGCCTCCACCACAATCTAAACGAACTATAGTCACTAGACGGACACACCTCGTCAAAATTCTCACTAACCAATGTGCCATCTGACTGTAGTAAGAAGAATCAGCATCACCCGAAGCAGCATCATCAAAATGATCCTCCTCCTCATCAGCAGCAAAATAAATAATGGGCATTAGCAGCATTACTATCATCAGTAGCATCGGCATCAGCATCAGCATCCTTATCCCCATTATCATCATCAGCATCCTGTGTATCATCCTCACCAGCATCAGCATCCTCATCATTTTCATCATCATCGTCCCCTATCCCCCCAACCCCATCCCTCACGTTCCTCCTCTTCTTGTCTTTCACTCCCTCCTCCCTCATCCACCCATCCATTCTCCTTATACATAACGCCTCCCTGTCACACCCCCAGACGTGTCGGTGGGCCAGGCTGGGCGGTTTGCCTGAGACTTCCTCGCCTACCCTGAAGCTAAGATTCTGCAGCGCCTTCAAGAATGGAGCACGGGTAGTTTTCAAACTGTGGCTCTCGCTTTAGCGCTACGCACATCCGTCGTAAAGTTGCAAAAGCTTGAGGGGTGAAGGCCGAGTCCTTTTCAAAACGTGGTTCTCGCATGAGCTCCGCGCACATTCGTTCTGGAAGCGTACAAAATGCCAGAAATTGAAGCCGACTCCTTTCAAGACGCAGCGGTCGCCTTCGCGCAGCGCACACTCGTCCTCAAATATTGCGACGGGTTTAAGGACTCGTATGGTCGACGTCCCAAAAATTTTGTCCACGAGCGGTCTCATATGGCCACGAAGAACCAGATACGTTGATCCGCGGTGTTGAAGTCCCAGGTACGGTATTCTAGCACGATTTAGGATTGTCATAACGCAATAGTTACGTTGATCCGTGGCGCTGAAGTCCCGAGAACAACGTTTTGGCACGACGGAAGATTCTAAGACGATTGTCTTCTAATGGGCCACTTCCCGCAATGAAAAACAATTCTTGTAGGGACACTTTGACAACAAACATCTGGGAGAGAAAGTTGATTGCAACATCGCTGATGCGTCACGAATTTACACTGACCCTCCTCGATGTCCTCCTCGTCATGGATTGCGTCCTACTCCTTGTCCTCATCCAAATCCTCATCCTCCTCATCCTCATTATCACCTGCATTATCATCCCCATCATTATCATGATTGTCCTCATGCTCCGGTTCCTCCTCCTCTTCCTCCCAGGCCACCGCGGCTCAGGCGGCATCCAGCGCTGTGCCTGATGCCCAGGAGGTCGAGGTGCCGCCTACTCCACCTGCGTCGGAGCACGGGAACTCCATGGCAGTGGACACTAGTGTGACTGCCGCGCATGTGGACTCACTGGACGAGGCGATGCGTCGGGAGCACCTCAAGGCCTGTGGAATCTACTTCGCCGAAGGCGCTGAAGACGGTGCGGCTTCAGCCCAAGAGCTACGAGGTCGACTCAAGAGGCACTTGGAGTCCGTCGCGCGCGTGGCCAAGAAGCTCAGGGCGCACGCGCGGAAGCTTAGTGCGATCATGTCCTTCATCGGTTGCGTCGTGACGTGCAGTTTCGCTCGTGCAGGGAAGAGGCCTGCTGCTGCCCCACGGTATGTTGTATTCCCTCTCGCCGATCATGAGGATGTGTCCATTGGTTAGTGCTGCGCGTCGTCCTCACTTACAATTGGAGGCGCATCAAACGAAAGGGTCTGCCATCGATGCGAGCCAGCGCACCAAAGCCCAGAGGATTCCGACAGCGGGCGGAGGCCATCGCCAGGCAAGCAAAGAGGAGCTACATCCTTCCGTTGGCGTTGTAATAAAGCGTCGGCGCCTGTTGCGGCGACGGCGTCGATTTCGCGCGCTGGCTGCCTTGCGGGCTCCACCATGGGAGCGGCTGGCCCTCCTTGGAGTCAGCCCAAGAGGACAAACGCGCTACGGCTGCCACGCTAAACTCCAGCAACCCTGGGCCCATGGCGGGTTACCTTGCCGAGGAGAGTGCACTAGCGCCTAGCGAGCAGCTCGCGGACAGGCAGAATCAGGTCGACGACGCCGGTTACCGCGGCACGTGGAGCACGGCCATCCCTGATGAGCCTGGAGGGCCTGGGACTACAGGCGGCGAGGCGGTCCTAGCTCAATCGCACAT
The DNA here is from genome assembly GCA_963575745.1 of Prorocentrum cordatum. Classification (NCBI taxonomy): domain Eukaryota; class Dinophyceae; order Prorocentrales; family Prorocentraceae; genus Prorocentrum; species Prorocentrum cordatum. The sequence continues at coordinate 342,218 of CAUYUJ010021193.1, read as the reverse complement.
CGCAGTCACGCCCCGCCATGACCCAGGGCGAGTGGTCGCTGCACATGTCCAGTCTTTCCTGCCAGGAGGCCCTGTCTTCGCGTCCATCTATCTCAAGGACGGGGAGGGGCATGGGCCCCAGAATGCATCGACGTTGCGGCGGCTCGCTGGGTTTCTCAGCGCTCTCAACGGCACGCAAGGACCATGGATCCTGGGTGGCGACTGGTATATGGACATCAGTACCCTCAGCCAGCCGGACTGGATCGCGAAGGTGGGAGCGGTTCATGTGCGTCCAACGGTGGGCACGCGTCGGCAGGCTGGCTGCTGCCCAATCTCAAGGCGGCCGCCAGGGTGGACGAGGCTGCCAGAACTCATCCGCATCTGCCTGTCTCGCTCGACATAACTTACAATTCTGAGCCAGTTTGGGCCTGGGTGACCAAGGAACCCAAGGCGTTCCCCGCGGCGCCGCCCATTGGACGCGCGCGGCCGCCCGCGCTGTCGCGGCGGGTCGCGCTCGAGGCCGCGGCCCCGCGGGTGGCGTCTCGCGACGTGCGGTCTGACATGTGCGACCTGGCCCTCAAGGGCGTAGAGAGAGACAGAGAGAGAGAGAGAGAAACAAAAAAAAGAGATAGGGAGAGAGAGAAAGAGAGAAAAAGAGAGAAAGAGAGAGAGAGAGAGAGAGAGAGAGAGAGAGAGAGAGAGAGAGAGAGAGAGCTCGCGGGTTGCTGGGGCGCCGCCGGGGCCCGCGCCGAGGCCCACGTTGGCCGCGGGGGGCACCGGGGGGCCCGCCGGCAGAAACTGGCCCGGGCCCCGCCCCGAAGGAGGGCGCGCGAAGATCCGAGCGATCGCGCCTGGCCCACCGCTCGGGAGTGGACCAAGCATATCATGAAGATGAGGCAGTACCCCACGCAGGAAGTCGAGCTCCTTCCGAATGCTAACGTCCTCTGTCCCATGTCCAACATGCAATTGACTAAGTTGCTGCAGTCTCTGTCGGACCTTGCGAGGCTCACGGGGAAGATGCACCGCCGCGAGAAGATGCCGTCGCAGCTGGATGCGCCCGCCCGAATTCACCATGAGAGCGGGCTTGCCTCATTGGCAAGGCCTGAGCTTGCCAACGAGGCAACGCGCCCAAGGCCGCGAGCGCCCCTGCCAATGCCTGGCTCAAGCGGGCCAGAGAAGCGTTTCAGACTGGCGCGTCCAAGGCGCCCAGATTCTCGAAGGTCGGAGCGGTCCAAGGTCCTCTCAGCTGGTGCCCCGTCGGCGCCGTTCCTGTTGGCTGATGGCGCGCTCCGCCCCCGGGCCCGCGCCTGGACCACTCGCGAGGCCGCGCCCGCCCAGCTCCCCGCCAGCCCGGATAACTAGCCTGACCTTCCCCCACCGCGGCACGACCAGCGCGAGATGCGGCGCGCTCTTATCCAGTTCGCACCGCCGCAGGGCCCAATGCCCCGCGCCCCAGAGCGCTGGTGCGATTGCCAGCAGCCACCTTTGATGCGCTGGCCTCTGCGAACGATATGGGGGTTGGCCGGAGGTGGGGGGGGGGGGCGGGCGGTTAACTACGCGGCAAGGCTGGCCAAGCCTGGCGGAAGCACGAGCCCCAGTGCGCTGGCCAGTAGCATCTGCAAAGCTTGGAGTAGGATCAGGAAGCCCCTGACGTTCGAGTAGCAAGATCGCCGCAGTTGCCCGGATATCTGGGGCACCAGGCGACGTCGCAGCTCATCAGACAGCGCGCTTGCGCATAGCCTCACAGCCGAATAAGCTGGGCTTCTCGGAGACGTCTCTCCGTTGGCGCTGTTGGGCATGGCCCAGTCTTTCGAGATTGTTAATTCGGAGCGTCTGCTCCAAGAGGCGAGAGCCTGACAATGTCCCACGCGCGCTGCGCGAGCGCTGGCGGGCAAGCACAACCACGGCGTCTCAAGGCGCTTGGACCCATGAGTCGTACGTTTGACATCGCGCATCATGGCATCCCAGCTGGATGCAACCATGCCACGGGCAGTTTATTCATTCTCACATTGCGGGCTGTTTAGAAGCAACAGCATATGTCCGCCGGTTACTCCCCGCGCGCTCGTGGACGATCTGCCCCTGCAGCTGGCTTCTTCTTCTTCTTCTAAGCTGGCACTCCCCAGCTAGGGCGCGCCGCCAAGAGTTTCACGGCCGATGCGTTCAGCCTCGGCCTCTGGGCCCAAGTCAAGAAGTCTGGCCTAGTAGCTGGATTCGGGGTCGGCCGCAGGTTGGTTGCCTCTGTTGCTTCTCGCCCAGCATTGCTTGTGCGTCGGTGGACGAGGAACCTCGGGCGCGAGCCGGCAGGTGGCAGAGCGATGCGGACGCAGGAGAGGAAGCGGCTGCAGGCTCTCAAGGACAAGAAAAGGAAGCTCACAGCCCTCGAGTCAGTAGCTGGTCGACGCGCGGCGGCCCCCTGGCGCGCTGGTGCCCCGCCAGCTGCAGGACACGGCGCGACTGTTTCTGGCGTCTCTGACACCGCCTTGAGGCACTTGCGCCACATGGCCACTATACAAGTGGGTGGCAAAAATAAGTGGTGCCGCTGGTTACCTCGCCGTGCATTCTGACTCCCTGTGCGATCCGATTCACGACTGCACCTTCAGAGTAGCGGCGAAGTATTCCACGTTTGCGCGGGGCGGTAGGGCGGAGATGAGCAGGGCCGAGCGGGCCCGGCTGAACCTGCGCGCGGCTACGTTGGGCAACCCGACGCGGCAGCAGGCCTGAGCGCCAATGTCGGCGGCCTGGCTTTCTCTCTCTCTCTCTCTCTCTCTCTCTCCCACGCATTGGCTGGGCGATGGTGGATGCCCGCACGCTGCGCAGCGGCAGTGGCACGTCCCACTCTACGTTGGCCACGTCCCCGCACGAACTCAGGCTGGCATTCATCGAGGGCAGCCAGATGGCAGCCCCTGCGCCTCCGCAAGCACATGAACACATCCGATGGCAGTGGCCCCGTCTGGCACAGAGCCTTGCGCCATGAGCGCAAAGGGGTGAGATGTCCCAAGCAGAGGGAAGCGTTGTCTGCGGTGCGGGCCAATGTCGTTCCCCTACCTGCTGTTCTTGCCGAAATGAAAAACGGCGCGCGCAGGTTGCCTCGCTTGCCCCCGCCCCGAGGGCACGCGCGGCCACGCGTGGCATTAATGCCCCAACTTTCTTCGCCACGGGCGACGGCGTCGACCCCGTGGGCGAGGACGACCTGGGGAGATTGAGCGAGCACCGGGCTGCCCAAATTAATGCCAGCTTAAACATGAGCGGAGAGCCGCAGGTTGACAGCATTTACCCGACCTGCGGCACCCCCACCTTGTCCGTTTCCACCCAGGCCACCGAGGACCGCCATGCGTTTCTGAGGTTTGGCGACGCGGCTGGCCCATGGGGGCTCCACTCGCTTTTGGATCGGAGCTGCTTTCATAGCTCTGTCCCTGCGGTTGCCAGGGCTGGCTGGGCGGTGGTGCAGCTGCACCCTGCCCTGCCCCCCATTAGAGCCCCCTACGGAGCCCTCCCTGGCCCCCGTCAGACTATTGGACAAGCCGACCGCAGGGCGGTCCTCCGCGCTCTCCCGGCGCAGCCCCCTCCCACGCCTCGCTCTTCCCCGACCTGCAAACTGTTGCGCGGAGGGGGGGGCTCTTGGGGTCCCGGGCACGCGTTTGGCACGGCCAAGCATGCGGGGATTCGGCGGCAAGCGTTCTCGATCCCTGGAGTAAGGCAACCCCAATTCATATAGTGCCCCGCCCACCTTAGTTATGATGACGCGGTTGAGCGCGGGTTGCGCGCGCGGGCGGGGGACCTGCCGGCCGACTGTTCTGCAAAATCCGGGGAGTCCCAGCACGCTGTGGCCGTTGGGATTGCTAAGGCCATCACTGGTGAGCTGAAGTATCACCGATCCACATTGCGGTTCCTTGCTTGGGCAGCCCAGTGGCTGCTAGAGGCCAGAAGGTGGACGGTGGTAGACCCCGACTTCCCCCCTGCTTCCTCGCGGCTGCCCCCCCCCCCCTGCAGTCACTACCCACAACGCGTGGCGCGCGGCATCCCTGTCTGATTGGAGACGTAGAGACTGTGGGCGTTTTGCCAAGAATTGAACCTCGCCGAAGGCTCTCTTGTCCAACAAGGACACGCGGCAGCGCCTCCCATCCCCGATCCAGCGACACGTGTGTGACGTGATGTGCCTCGACTTCGGCGAGTAGTTCTCAGTCGTTCGCTCGGACGCGGTGACGGTTGCTCTGGAGAGCATGCGGGGACATGTGCAGTACCACACACGTGGTTTAATCACAAACCAGTTAGGGCACAGAGGTGTGACCACGTCGCCAGTGACTCGCAGCCTAAGCGCGACGGCCGGTGCGTAGGGGGGCTTTCCAACGGCCCCAACGCTGCCGAAACACCCAGCACACGCAACCAGGTTTGTACCCCTGGGGGAATGGACAAAAGGCCCCATGGGATTTACGGGCCACATGGCCCCACCTCTACACCAAATGCGCGATCCCCGTGCCTGGGGCCCAAATCCAACGCCACGGGCGCTGCTGACGCCGCCAGTGGCAAGGCGACGCCAAGCCGCTTGATTCACAAAGAAAACGGCCGGTTGCACCACACCCAGCTGACAGATAAAGGCCGTGACAGTGCGCCCAGTGGAGTGCGGCACTGACACCGTGAGAACGAGTACCATGCCCCCACGCACGGGGGATGAAGGTTGCTCTGGAGGCGGCCGACAAGGCCGAGCAGGAGGTCGAGGCCAGACTAGCTGCCGAAGTTGGTGGCACTGCCACTCCCGACTGTATGCCTGCGGCCCCCTCTCCTAAGTTACCCGACCCGTTCCAGGCCGTTGGGCCCTTGGGCATGATGTTGCATCGCGTGGTCCACTGTTCTGCTATCGGCGATGTGGGGCCCAGGGCGCTCTCGACAGCCTGTGGCATATGCGCATCGGGCGCAGGGGTCCCTGCCTGGTGCCTAGTGCGCTGGCCAACCAGAAAATGCGAGTGACGAGAATCGAGCGCGGGGGCGTCCGAGGACGGGCAAGAGGACTGCGGTGGCCGAGCTGCGTGAAGATAATGGTGCTTCCGCCTCTGGCCACCGTGACCCCGTCAGTGCTCCCGCCCCTGGCAATTTTGGCCCGTCCAGGTGCGAGGCGGCGAAGGTCCCTCGTGCGATTCCCTGCAGGGGCCCCTCGGACGATGAGAGGGGGGGGAATCCGAAGGCGGGCAAGAAGTTTGCGGTGGCCGAGCAGCCTGCAGATTTTCCCCTTCCTCCACTGCTGCAAACGACTGCCATTAGTGCCCAACTGATCAGCAGATCCGGAAGATCGCCCAGGTGGGCCTACCCAGGGCGAACAACTGCAGAGCAGCACGGCGTAGGAGCGCGGACAAAGAAGCTGCGTGGACATCCCCGCTTGGCCCACTCAGCCGAAAAGCAAACAACACACACAGACGCCCGGAGGGGGAGGGAGAGGAGAGGGGGGGAGGAACGACACGCCGCAGCGGCGGGGGCATGCACAATGATAGAAAATACGCCCACATTCCTATCAGCCCCAAGGTGGAAAGGAGAGACAAGGGAGCGAGAAAAGGGCGAAAGAGAACAGAACGAGAGCGAGAGAGAGGGCGAACAAGAGAGAGAGAGAGAGCGAAAATCAAGACAGCACTGGCCACGACCTGATCACAGCACGAGGCTCCGCAAGTCGGAAAACTACCTACAGTAAAAGGCGAAATTTTGGAAGGAGTGCAGCACCGCACCTACCACAGTCACGAAGGTCTGCAATAAGAGGAGCATGCATGGAGCTGGACCCAGCACGCGCGGGCTGACCCGCAGAAGCAAGACATAACAAAACGCTCTGAGCACTCAGGCATGCACCAGGGGTGAGAGAGAGAGAGGAAGAGGAAGGAAGCGGAGAGGGGGGTGGCCTCACGGGCGTCACTGCTCCGCCACGCCCTGCGCGCCCCCGATGGTGGCCTCCAGAGCCTCGCCGGCCTTCTGCAACATCTTCTGCCGCATCGGCGGCCGTCCTCTGCCCGGGAGTCGGCGAGCTGGTCGGGCTGGGAGTCGGCGAGCTGGTCGGTGCCAGATCCGGTGGGCTGGTCGGGCTGGGAGTCGTTGAGCTGGTCGGTGCAGGAGTCGGCGAGCTGGTCGGCGCGGGAGTCGGTGAGCTGATGGGTGCGGGAGCCGCCAAGCTGGCCGGCGCCAGAGTCGGCGAGCTGGTCGGCCCGGGAGTCCGCGAGCCGCGCGGCGCGGAAGTCAGCGAGCTGGTCGGCCCGGAAGTCCGCGAGCTGGACGGCGCGGAAGTCGGTGAGCGGAAATCGGCGAGCTGGTCGGAGCGGGAGTCGGAGACTGGTCGGTGCCGGGGTCGGTGAGCTGGTCGGTGCAGGAGTCGGTGGACTGGTCGGCGCGGGAAACGGTGAGCTGGTCGGCGCGGGTGTCGGCGAGCTGGTTGGCGCAGGAATCGGTGGGCTGGCCGGTGCGGAAGTCGGGGGGCTGGTCGGTGCGGGAGTCAGCGAGGTGGTCGGCACGGGAGTCGGCGAGCTGGACGGTGCGGGAGTCGGTGGGAACTTTGATGTAGGAGGTGGTGAGATGGTCAGCGCATGAGCCGACGAGCTGGCCGGCGCAGGAATCGATGAGCCGGTCGGCGCGGGAGTCGGCGAGCTGGTCGGCCCGGAAGTCCGCGAGCTGGACGGCGCGGAAGTCGGCGAGCTGGTCTGTGCGGAAATTGGCGAGCTGGTCGGAGCGGGAGTCGGAGAGCTGGTCGGTGCCGGGGTCGGTGAGCTGGTCGGTGCAGGAGTCGGTGGACTGGTCGGCGCGGGAAGCGGTGAGCTGGTCGGCGCGGGAGTCGGCGAGCTGGTCAGCGCGGGAGTCGTCTGAGCAACAATTGTGAAGCCGTCTGCGTTCTGCCATGCTGATCCGTCCGTCTGCGTCCTAGTGCTCGCAACCAATTCTGTGATACTGCAAGTTTTCTTGGCCCTGTGAGCTGTATATATATATATATATATATCCTCTTGTGTGTACCAGCGGACATATTTGCGAGGTGTGAGCGTACCCAATGGACTGCATGTCAGGCGCCCTTTTCTCGGTCAGCATTGTCCTCGCGGCCATGCCTGATTAACCCAGAGGACTGCATGTGCGTGAGAGAAAGCACGGATGCCGCCACACACGCCGTGTCCAAACCCGAATGCCGCCACGCACGCCGAGATATTCATATTGAGCAACTCGCATTGCGCACGTGTCCGGCCGACCCCAATTGTCCCCCTTGTCGGCTTACCGCGCGGGCCCCGGACAATGTGCACCCCGTATGTGCATATGGCGATAACTATGGTGATGATGATGGACGCATGTGAAAGATACGGGGTGGCTATGGACGCGCGGCGAGTGGCAGGGATGGGCCCCTGGGGCGGTCTGCACGCGCCGCTGGGACGACGTAGTCTGCACAAGCTGGTGGCGTGGAGGTGGACGGCGGGGTCAGCACATGCTGCTGGGGTCACGTACGTAGTCTGCGCAAGCTGGCGGCGTGGGGGGCGATGGTCCCGGTTTTCAGTGGGGTCTGCACATGCTGCTGGGAGCCGGTAGTCTGCACAAGCTGGTGTTGTGGAGGTGGAGAGTAGAAGGTACGGGCGCTCGGGGAAGTCTGCGCACGCTGCTGGGACGACATAGTCTGCGCAAGCTGGCGGTGAGGAGGTGGACGGTATGGGCGCACAGTGGGGTCTGCACATGCTGCTGGGGCCACGTATTCTGCACAAGCTGGCGGTGTGGAGGTGGGTGGCAAGGCTGTTCAATGGGGTCTGCACATGCTGCTGGAAGCGCGAAGTCTGCACAAGCTGGTGTTGTGGAGGTGGAGAAAAAAGGCATGGGTGTTCGGGGAAGTCTGCACATGCTGCAGGGACGACATGGTCTGCGCAAGCTGGTGGTGTGGATGTGGACGGCAAGGGCGATGGTAGTGGGGGAGGAGGTGCGAAGTCGGGCGGCAGCGAGGAAGGATGGGCCGTCCATCCAGTAAGTGCGACACGCCGGCGTCCACCCAGGGTGGTGGGTGGAGTTGGCAGTGCTACGCGGCGCTGTTCGCAGTCGCACTGCTGGAACTGGCGCTGCCCATCTTCGAGCTGCCGGTGCCCGATGCAATGCTGAGTGTCGTAGTATTGCAGCCCGTCGCACTGCGCAGTGTCGCGAAGCTCGTTTCCGTCATGCGCCAGACTCCTCGACATTAGAGTCACGAATGATGCCCGTTGCCGCGCGGCGGTGCCGTGGAAAGACGACGCCTTCTGAGAACCTGGATGCCGCCACGCACGCGCGTGCGTTGGATGTGGCGACGTTAACCTGGCCGGAGGTTACAGCTTGCGTGCACGCAGATGCGAGGACGCGATAGCCTGTACCACCTCATGCCACAATAAATTACACCAAGAAGTAAGAAAATGTGACCATCGCTATGAGACCCAAAGTCAATCTGCGATGCAGGCAAGGGGGAGGGAGACGAAGAAGAGGAGGTAGTAGCTGCTGGAGCCCACGTCGCGCTGCATTTCGCCATGCTGCTCGAGTCCGTCGGGCTGCGCATCGTCGCGCTGCTGGTCTTCCAGACCGGGCCAAAAGATCCAGGACAGCCCCGGCCGGATTCAGTGCATACGTCTGCGGACCCGACGTCGGGCAGCAGGCGCCCCCTCGCGCTGTCGTCGCACATTTGGGGCCCCGCCCCCCCTTCTGACAAACGTTTCGGAGCCCGGCGCGTCCACGGCAGCCCTCGTGCAGCGTCTGGTCCATGTAGCGCTGCACGTACTGCTGGCGGCCCGCCCCGGTCTGGTCGCGCAGATGACGTGCATGATGCACTGTGCGGTAGAGAACATAGGTGGATACTGCTTGACACACCAAGGACGCGTCATCCATCGTAATTCCCAGGACGCTGTGCACAAGCCCATGTTGTGTGAGCTGGGGGCCCAACCAGCGCCGTTGCCATACCCGAAGACTTGGACATGGGCAATAATGCTCCACTCAATCCCGTCCAGTCTCGCTGCAGCCGAGGACACGCGGGCCCAGCTGCCCCCGCAGGCTGCGCATGCGGCGATCTGCCGTTCACCTGTTCAGCACAGTGCTCAGAGTAGATGCGCAGAGCCTGGGCGGCACCAGTCGTCGGAGCCGTTGCAACTGGCGCGCGACGCGTCGGGCCGTTCTGCCTGGGTAGTCGGGGAGCCTCCAGCGGGCCAGCCTTGCGCGCAAGCGCCGCTCTAAGCAGAAAATGTATTGCGCCAGCAAACGTGCCATGAACCAACGCTGCGCGCCCCGCTTGAACCTGTCGCGTGATTGTCTCGTCGGCGGGCTAAACACCTCACCCCCGAGAGCGCCCCGGGCAGCTAAAATATGAACTCCCGCTGTCGCCTGCGACTGGGCGAGCTTGCCGGCCACCGTCGGGGCATGCCGTTGGAACCAGTGGTGCCAGCGTGCGTGTATGCTGGCATGGTCAGACCCGGTCAATGCCGTTGATAGAGCTGAGGCCAAGCGGTCCCACGGAATGCCCCCCGTACTGTGCGCCTCCCATGCGTGCATGCGCAGCATGGCCGATTGACAAGAACTGCGTAGCGGGCGTAGTCGCGCCGACAGCCCGAACTCTGGCGCATGGCGCATGTCGGTCGGCTTGCACCAGCCGCCTGGCCCAGGGGCAACGCGCTGGACCGCCGCCGTCTCGCGCTCTAGGACAACGGACGGTGGTTCCTCCGATTGCGCCACAAAGAGGATCACAGGGAGGACGAATACATTGTATGTTGTGATTGTAAGATGAGCCCAGCTCGCTCCGCCGCCATTCCCGGAGTCGCTCATCGAGTTTCTGCCGCGGTTTATCCCGCGAGTTCCCCCTTTGCCAGGTCCAATGTAGAAGCCGAGATATTTGCCAGTCGCCGCCCAAGAAATATGGATAGCTTCCGGGTCGCCGGCCGTTGCTTGCTGAAGTTGAAAGACATCCGCGCCCCATAAAGGGATGACAACAATCTTGGCGAGGCTCAGAGCCAGGTTCAACACCGATTCGAAGACCTTGAAAGTAGCAAATACCCTTCTGTGGTCACGTCTCCAAGAGCGAAGGACCATTGTAGTGTCATCCGCGAAAGCCCTCGTCGTAGCTGTAGGGTGTCGTAGTGCTATAATGCGTAACAAGCTGTCCGATGCCAGCGCGAAAAGCAGCGGAGAGAGCGGGCAGCCTGGCCGAATCCCAGAATCCAACGCAACCCGCTCGTAGAGCCGTCCCTGCAGAAGTAGTGTACCGACGGTTCGGTGGTAGAGTGATGTGAGGACTCCCATGGCTGCCGTTGGAAAGCCTGCCGCTTCTGCCATTGTCAAAATATATTGCCTTGACACCGATGGCAAGGCAGCCGTGAAATCGAAGAGCACGATGGCCGCGTCGTGCTGCTCCAGGGCCGCTACCATTGATGTGTGCTCGATATCCACCACATTCGAGAGCATAGAACGACCTTGTTGTATAAACCCACGCTGCGCAGTCGTGATGCCCGGCGATACCAATGGCTCCCATCGAAGGCGGTAGGCGTTGGCAATGACCAGATTGTCGGTGTTCGTGATCGAGAGGGGGCGCGTCCCCTCGGGTCTGAACACCTGCTCTCCAGCCGCGTCGGTCCCGACTGGCTTCTTTGGCAAGCAGCACAATAGCGATTCGTTGAAGTCACCGTGTGCGCGCAGGCCATCCGTTAGTCCGTCTTCCAGCCGCCTCCCTGCTTCCCAAACCACCAGCACCCCGAGCGCACCTAAGCACCGCCACGCTTGGAACGGTATTCCGTCGGGGCCTGGTCGTGAATTGCCCGCGATCCGTAATGCCCGTTCGACATGCTTGGACCTGAGGCACCACCTGCTGGCTGGGAGCGTCAGTTGTGAGGACCCGGCGTGCTTCGCAAGAGCTGCCCAAGTAGTCAGCTTGGCCGCGTCCACCTCCTTGTGTCCGAACACTCGTCTCCAGTGAGCCGCCAACTGCTCGGCAATCACATCCTCGTCAGAGCGCACGTTGCCCAGCCCGTCCTCCAGGAGATGGATGCCTGTGTTTTCAGTCCTCCGGGCGAGCCGGCGATTGACGGAATTATGTTGCACCCTGCGATGGTGCTCATCCATCTCGCTGTCCCCGACGTGTTCTGCCTGGTGTACCGCCCGCATATCGGACGAGACCTCGGACCTGCTGAGCCGGATCGCCTGCTCTTTCAACCTCTCAAGTATGATATTCGTGGACGCTGCAGAAAGCGCCAAGGAACTCCGCCATTCGCTGGGCATGCGCCGTCGTATTCTGTCCGGCGACGAGAGGGTACCAGCGCAAATATCAGCAATGATGCCGAAGGCGGTGGCCGCTGTGGGTGCGATTTCCGCCGAGTCGAGGTAAGATTGGCCGCAGTTGGAGTCCTCCATGTTCTGGGAGACGGTATACATCGCATTCTTCAGGATCTGTAGCCTCTCGAGTGGGTCAGCGCCCCTCCCTTCGCGAACGCGTTGCTTGACCTCTTCGTGGTAGGCTCTGGCGACGCGCCGGGGGAAGTCTGGATGCCGAACATGTCGTTCTCGAAGGCCGCGTGGCCGCGCGGAGGCGGCTGGGCAACGGCGACCAAAGGACACGGGCCTGTGGTCCGAAACGGCGGATCCGGACGCATCCATCGGAGGCCATGGCCACGCTGCCGCCCAGAAGTCCCCGTCGAAGTAATCCGCGGTATGGTGGTTGGAGTATGCTCTGTCCAACCTAGATCGGGTCTCCGACGATTGGAAGGTGTAGTGCGACTGGGCGAGCTCCAGGAGTTTCCCTGGCCCCGCCACGTCCTGACGCCAATGCTCCTCCTCGGCGGCATCATGGTGCCCAGTGCTGCGAATCTCGTCCAAGAGCACGCGGTCGTCCGGTTCTGTCACCCAATTGAAATCGCCCAGGACAAGCCATAAAGACGAAGCCGTCGCGTCCATCTCGAGGCGCAGCCGGCGACGTAGTTGACGCCGTTCCGCTGCAGCCTGGTGGCCTGACGGGGCGTACACTGTGGCGATTGCGATTGCCCCGAGGGGCCCGCGGAGGTGTAGAACTGCGAGCCGCCCTGGCAGTAGTTGTGTCCAGTCGGCGCTGCGGATGGCAAAGAACTGGCTCAGGAACGAATCCTTCAACAGCAAAGCAATGCCCCCCTGCCGGCGGGAACAATGTGACCATTGGATGGTGTAGCCGTCAGGTGGTTGGAATGCCGATGTATTGCCTTCTGTGTTGTGCGTCTCCTGGATCCCTACGAAGTCGTGTTGGGATGCCAGTCGGTGCAGGTACTGCCGCTTGTGATGCTTCCGATGTATGTCGTATGCCAGAAGGCCCTGAGCGTTCCAGGTGGCCCCCTTGTAACCGCCCGGATAGGGCGAGGTAAACCCTGGAGGTCGAGCTGTTCTGCGACAAATTGTGGGCGAGGACGGCGTCAGAGCGGAAGAACTATGCTCCTCTTGAGCTCTCGGCCCGTCCGGCTGCGTGTTCGGATTCCTGGCCTCAGCAAATGGACAGACGAGGTCACGAGATGGTGCGGGGGAGTGTGTAAGTGGGAGGTCGGATGCAGTATGATGGAGCTCGGGGTGGGTGCTGAGTTGGTGGGAGTTGTCCGCCGCTCGGTGGAAGTGGGCATGGGCCGCCGAGCGCTGGGAGCTGGGGATCAGAATGCTGAGCTGGTGGAAGCTGTGCTCCCATGGGTGGAGGTGGCGGTGGGAAGTCGGGTGCATGAGACCGAGGGTCGAAGTGCTGTGCCGGCGCGGGCTGGAGGTCGATGGGTGGAGTTGGAGGTTGCAAGTCGGGTGCCGCAAGCTGGAAATCGGAATGCTGAGCTGGTGGAGGTTGTTGGTCGGCTGGTGAATGAGGGAAGCCCGATGCTGGGGGCTGGGCTTTGTAATGCTGCGAAGGTGGGGAGCGGAGGTCGATCATAGGAGGTGGAAGTGGGATGTCCGCCGCTCGGGGCGGAGGGTCGGAGGTGGAAGGGTGGAGGTCGAAAAGTGGAGGTGGACGCCAAACCAGATGTTCAGGGACACGTGGCCGATCTCCCACCTGAGCGTGTTCTGGTAGCGCGGGAGGAAGCGGAAGCGCACTCGAAGATCCCCCTGCAAGTGTTGTGCGTCGAAATCGAATGGGTACCACGTGTCTGCCATTCCCGTCGGTCTGCGTGCCGTCGGCGGCCCGTGGGTGGGCGTTGCTCCTGTTCTGCAAGCCAGCGCCGGCAGCCGGAGAGGTAGAGGAAGAAGATGAAGCAGTAGATGTGGAGTCGGATGGATTCTGATGGTGTGAAGTACTGATGCTGCCAATTCTCACCGTGCCCCCAGCCACCGACAAGGTCGAAGGTTGTGAAGGGGAAGAAGATGAAGAAGGGGTACTTGTCGCAGGCGGCGGCGACGTGAAGGGCCTCGCGATAGAAGAAGAGGGGGGCGTAGGAGGAGAGCGTGAATTCCCAAGTGAACCAGAGCTGAATTCGTCATTATGCTCCGCGCGCCAAAGCAGCCTGAAGATAATGGTGTTTCCGCCTCTGGCTACCAGGACCCCGAGGGAGTTCCCTCCCCTGGCCAGCTTGGCCCGTCTGCGTGTGACGCGGTGAAGGTCCCTCGCACGAGTTCCTGCTTAGAGGTCCCTCGGACGACTCTGATTAGTTTTGTTTCGGGCCCTGCCCCGTCGGTCGTCGTCTGTCGCCTCACCCCCCGCGCCGCATACATCCACGCCTACGGCCTGCGGCGGGATGAATACGACACGATGCGACCCGTCGGCTGGGCAGGCCCCTCCTGCCAGACGGCAGGCACTGGCTTGCTGCCTCTCCCATTCCTTGAACTGGACCCCCCACTCCCGCGCAAGCGGTTGTGGGGAGCGCTGAGATCGGTATTCCTCCTCCTCCTCCTCCTCCTCCTCCTCCTCCTCCTCATCATCATCATCATCCTCATCCTCATCCTCATCCTTATTATCTTCTTCCTCCTCCTCCTCCTCCTCCTCCTCCACCTCCTCCTCGACCTCCTCTTCCTCCTCCTCCTCCTAGCGGCGTTGGCGCCCAGACACTTTGAGCCCCGACGGAGGGAAGACTTTCACTGACACTCCGCACTCACACGACTTACGGACTCTGAGAGCCACACAGGTTGCTCTGCCGGGGCCAGGGGGGGAGCAGGAGAAAAACAAGCAGAACAATATCTGCAGCCCTTCCGATACCGTACCTCTTTGCAACCTTCCCCAGGGTGGCTGGGTCGTGAACCTGATGGATTTTTCTTGTGCCGCATCTTTCCCAATGGGAGATTGGACTACAGAACAGAACAGAAGAAGCCGCGCCTAGACGGCGCAATGTGCAAGAGAACTATGCAGAATGCACGTGCGCCGGGTCACAGCCACTGAAAATAAACCAGTGCTGGGCGGCGGGTTCGAGCTCTCCCAGTGGAGGGCCCCGCCCGGACCGTGCAGCCGCGCTCTTGTTTAATCCACAAGTGCCGTTTTGACCGGTCCAAGCTGCAGGACGAGAAGTGTAGGCGACATTTTCAGTCTTTGGTCTGGCGGTTTCGCCCTCTCCCCGGCTCCAGCGTGACCGAACACGCTGAGCAATTCAATTCGTACCTTCGTTGGGTTTCTGTTGCTGCGTATGGGTCTCAGAAAGACTCCCCTCGTAAGCCATGGATCTCTGCTCTGACTTGGTCCGTGCTTAGGTGGGGGGCCCCGCTTCGTCGGATTTCCGATGGCCTGTGGCGGGTGGGAGCCAAGCAGAAATTAGCTTTAGTGTTTCACGCTCTAGCGTCAGCTGTGTCCATTCCCTTTCCGTGTCAGGCTCCGCGGCCATTCGGCTGGCAGGCAAAAGCCAAATGCATGGAGATCCACTCTAGCATCGGCCGTCTTGACATTTTAATTGCTGCGTGGAGTAGGGGGGTCCGCATTTTTCAGAGCGTTGTCAAGTCATTGTGTGACATTGACCGCAACAGGCTTCTTGAGTCATATGCCGCTGAGCTGGACCAACATGCCTTGAATGCCAGATTTTCGGGCACTTTTAAGGTTGTCCGATTGCTCACAGGTAACAAGCCTGCGGGGAATGTCAATCTCACCATGGACTCTGGAAGAATGAACGCCTCATCCCATGAGCGGGACCTCGCTTGGAAGGAGCACTATCAGAGACTATTCCGAGCCGAGGTTATGAATTTTCAGTCGGTTGAGGCTGTCTCCGGGCACAGGCCCGATTCGCTGGTCTCAGAGTTGCGCATGTCTGTTCAGGACACTTACGACTCGTTGCGCCGTTTGAAGCCCAACAGGGGTGTAGGTTGTGACGGCCTCCCTGCAGAGCTCCTCCAATCGGAGGAGTACGCGGTAGCTGTAAAGGTCAATGCAATCAAGCAGATAGTAGTCGAGTCTCTCCGGTGGCCCACCAGTGGACAGGAGGAAGAATGGCCAGTCTTTTCAAGGGCAAGGGGCCCGCGTCTGAACGGAATAACTATCGCGGCATCCTCCTTGCCGACCATGTCGGCAAATCTTTTGTCTCGCGATTGAAGGACGTTGTGGACCCAATGTACAACGATAGAATGCCATCCACACAATTTGGAGCAGCGCCTCGTCGTGGCACCGATTTTGCTTCACATATTGTTCAGGCTGTCGCTGCACTGGCCGAGAAGAACGGCTGGTCTATCTGCATCATTTTTGTTGATATTGTCAAAGCTTTTGACAGGGTAGTTCGTGAGTTAGTGTTCGGATTTCCCTCGTCGGTCCCGGCCGGCTCAGAGTCGAGACTGCGGTACCTGGCGAGCTTGGGACTTCCCCAGGAGGTTGCCCAGCACGTGCATGCTTTTGTCTCCGAGCATGGCCCACTGTTGGAGCAGTGGAACGTCGATGGCACAACAATCGCTCTGCTTAGGAACCTACACGAGAGTTCGTGGTTTTGCATTGGATCGCTTGATGAGGTGATCTGCTCTAGGCTCGGCGGCCGCCAGGGTTGCAAGGTAGGGGCGATGATTTTCAGTGCCGTTTATTCAGTCGCACTGTCCGCCTTGAAAGATAAACTCAAAGAGGCCGGGTTGGCGCTGCAACTCCCCTGCCCCGGCACGACTGAATTTTGGGGGGCCCTCGCCGACCCTCCTGCAAGCCATGCTAACATCTCTGATTGTGCATTCGTGGATGACGAGTGCATTGTCCTCGTCAGCAAAAGTGCGCGGCAGCTCGAGGCCGCCATCCCCAAGGCTCTGAACGCCTTGGTTGAATCATTCTCGGCACTGGACCTCGAGATCAACTGGTCCAAGGGGAAGACTGAAGCCTTGGTTCGATTTCGGGGGTCTGGGGCTCAGCAGGTTTTCGCGTCGCACTGTCACGACGGCCAGCTGTCTTTTGAAGTCCCCGGGAGCTCCTCCAGACTCCTCGTTGTCGACCATTACAAGCATCTTGGCACGAATTTCTCGCTGGATTCAGCTTGCATGGCAGATGCTAGGCATAAGGGGCAATCCACGTTGGCAGCCTACTCCCCTCTCGCCGTGAAGATTTTCGCTTCCCCGGTCATCCATGATTGGGTCAAGCTTCACCTCATGTCTTCGCTCTTGTGCACGCGGCTCTTCTTCAACGCGCATATTGTAGTGCCCACTCGTCAGTATATTCGTAGGCTCAATGCAGTCATGATGAGGCCCATTCGCCGCATTGCTGGCGAGGTCCGGTTTGGCAAAGTTGACCACACTGATGCTCAACTACGCGCCAAAATGTATCTTCCGTCTGTGGATTGCCTGTTGCAGCGAGCCCGTTTGCTATATTTGTATCGTGTTCTCGCGTCGGGCCCGCAGGAATTGTTGGCGCTGCTGCACGCTCGCCCGAAGGGTGAGCCCATGCCGTGGACCAAATTGATCCTCTCTGCCATGGCAGCGCTGCAAGACCGGGTACTTGCCAGGTCTCAGTTCTTTCTCCCTCCACATGCGGAGGCCCCAGAAACGCGGGGGAACTTCATCAGAGGTTGTGGAGCCTCGTGGAGCCCGCTCGTGCAGCAGCTCTTCTATTCGGAATCGGTCGCCGACGGTCCGTATTCCGCAGGTCATTGTCATGTGCACAGTGGCCAAGCTGCAAGAGGAGCCAGTATGGAGTGTGGTGACGGAGCGCACCAGGGCGCTCCCCCTATTCCCCCTCCTCCTCCCCCTCCTCCCCGCGCATTTGCTTGCCCCGACTGTGCCAATGATGGTGTCGTCGACCCGCCTGCTTTTCACTCGCAGAAGGCTCTGCTGTCTCACAGACGAGCGAAGCATGGTTTCAAATACGATGCTCGATTTTATATCGACTCGTCCGGCATGTGCCCGGTCTGCAAGACCGTTTTCAGTTCAAGACTCCGGGCGATTGCACACCTATCGGATCCGAGGCGCACGAAATGCACTTCGAAGCTTTTCGAATGTCCGAACTTATCCCACGAAGTCGTGGAGGAATTGGACGCATTCGATGCTGCAGCGAGGCTGGAGGCCCAACGAGCGGGCCGATCTCGCCCCCTCTCCGCCGCTCTTGCCATTACAGCTTCTGGCAAAGCAGTTGGCCGATTGAGACGGTGATTTATCACCGGGAACTGCACTGATGGACTTGCGACCTCTCGGAGAATCTTGGGAAATTAGCCTGGCGAAGGACCCAACCATATGCAGTTGTGAATGCCGCAATTGTGCTGGGTGGTGGCGGACGCATGCGGGCGGTGACACTGGGACCTTCGGCGGAGCTCCCTATGGGGCCACGAAACGCTGTACTGGGTGGGTGAGACGCGGTCAGCAAGGGCTGTGCTGCGTGGTGGCGGACGCATGCGAGCGGTGCCACTGGGACCTTCGGTGGAGCTCCCTATGGGGCCACGAAACGCTGTACTGGGTGGGTGAAACGCAGGCAGGGAGCAAGGGCTGTGCAGGGTGGTGGCGGACGCATGCGGGCGGTGCCGCTGGGACCTTTGGTGGAGCTCCCTATAGGGCTACGAAGCGCTGTTCTGGGTGGGTGAAGCGCAGGGAACAAGGGCTGTGCTGGGTGGTGGCGGACGCAAGCGGGCAGTGCCACTGGGACCTTTGGTGGAGCCCCCTATGGGGCCACGAAACGTGCGAGGGGTGTGCCAGAATGGGGTGTGGAACCGCATGCCAGCGCAGCCACTGGGGCCTTCGGTGGAGCTCCCTATGGAGCCACGAAACGTGTGAGGGGTGTGCCGAAATGGGGGGTGGAACCGCATGCGAGCGCAGCCACTGCGGCGTTCGGTGGAGCTCCCTATGGGGCCACGAGACGTGTGAAGGGCGTGCCGAAAAAGGGGGTGGAACCGCATGCGAGCGCAGGGGCCACTGTGAGGGGTGTGCCTTCGGTGGAGCTCCCTATGGGGCCACGAACGTGTGAGGGGTGTGCCGAAATGGGGGGTGGAACCACATGCGAGCGCAGCCACTGGGGCCTTCGGTGGAGCTCCCTATGGGGCCACGAAGCGTGTGAGGGGTGTGCCGAATGGGGGGTGGAACCGCATGCGGGCGCAGCCACTGGGGCCTTCGGTGGAGCTCCCTATGGGGCCGAAACGCATGTGGGGCCTTCGCTGGAGCTCCCCCTGGGGCCACGAAACGTGTGAGGGGTGTGCCGAAATGGGGGGTGGAACCGCATGCGAACGCAGCCACTGGGGCCTTCGGTGGAGCTCCCTATGGGGCCACGAAACGTGTGAGGGGTGTGCCGAAATGGGGGGTGGAACCGCATGCGAACGCAGCCACTGGGGCCTTCGGTGGAGCTCCCTATGGGGCCACGAAACGTGTGAGGGGTGTGCCGAAATGGGGGGTGGAACCGCATGCGAACGCAGCCACTGGGGCCTTCGGTGGAGCTCCCTATGGGGCCACGAAGCGTGTGAGGGGTGTGCCGAAATGGGGGGTGGAACCGCATGCGGTGCAGCCACTGGGGCCGAAATGGGGACGCATGCGAACGCAGCCACTGGGGCCTTCGGTGGAGCTCCCTATGGGGCCACGAAACGTGTGAGGGGTGTGCCGAAATGGGGGGTGGAACCGCATGCGGGCGCAGCCACTGGGGCCTTCGGTGGAGCTCCCTATGGAGCCACGAAACGTGTGAGGGGTGTGCCGAAATGGGGGGTGGAACCGCATGCGAGCGCAGCCACTGCGGCGTTCGGTGGAGCTCCCTATGGGGCCACGAACGTGTGAAGGGCGTGCCGAAATGGGGGTGGAACCGCATGCGAACGCAGCCACTGGGGCCTTCGCTGGAGCTCCCTATGGGGCCACGAAACGTGTGAGGGTGTGCCGAAATGGGGGGGTGGAACCGCATGCGAACGCAGCCACTGGAGCCTTCGGTGGAGCTGGCCACGAAACGTGTGAGGGGTGTGCCGAAATGGGGGGGGACCGCATGCGAACGCAGCCACTGGGGCCTTCGGTGGAGCGACGAAACGTGTGAGGGGTGTGCCGAAATGGGGGGTCCGCATGCGAACGCAGCCACTGGGGCCTTCGGTGGAGCTCCCTATGGGGCCACGAACGTGTGAGGGGTGTGCCGAAATGGGGGGGTGGAACCGCATGCGAACGCAGCCACTGGGGCCTTCGGTGGAGCTCCCTATGGGGCCACGAAACGTGTGAGGGGTGTGCCGAATGGGGGGTGGAACCGCATGCGGGCGCAGCCACTGGGGCCTTCGGTGGAGCTCCCTATGGGGCCACGAAACGTGTGAGGGGTGTGCCGAAATGGGGGGTGGAACCGCATGCGAACGCAGCCACTGGGGCCTTCGGTGGAGCTCCCCCTGGGGCCACGAAACGTGTGAGGGGTGTGCCGAAATGGGGGGTGGAACCGCATGCGAACGCAGCCACTGGGGCCTTCGGTGGAGCTCCCTATGGGGCCACGAAACGTGTGAGGGGTGTGCCGAATGGGGGGTGGAACCGCATGCGGGCGCAGCCACTGGGGCCTTCGGTGGAGCTCCCTATGGGGCCACGAAACGTGTGAGGGGTGTGCCGAAATGGGGGTGGAACCGCATGCGAACGCAGCCACTGGGGCCTTCGCTGGAGCTCCCTATGGGGCCACGAAACGTGTGAGGGGTGTGCTGGAACCGCATGCGAACGCAGCCACTGGGGCCTTCGCTGGAGCTCCCTCTGGGGCCACGAAACGTGTGAGGGGTGTGCCGAAATGGGGGGTGGAACCGCATGCGAACGCAGCCACTGGGGCCTTCGCTGGAGCTCCCTCTGGGGCCACGAAACGTGTGAAGGGGTGTGCCGAAATGGGGGGTGGAACCGCATGCGAACGCAGCCACTGGGGCCTTCGCTGGAGCTCCCTATGGGGCCACGAAACGTGTGAGGGGTGTGCCGAAATGGGGGTTGGAACCGCATGCGAACGCAGCCACTGGGGCCTTCGCTGGAGCTCCCTATGGGGCCACGAAACGCGCGAGGGGTGTGCCAGAATGGGCGTGGGAGGGGGGGAACGCGGGGCACCGTCTCTTCAAAACGAGGACCCAACACCACAGGATGGTTGGGAATTAAAATTATAGCCGGAGTGCAGTATCCCCAAACAGGGTTTTTAGACCCACTGCGGTTTCCAAGGTCGATTGCGTGCCCGCCTAGTGCGGGCTGGCATGGCATGTTAAAACATGCCTCCTCCTCCTCCTCCTCCTCCTCGTCCACCTCCTCTTCATCCCGAAAGGCATCTCGGAACCCAGAGTTGCGAGGATGTCTCCAGCGTAACGGGCTGGACCACCTCGCGCGCGGCATTTCGGACCCCAGAGTTGCGACGATGTCTCGGGCGAAACGTGCTGCGAGGAAGTCTCAGGCGAAACGGGCCGGACCACCTCGAGCGCGGCGTCTCAGAGCTCCGAGTTGCGGGGGCCTCCTGGTGCCTCCTGGGGCCTCCTGGGGACCTCCTGGGGCTTCCTCCTGGGCCTCCTGTGGCCTCCTGAACTCCACCTGAGGTTTCCTGAAGCATCTTGGGGCTCCCAGGGGGGATATCTAACCTGTGGCCGTTTGGGCCTCTCCAAATACAGGGGGGGGCCACAGGAGCAGGAAAAATCAACGAATCGACACCGGATGTGTATTAACTTGACACGTTCTGATAGAGGGCCTCCTGGGGCCTCCTGGGAGCCTCCTGGGAATCTCCTGCGGACCCCTGGGGCCTGTCCTGGGCGTCCTGCGGCCTCCTGAAGCTCTCTGGGACCTCCCCCTCCTCCTGCCTGCTCCCTCATGCACATCATCCGCCTCCTCCTTTTCCCTTCCATCTCCTCCTCCTCCTCCTCCTCCTCCTCCTCCTCCACCTCCTCTTCATCGCGAACGGCATTTCGGAGCCTAGAGTTGCGAGGATGTCTCCAGC
Organism: Prorocentrum cordatum; assembly: GCA_963575745.1. Lineage (NCBI taxonomy): Eukaryota > Dinophyceae > Prorocentrales > Prorocentraceae > Prorocentrum > Prorocentrum cordatum. The sequence continues at coordinate 321,058 of CAUYUJ010021193.1, read as the reverse complement.
GTAACGGGCTGGACCACCTCGCGCGCGGCATCTCGGACCCCAGAGTTGCGACGATGTCTCGGGCGAAACGTGCTGCGAGGAAGTCTCAGGCGAAACGGGCTGGACCACCTCGAGCGCGGCGTCTCAGAGCTCCGAGTTGCGGGGGCCTCCTGGTGCCTCCTGGGGCCTCCTGGGGACCTCCTGGAGCTTCCTCCTGGGCCTCCTGTGGCCTCGTGAACTCCACCTGGGGTTTCCTGAAGCCTCTTGGGGCTCCCAGGGGGGATATCTAACCTGTGGCCGTTTGGGCCTCTCCAAATGGAGGGGGGGGGCACAAGAGCAGGAAAAATCAACGAATCGACACCGGATGTGTATTAACTTGACACGTTCTGATAAGCGGCCTCCTGGGGCCTCCTGGGAGCCTCCTGGGAATCTCCTGGATACCCCTGGGGCCTGTCCTGGGCGTCCTGCGGCCTCCTGGTGCCTCCTGGGCCTCCTGGGGACCTCCTGGAGCTTCCTCCTGGGCCTCCTGTGGCCTCCTGAACTCCACCTGAGGTTTCCTGAAGCATCTTGGGGCTCCCAGGGGGGATATCTAACCTGTGGCCGCTTGGGCCTCTCCAAATGGAGGGGGGGGCACAAGAGCAGGAAAAATCAACGAATCGACACCGGATGTGTATTAACTTGACACGTTCTGATAGAGGGCCTCCTGGGGCCTCCTGGGAATCTCCTGGGGGCCCCTGGGGCCTGTCCTGGGCGTCCTGCGGCCTCCTGGACCTCTCTGGGGCCTCCTGAGGCTCGCAGGGTCCCATGGAGGATATGTAACATGTGGCCTTCTGGGCCCCCAGGCTGGACCACCTCTTGCGCAGCATCTGAGAGCTCAGAGTTGCGAGAATATCTTGTGCGAAACAGGCCGGACCACCTTGCGCACGGCATCTCAGATCTCAGAGTTGCAAGGATTTCTCAGGCGAGACGGGCCGGACCACCTCGCGCAGGGCATCTCAGAGCTCAGAAGTTCGAGGATGTCTCAGGCGAAACGGGCCGGACCACCTCGCGCGCGGCATCGGGGAGATCAGAGTTTCGAGGATGTCTCAGGCGAAACGGGCCGGACCACCTCGCGCGCGGCATCTTGGAGCTCAGAGTTGCGAGGATGTCTCAGGCGAAACGGCCCGGACCACCTCTCGCGCGGCATCTGGGAGCTCAGAGTTTCGAGGATGTCTCAAGCGAAACGGCCCGGACCACCTCTCGCGCGGCCTCTCAGAGCTCAGATTTAGGAGGATGTCTCAGGCGAAACGCTCAATCCCGGACAACTCAGAAACGAGAGTTGTGAGGATGTCTCAAGCGAAACGGGCCGGACCACCACATTTGTTTGAGGATGTCTCTGCTTAGCTTTCCCTCGGCCGGAATTAGCTTCTATCACAACAGCACCCCGTTCAGCAAGCTTTTTGGTGAAAAAACATTCGCACAGCGCACACTGAACATGCAAAAGGGCAGGGGGGAGGGGGCGCGGAGGGGGGAGGACAGGGAGACTGGAGAACGCTATTACATACAATAATCGTCAACGGCTTTGTGACATTGCGCTGGAGAGCCTGTCAGAAGGTCGCGCAGATGATCAGAGTTCCCCCCTGCTGCCTCAAGAGCCCGGGCGTGCATCTATGTAGCCCATTGCAGGCGCGGGCGCCCACGGGAGCGCGAACAGCCCCATCGTCTCGGCTGGCAACTTCCTCTCTCGAACAGCATTGCTCTCGGCGGGTTTCCCGGGGAGTCCCTGGCCAATTTACCATGTAACTGGAGCTGCCGTCTCAATAATTCCGCTGATAAACGCTCGGCGTCGGCAGCTGCTCTGACTTCGAAGTTGCTGACGCGAGAGAAACATGCAGGTTGGATTTTGCATATCCTTCGGAGGCATTTCGCTTGGAAGCTGTCGAGGCGTTCTCTGTCAGCTCTCACTAGCATACAAGATTCCAAACCATATGCCAGCTTTGAGAATGCACAAGCATCGAGAACATGGATTTTGTGTTGTCTGGTCATGTTGGCGTGGCTCCACACAGCGCGGATATTTTCGAATGCCCCCTTTGCTTCGCCAAGCCTGCGCGTGAGCTCTGCTCGCGGTTTCCCGTTGACGTCCAAGGGCCCGCCAAGGTACACAGTTTCTTCTTTGCACGTGATCAGGTCCCCTTCTGGCCCAGCAACGTTTGCATTCGATCGCACTCGTAATAATATAGTTTTGGATGCGTTCAGCTCGAGACCAAAAGACTTGACGATATCCACCAGCACGTCCAGATGATGTTGAAGAGCGTCAGGTTTCGTAGCCACCAGCATCGCGTCGTCTGCGTACAGCACGTCGTCCGTGACTACGCACGGCTTGGAGTGGCAGTTTGGGTTGGCGTTGCGTCTTATGTCCACTGCCTCCATGATAACTGACATAACGATGACAAACAAGTGTGGGGACAATGGGCAACCCTGAGCTATGCCCGCCGCTTGAGGCCTTGGGAACGCGGTGTCTTCACCATCCTTGACGACAAACTCTCTCGCCGCGTAGATTGCCTGCACCATATCTACCATGGCCGGCGGCAGTCGGAAATGCCAGAGTGCCAATATCAGGCCCTTCGGCTTGATTCTGTCAAATGCTTTGCTCCAATCTAGTAATAAGAGAAGTAAACTGCCGTCTTTGTCCTCCAAAGCTGCGTCGATTAGCCGGCGAGCCAGAAAAAGTGCGTCAGAGGTGCCTCTTCCGGAACGGAACCCATATTGAGACTCGCGCGATGCTTCCTCCACGCCTCCATGTTTCAAGCGGTGCAACAATATACTTGCCAACGCTTTATATCCCACTTGCAGAGAAGATATAAGCCGGTAGTTGCTAGGTAATGATGCGTCGCCATTAGTGAAAATAGTTACAAAAGAAGACCTCCGCCACTCAGCGGGTATATCTTTAGCTCGCCAACATGCGCGCGCGCAGATTCAAAAGAATTTACAACGCGTTGTCTGAGGACCGCAATGCTTGCCAGAGGTCTGGCGGTGCGCCGTCGCTGCCAGCAGCTCTTTGCTTTCCTCAATGCCTTGACTGCTCGTCCTAATTCTTCCAAGCTGATGTCCCCCGTGTCTATGCATAAGTGCGCCCCGTCACTGTTGAATTGCGGGGGCTCTTCAGGCCCATCATATAATTTCCATTGTTCTTTTTTCCAGATATCCAGCCATTGCCCCCGCCTTGTCTTCTTTATCCACAAGTTGCCCAAATCTATTTCTCAATCATCCATGCCGTGGCGGCCGGCCTTTTCGGAGGAGCCGGATTGCCCTCCACCCCCCTTGTTCCACTGCATGATCCAACCATTTCTTCCTGTCTGCGCGCGCTGACAGCTGAATTTGTTTGTTGAGTGTTTTGACTTCTTCCTTGGATCCACCGCGCCGTCTGCAGCTGCTTCTCTGTTCGATGAGGCGCAACGTCCGTTGCGTGATCCACGCCCTGCGTGGGGTAGCGGACGAGATAGGTACATGTTCTTTCGCCGACTCCAACATGCATGAAGCAAATGTTGATGCTAGCCCGTCGACGGTGTCGCCCGCGCGCTTTGTTTCCCATTTTCCCACGAAGCCAGAGATATAGCGATCCACATTCTCTGATTGATGGAACGCTTTCCAATCGCATTGTGGATGTCGTTGGGGGAAATCCTGGATGGGGATGTTGATTTCCAGCTCCACGATGTTCACAAAGTGATGCGTTTGCAAAGCTCTGGACCTATCGCTCCAAATGCTCCGTACATTCGACAACCAAGCCCGCTCAACGATGACGTGGTCGAGTTGCTCGAACTTTCCGGATTGCATCTCGCCCATGGGGCGTGCGCTCAGATCGCAATACGTCACCTTCGCCTCCGTTCCCACATCGAAGAAAGCATTGGCAATGTACGACTCGAGGCTGGTGCATAATTCTGCCAACAGTTCTCTGTTTGAGAGGGCGTCCCATTTACAACGGACGTTTTCAAAAACGAGCTCTCCAATGATATCTTCTTCTCCGGCGTACCGTTGTAGCAACCTCGCATTGAAACCACCAAGTAAAATTGCTGGTCCATGCGAACGGCACTTCTCTGTGAACTTCCCGAGCCCGGAAAAGAAGTCATGCCGGATATCGCATGCGTACTCGTTTCTGTATGCATATGCCGTGACCAATGTTAATACTCCTCCGGTTACCCGTATCCTTAAGCTCGCCATTCTGTTGTTGTATTGCAAATAACATGTTATTGAATGTTTTGCCCATGGTGCTACATAGAAGCCCACTCCGGCGCACTCCCTGCTGTCGTTCTCGCTCCCTGACATGATGAAGAGGTGGCCTTCGAATTCGTAGACCAGCGAACCTCGGCAGTGAGTCTCTTGGAGACATACCACTGCGATGTCCAAGTCTCGCATGTGTTTGATAATATCGTGCAGCTTGCGCGGGCGATCTTTGCGAATGCCTTCAACATTCCAAGATGCAACTTTGCCGCAAGATGCTGGCCAACATGGGAGCGCTACCCATTTGCCAAGTGAAGCTGCACTCGCGTGGCCGATGCGCCGTCCGAGTCCCTATTCCGGACCCTGCCCACCCTTCTTGCCCTTCCCACTTCCCTTGGCAGACCGTCCCAATGCGTCACTCGCCCGCGTAGCAAGGTGATCCACTTCTGGGCTTTTCGCGAGCTCGTCCCAGTTCTTCCACGCCCCCTCCCAATTGATACTGATCGTAATGTTGACAACTCGCACAGAACCACTGGTTCCTTTGCCACGTTGAGAACGACGTTGTCTGTATCTACGCGGACTTCGCTTTTCGTGTAGCCCCACTCCAGAAACTGTTTTCGCAAACCGAACAGGAAACTCTCAGGCACCCGCTTTTCAATTGGTTGGTCGGCGCGGACCCACACAGTGTTACCGTTGTGCGTGATCTGAGCTTCATCGAAGATGTTGACGAACTTGTCACGCTTGTCAGCGGAGCCGAACTTCACGAAGACAATGCTGTTGAATGTACCTGCCGTGAAGATGTCGATGTGCTCTGGCACGCGGGCGCGCACGAACTGGGCCTTCAAGAAATCCACGGCTGAATCCACATCCGAAAAATTACCCAGCCCCCCAACCACAGCACTGCACTCTCGGTCCCGGCCTGCCGTCAACTCAGAGAACTGTTTTTCCAAATCGAATATCTTGTGTTCAATGTGTGACGTCATGCTTGGTGCTGCTCCTGAGGTTGCCGATGGCGACCAGGATCCCGATCGCTCCAGGGAGTCCACGCGTGCTGTGAGTCTCTTCATCTCCGTCTGGACAGGTTCCAGAGCTTGGTTCAACTCATCCCTGGATACCCCATGTAGTTTGATAGCTGCGACGTCCTGCTGCAGAGGCTGCAGGTACTGCTTGAACATGCCCTCGATCGCACTCATGGTGATCTCCCCCGTTGACGCTCCAGCTCCCCCTTGTCCTGCACCTTTTGCTGAAGAGTCGTCCTCCAGCCCGTCCATCTCGTGAAGCGGGCTGTGGATCCCGTGCTGTTTAAACAGGTGCCTGACGGGGGTACTTGGGAGTCGCGTGTCGCCGTCACCAGAAGAAGCCACCGGTGTGGGATCGGAATGCAAGGGATCAGAACGCAATGCCTGAATTCAGAACGCTTGGGCGCGTTTCCTCAGAGGGCATTCACAACATGAATGCCCCTTGCGCAGATGCCTTGAGCCTTGAACAGCACTTGAGCCAGGAAAAAATAACGCAGAGAACGGACCCGCCGAACCCACACGCGGAAATGCCAGCTTGCCAGGATTGCAATGTGTGAACAGATGGTTGCTCAAGTCCAGGGAACGGGCATCCAGGCGAACTGCAGCAAGGCACACGAAAGGAGAGGGCATACGGCAGCGAGGGAGTTTGTAGAGCTTGCTCGGCCCCCCCTCCCCCTGCGTCCTGCGGGGCCCAGGGGAAGAGCTGCCAGGGGAAATTTGCAGAGCCGCCTCGGCTCACCTCAGCGCCTGCGCTCACACGGGCCCAGGAGCAGCACGTTTCAACTACTAGCGGATCTTCCAAATTGGAAACGTGGACAGAGGACATCGAAGATCAGATCCGCCAATGGAATCCGATTGGCCCTGCTTCGCATTCGTTTGTTCGCCGCCTAGCAGAACTGGAGGCAAGGCTGAACTGCCGTGGCCACCTGCCCCCCCCTGAAGGGAGCCGCGGCACTCGAGTCGCCTCGGGAGGCGCCGAGTCGAAGCACTGCAGCGCCAGAAGCGCAGAGAGCGCTTCGTGGCCGCGGCGCCTACGGTGGAGCTCCCTATGGGGCCACGAAACATGTGAGAGGTGTGCCGAACTGGGTGTGGCGGTTGCACTGGTGCCTTCGGTGGAGCTCCCTGTGGGGCCACGAAACGTGTGAGGGGTGTGCCGAAATGGGAGTGGGTGACGCATGCAGGCTGTGGCACTGGGGCCTTCGGTGGAGCTCCCTATGGGGCCACGAAACGTGTGAGGGGTGTGCCGAAATGGGTGTGGGTGCCGCATGCGGGCGGTGGCACTGGGGCCTTTGGTGGAGCTCCCTATGGGGCCACGAAACGTGCGAAGGGTGTGCCGAAATGATTCTGGGTGACGCATGCGGGCGGTGGCACTGGGGCCTTTGGTGGAGCTCCCTATGTGGCGACGAAACGTGTGACAGGTGTGCCGAAATGATTCTGGGTGACGCATGCGGACGGTGACACTCCCTATGGGGCCACGAAGCGTGTGAGTAGTGCGCCGGAATGGGTTTGGGCGACGCATGCTGGCGGTGGCACTGGGGCCTTCAGTGGAGCTCCCTATGGGGCCACGAAACGTGTGAGGGGTGCGCCGAAATGGGTATGTGTGACGCATGCGGGCGGTGGCACTGGGGCCTTCGGTGGACTCCCTGTGGGGCCACAAAACATCTGGGAGGTGTGCCGAAATGGGTGTGGGTAACGCATGCGGGCGGTGGCACTGGGGCCTTCGGAGGAGCTCCCTATGTGGCCACGAAACTTGTGAGGGGTGTGCCGAAATGAGTGTAGAGAACGCATGCGGGCGGTGGCACTGGGGCCTTCGGTGGAGCTCCCTACGGGGCCACGAAACGTGTGAGGGGTGTGCCGAAATGAGTGTGGGTGAGGCATGCGGACGGTGGCACTGCGGCCTTCAGTGGAGCTCCCTGTACGGCCACGAAACGTGTGAGGGGTGTGCCGAAATGAATGTGGGTAACACATGCGGGCGGTGGCATTGGGGCCTTCGGTGTAGCTCCCTATGGGGCCACGAATCGTGTGAGGGGTGTGCCGAAATGGTTGTGGGTGACGCATGCGGGCGGTGGCACTGGGGCCTTCGGTGGAGCTCCCTGTGGGGCCACGAAACGTGGGAGGGGTGTGCCGAAATGAATGTGGATAACGCATGCGGGCGGTGGCACTGGGGCCTTCGGTGGAGCTCCCTATGGGGCCACAAAGTGAGAGGTGTGCCGAAATGGGTGTGGGTGACGCATGCAGGCTGTGGCACTGGTGCCTTCGGTGGAGCTCCCTGTGGGGCCACGAAACGTGTGAGGGGTGTGCCGAAATGGGTGTGGGTGACGCATGCGGGCTGTGGCACTGGGGCCTTCGGAGGAGCTCCCTATGGGGGCACGGAACGTGTGAGGGGTGACGCATGCGGGCGGTGGCACTGTGACCTTCGGTGGAGCTCCCGATGGGGCCACGAAACGCTGCACTGTGTGGGTGGAACGCAGAGAGGAAGGAGGAAAGGGAGGAGGAAGAGGGAGGAGAAAGGAAGGAGGGGGAGGAGGAGATGAGACACGGGGGGCTGTCTCTTCCAAACGAAAACCCCAAAACCAAATGATGGATTGGGGGAACTAATAAACACAAACAAATATATCCTGCAAAGGACCCAACCATATGCAGTTGTGGGTACTGCAGCTGTGGATGTCTTCTTCGGTGGAGCTCCCTATGGGGCCACGACGCGCTGCACTGGGTGGGGGGGGGGGAAGCATGCGGGCGGTAACACTGGGGCCGTCGGTGGAGCTCCCTATGGGGCCACGAAACGTTGGGTGGTTGGGATGCATGCGGGCGGTTGCATTGGGGCCGTCGGCGGAGCTCCCTACAGGGCCACGAAGCGCTGCGCTGGGTAGGGGAGACGCATGTGGGCGGTAGCGCTGGGACCTTCGGTGGGGCCCCCCAAGCACTCGGGCCGTTGTCAGAGCTCCCTATGGGGCCATGAAGCGCTGTACTGGGTGGGGGGGACGCATGCGGGCAGTAGCGATGTGGCCTTCGGTAGAGCTCCCTATGTGGCCACGAAGCGCTGTATGACGCATGCGGGCGGTGCCGCTGGGGCCTTCGGTGGAGCTCCCCATGGTGCCACGAAACGCTGTACTGTGTTTGGGGGACGCATGTGGGCGGTAGACCTGGAACCTTCGGTGGAGCTCCCTATGGGGCCACGAAACGCTGTACTGGGTGGGGGGGGCGCTGGGGCCGCCGGTGGAGCTAATTATGGGGCCACGAAACACTGGGTGGGGGAACGCATGTGTGGGACCGCCCGCATGCGTCAACCACCACCCAGCACAGCCCTTCCTCCCTGCGTTTCACCCACCCAGTACAGCGCTTCGTCGCCCCATAGGTCGCTCCACCGAAAACTATATTCACAATTGTGATATTCAGAACTGCGTATTGTTGGGTCCTCCGCCAGGCTGGCTGTTCATCTTGTTTTTCGGACTCCTCCTCCTCCTCCTCGTTCTCACACTCCCATTTCTGTCGTTGCCTTTCCAACCATCATGTGGTGTTGGGTCCTCGTTTTGAAGAGACGGCGCCCCGCGTTCTCCTCCTCCCGCCACCTTCCTCCTCCCCGTCCTGCCTCCTCCCTGCGCTTCGCCCACCCATTACCGCGTTTTGTGGCCCCATACTCCACCGAAGGCCCCAGTGCCACCGCCCGAATGCGCCACCAACACACAGTTCGGCACACCCCTCACACGCTTCGTGGCCCCATAGGGAGCTCCACCGAAGGCCCCAGTGCCACCGCCCGCATGCGTCATCCCCCACCCAGTACAATGTTTCGTGGCCCCATAGGGAGCCCCACCGAAGGCCCCAGTGGCACCGCCCGCATGCGCCACCCCCACCCAGTAATGCGTTTCGTGGCCCAATACGGAACTCCACCGAAAACCTCAGCGGCACCGCCCGCATGCGGCACCCACACCTAGTACAGCGCTTCGTGGACCCATACAGAGCTCCACCGAAGGCCCCAGTGGCACCGCCCGCACGCGTCACCCACAACCAGTACAACACTTCGTGGCCCCAAAGGCAGCTCCACCGAAGACCGCAGTGGCACCGCCCGCATGCGTGACCCCCACCCAGTACAGCGCTTCGTGGACCCATAGGGAGCTTCTCCGAAGGCCGCAGTGGCATCGCCCCCATGCATCACACCAACCCAGTACAGCGTTTCGTGGCCCCACAGGGAGCTCCACCGAAGGCCGCAGTGGCAACATCCGCATGCGTCACCCCCTCGATACAGCGCTTCGTGGCCCCACGAGCTCCACCGAAGACCGCAGTGGCACAGCCCGCATGCGTCGCCTCCCACCCAACGCAGCGCTTCGTGGCCCCATAGGGAACTCCACAGAAGGCCACAGTGGCACCGTCCGCATGCGTCGCATTCCACCCAGTACAGCGCTTCGTGGCCCCATGGGAAGCTCAACGGGAGGCTCGAGTGGATGCGCCCGCATGCGTCACCCCCCGCCCAGTGCACCGCTTCGTGGCCCCATAGGAGCTCCACCGAAGGCCCCAGTGGCGTTTTTCGGATGCGTTCCCCTGACCCAGCACAGCGCTTCGTGGCCTCATGGGGAACTGCACCGAAGGCTCCGGTGGCTTCGCATGCTTTTCCCCGCCCATTACAATGTTTCGTTGCCCCACAGGGAGCTCCACCGAAGGCCACAGTGGCGGCCCCGCCCCAATGCGGCGCACCCCTCGCGCTTTTCGCGGCCCCGTAGCGCGGTCCGCCTAAAGCACAAGTGGCAGCGCCTACATGGCGGCCCCGCACCCACATCGGCACACCCTTCGCCTGCTTCATGGTCCCGTGAGGAGATCCCCCGAAAGGCGATGCCCGCTACGACGGTGTTCACAACTGCATCTGGTTGGGTTTTTGGTGCTGGGTCCTCGTTTTGGAGAGACGGTCCCCGCATTCTCCTCCTTCCTCCTTCCTCCCTCCCCCTCCTCCCCTCCTCCCTCCCCCCTGCGTTTCACCCACCCAGTACAATGCTTCGTGGCCCCATAGGGAGCTCCACCGAAGGTGCCAGCGCCATCGTCCGCATGCGTCCCGGAACATCCAACTTGGCATTTCACCCACCCAGGAGGCCCCAGTGCCACCGTCCGAATGCGTCCCGAAACGTACAATTCTGCATTTCCACCCGCCCATTACAACGATTGGTGGCCCCATAGGGAGCTCCACCGATGGCCCCAGTGCCACCGTTCGCGCGCGTCCCAAAACATCGAATTGTCCGTTTTCACCCACCCAGTAAAGCGTTCCGTGGCCCCATAAAGAACTCCACCGAAAGGCTCCAGTGCCACCGCCCGCACGCGCCCCGAAACATGCAATTTGGCACTTGCACCACCCAGGACAGCGCTTCGTGGCCCCATTGGGAGCTTCACCGAAGGTCATAGTGCCACCGTCCTCACGCGTCCCGAAACAGCAAATTCAGCATGTTCACCCAGCACAGCGTTTCGTGGCCCTGTAGGGAGCTCCACCGAAGGCCCCAGTGCCACCGTCCGCACGCATCCCGAAACATACCATATTGCATTTTCACCCACCCAGAACAGCGTTTCCTGGCCCCATGAGGAGCTCAACCGAAAGCCCCAATGCCCACGTCCGCACGCGTGCTGAAACATCCAATCTGGCATTTTCACCCACCCGGTACAGCGCTTCGTGGAAGGTAGAGAGCTCCACCGAAGGCCCCAGTGCCACCGTCCGCATGCGTCCCGAAACATCAAATTTAGTATTTTCACGCACCCAGTACAGCGCTTCGTGGTCCCATAGGGAGCCCCACCGAAGGCCCCAGTGGCACCGCCCGCACGCGTCCCCCCCCCCCAGTTCAGCGCTTCGTGGCCCCATAGGGAGCTCCACCGACGGCCCCAGTGCTACCGCCCGCATGCGCCCCACCCACCCAGTAGAGCGCTTCGTGGCCCCATAAGGAACTCCAACGACGGCCCCAGTGCTACCGCCCGCATGCGTCCCCCCCACCCCAGCCAGCGCTTCGTGGTCCCAAAGGGAGCTTCATCGAAGGTCCCAGCGCTACCGCCTTGGGATCTTCGGTGGAGCTCCCTATGGGGCCACGAAACGCTGTACTGGGCGGGTAAAACGCACGGAGGAGGGAGGAGGGGAAGGAGGGAGGAGAGGGAGAAGGGAGGAGCCTGAGGAGGAACGCTGGGACCGTCTCTTCAAAACGAGGACCCAACACCACAGGACGGCTTGGAAAATTAGCCAAACGAAGGACCCAACCATATGCAGGTGTGAGCACCGAAATTGTGATTCACTTTTTCGGAGGCAACGAGCCGTGCTAGGGGTGTGCCGAAACGAGTGGCGCGGTACACAACGCGAACGAAAACGATTGATATGAACACGCAGGGAGACTGAGCGCGGGTGAATATGAGCGCGAGTGCGTCTGACCGTGAATGAATCTGCGTGCGAGCGAAGTCTACGTGCATGAACGCGAGTATGACAAAGCATGGTGTACTTGTATATGAGTGTCGATAGTTTGAGAATGACTGCCTCGAAGTACTCGCGACGCTGGGCGCGGCCGCCGCAAGGAGCTTCCCCGGGACCCCCCGACGACATCGCCCGAGCGCCGCGACGCCAATGTCGGCGCGCCCCCCCGCGAGGATCGCGCCCGCTTCCTCCACTTATTTTGCCCCCTCTTTGCCCGCGCACTCAAAAGCCCAAGGCTGCGGGCGCAGCGCAGCGCGGAGTCCCCGCGACGCACGCAGGTCGCCCTGGAGGGGCCCCAGCGACGCGCGCGGGTCGTCCGCTGCGCGGAGCAAAGAGAGCTAGCTGGCTGGCTGATAGCAGGCAAGGCTCTCGCCGCTGGGCAGAGAGACGACGGGCGAGCGAGGCGCTGGGCAGAACGCAGCACGGAGCCCCCGCGACGCGCGCCGGTCGTTCCGGAGGGGCCCCAGCGACGCGCGCGGGTCGTCCGCTGCGCGGAGCAAAGACAGCTAGCTGGCTGGCTGATAGCAGGAAAGGCTCTCGCCGCCGGGCATAGCGACGACGGACGAGCGAGGCGCCAGGCAGAACGCGGCACGGAGTTCCAGCGACGCGCGCCGGTCGCCCCGAGAGGGCCCCAGCGACGCGCGCGGGTCGTCCGCGGCGCGAGGCCAAACAAGTAGTCAGACCGTCGAGACGGCGAGGCTCGGGCGGGCCGCTCCTCAGATCAAGCCTCGCGGATAAACTCGGTGAAGCCCAGCTCCCTGGCGAGGGCCGTCGCCTCCCTCCTGCACCGCTTCGCGCGCGCAGCAAACTGCTCCAGCTGCTTCCGCAAGCCCTCCGGCGGCCCTGCCAGGAAAACTCGATGCGCGGCGCCCGCATGAGCAGGAGGTCCTCGTGGCGCGTGGCGCGCGAGAGCAGCGCGTAGAGCTCCAGCCACCAGTCGCCGTCCTCCTTCTTGCCGTTCCCCACTTCGTGGCGGCCGCAGCCCAGGATCACGCCCGGGCAATGCCGGCCGAGGGAGCAGCGCGCTGGAATAGGCGACGGCCCAGGGCGAGAGTCCACGGGACCGAGAGAAGGTCTGGCCGCGGACTGCTCGCGCCCAGCAGGTCTGGCCGAAAACTGCCCGGAGCGCTGTTCACTCGCCCCGTGGCCTTCGCGCATGGTGCGCCCCTGGCACGCCGCCGTGGTGATGACCCTGCCGTGCGAGAACGGGAAGCCCGTTCGGGTGACCCTGGAGGTGCGGAAGGTGAACGGCTCCGACGTGCGAGGCTCGATGAACACCAGCGGGCCCGTGAGGTCACCCGTGAGGCTCTCGTCGTGGCGCTTGAGGTCGTCCATGAAGGGCGCGCTCGCGTACTTCTCCATGCGCACCCAAAAACCCAACGGCAAGTGCTTCAGATAGATCCTCTTCTCCCCGTATCTCTCGGCCTTGTCGACGTCGCCCCGATCTCGAGGGTCCACGACGATGTGCACGATGTCCACGACGAAACGCTGTACTGGGTGAGGGAGACGCATGCGGACTGCGCCACGGGGACCTTCGGTGGGGCTCCATATGGGGCCACGAAGCGCTGCACTGGGTAAGGGAAACGCCTGCGGACTGCGCCACGGAGACCTTCGGTGGATCTCCTATGGGGCCACGAAACGTGTAAGGGTTGTGCCGACATGAGTGGCGGGGACGCATGCGGACAGTGCAGCTGGGACCTTCGGCGGAGCTCCTATGGGGCCACGAAACGTGTGAGGGGTGTGCCGACATGAGTGGCGGGGACGCGTGCGGACTGCCACTGGGACCTTCGGCGGAGCTCCTATGGGGCCACCAAACGTGTGAGGGGTGTGCCGAGAGGAGTGGCGGGGACGCATGCGGACTGTGCCACTGGGACCTTCGTCTGAACTCCGATGGCGCCAGGAAACGGGTGAGGAGTGGGCCGAAATGAGCGGCGGGGACGCATGCGGACTGTGCCACTGAGACTTTCGGTGGTGCTCCTATGTGGCCACGAAACGTGTGAGGGGTGTGGCGAAATGAATGGCGGGGACGCATGCGGACTGTGCCACTGGGACTTTCGGCGGAGCTCCTGTGGGGCCACGAAACGTGTGAGGGGTGGGCCGACATGAGTGGCGGGGACGCGTGCGGACTGTCCACTGGGACCTTCAGCGGAACCCCTATGGGGCCACGAAACGTGTGAGGGGTGGGCCGAAATGAGTGGCGGGGACGCATGCGGACTGTGCCACTGGGACCTTCGGCGGAGCTCCTATGGGGCCACGAAACGTGTGACGGGTGTGCCGAAATGGGTGGCGGTGACGCATGCGGACTGTGCCACTGGGACCTTCGGCGGAGCTCCTATGGGGCCACGAAACGTGTGAGAGGTGGGCCGACATGAGTGGCGGGGACGCATGCGGACAGTGCCACTGGGACCTTCGGCGGAGCTCCTATGGGGCCACGAAACGTGTGAGGGGTGTGCCGACATGAGTGGCGGGGACGCGTGCGGACTGCCACTGGGACCTTCGGCGGAGCTCCTATGGGGCCACCAAACGTGTGAGGGGTGTGCCGAGAAGAGTGGCGGGGACGCATGCGGACTGTGCCACTGGGACCTTCGTCGGAACTCCGATGGGGCCAGGAAACGGGTGAGGAGTGGGCCGAAATGAGTGGCGGGGGCGCATGCGGACTGTGCCACTGAGACTTTCGGTGGTGCTCCTATGGGGCCACGAAACGTGTGAGGGGTGTGGCGAAATGAATGGCGGGGACGCATGCGGACTGTGCCACTGGGACTTTCGGCGGAGCTCCTGTGGGGCCACGAAACGTGTGAGGGGTGGGCCGACATGAGTGGCGGGGACGCGTGCGGACTGTCCACTGGGACCTTCAGCGGAACCCCTATGGGGCCACGAAACGTGTGAGGGGTGGGCCGAAATGAGTGGCGGGGACGCATGCGGACTGTGCCACTGGGACCTTCGGCGGAGCTCCTATGGGGCCACGAAACGTGTGACGGATGTGCCGAAATGGGTGGCGGTGACGCATGCGGACTGTGCCACTGGGACCTTCGGCGGAGCTCCTATGGGGCCACGAAACGTGTGAGAGGTGGGCCGAAATGAATGGCGGGGACGCATGCGGACTGTGCCAGTGGGACCTTCGGCGGAGCTCCTATGGGGCCACGAAACGTGTGAGGGGTGTGCCGAAATGAGTGGCGGGGACGTATGCGGACTGTGCCACTGGGACCTTCGGCGGAGCCCCTATGGGGCCACGAAACGCTGTACTGGATGGGGGGACGCATGCGGACTGCGCCACGGGGACCTTCGGTGGCGCTCCCCGTGGGGCCACGAAACGCTGTACTAGGGAGGAGACGCATGTCAACCGCGCCATTGGGACCTTCGGTGGAGCTCCCCATGGGGCAACGAAACGTGTGATGATGCTGATGATGCTGATGTTGATGATAATGACGACGATGATGACGATGATGATGATGATGATGATGATGATGATGATGATGATGTTGTTGTTGTTGTTGCTGATGTTGATGATGATGATGATGATGGTGAAGGATGAGGATGATGATGATGATGATGATGATGATGATGATGATGATGATGATGATGATGATGATGATGTTGATGAGAGGAGGAGAGGAGGGAGAAGGAAGGAGGAAACGCGTGGCGCTGTCTCTTCGAAACGAGGACCCAACACCACAGGATGGTTGGGGAAAAATGGTTCCGTAGCCATTTGGGCTCAAGCTGCATGCTTGAGCGCGTCCCTTCCTCTGCCCTCGGCGGCTAAGGCGGATCGGGCAGCTAGTAGCGGCCCGGTCGGAGCCATGCGCACCCCTGTGGTATGCGCGACTCTGCCCAGAAACGACTAAGAATGAGGCGAACACATGGACTGAACAACTGCGCAATACCAGGAAGTATCCGCGTGCCCAATCGAGGGCCCCACTCGCCA
This sequence comes from Prorocentrum cordatum, assembly GCA_963575745.1. Classification (NCBI taxonomy): domain Eukaryota; class Dinophyceae; order Prorocentrales; family Prorocentraceae; genus Prorocentrum; species Prorocentrum cordatum. The sequence goes on along the minus strand of CAUYUJ010021193.1, from coordinate 305,514 downwards.
GCAGACTCGATACCCGGGCCAAGTGCATCAAGAAGCTTAAGCTCAAGATGCGGCAGTGTTGGTGGACAGGAGGGTCCCGATGGGTCCTCTCCGACGTGGAGGTTACTGGCCGCATGGACCTCATCGAGACGGTCGCCAAGGTGCACGCGTACGCGGCAAAGGAAGGCAGACCAACCAGGAGTCCCAGCAGCAAAAAGGCCATCCGAAACGTGCCAGGGCACAACTTCGAGAGGTCCATCGCTGAACTCGCCACAGCTCACAGCTCCAATGGCAGAGCAGCGAAGCGGCGGTGCCGAAGGGCCCAAGCAGCTCAAAAGGCCGACACCCAGCATGCTGCACGGGGCAGTGACCACAGCGGATGTGGCTTCGCCTCCAGCTTCTACGGCTGCGACGGCGACGGCTGCAAAGTCCTCCGCGACTACACCGACTGCTGCTACACCGACTGCTGCTACGCGGACGGCAGCTGCTACGGTCAGCCCAACCTCTCCGGGGCAACGGGCTACAGCGGATACGGGCACGACAAGACAAAGGGCCCCGCTCGAGCCTCTGGACGCGCCATGGCGCCAGCCATCGAGAGAGGCTTGGCCCCCGCCTGGGGCTGGGCTTGCGCCTGGCGGTGAGGACGAAGAGGGCCAGCGAGGCCCAGGCGCAGGCCACGGGTTCGCCCGATCGGGTGGCGCGCGCCGCATGCAGCCGCCCGACCGCGCGAGGAGCCAAATTGTCGCTCTTGGCGTCGGAGCGCGACTGGGACATGTTGGCGTGGATCGCGTGGCCAGAGAACTTGGGCCTGTCGAGCTGCAGGGGCCTCTGCTACTCCCCCATCGCGGGCTTGGGCGCGGCAGGAGCTAGAACCCGCTGAGGGAACTGCTCCAAACATGCGGGCGCTGGATGTGGTTGCACATGTACACACACTTCCTCGCGCGTGGGGGGGCCCAGTGTCTGTCCATGAGGGAGAGAAGTGATGCAAGGGGATGGTGAAAGTGGGGCCCAGTTTGACACAGGTCTGCATGCAGAGGCACGCTTCTTCCACACCAGTGAGACCCAGCCCGAGCCAACACAACTACGGACCTGAGACAAAATGGCTACAGATCCTCCCCCCCTTCTCCTCCTCCCCTTCCGCCACCCCCCTCCCTCTCCTCCTCCTCCTCCTCCTCCTCCTCATCCTCCTTCTCATCCTCCTCATCCTCCTCCTCCGCCTCCGCCTCCTCCTCATGTTTCAGCCCATTATCTTCCTCCTCCTCATCATCATCCTCATCCTCCACCTCCTCCTCCCTCCTCCTCCTCTTCCTCCTCCTCCTCCTCCTCCTCCTCTTCCTCCTCCTCCGCCTGCTCCTTGCTCCCCATTGTCCTCATCGTCATTATTGTCCCCCCTCCCGTCTACACACTGCGGCCACCGCTTTCCCCACTCCTCCACTCATTTCAACCTCCCCCACCCACTCCTTCAGCCCCCCTTTACACCCCCTCTACCAAGAAACATGCAACATCCGTACACTTGGCGACGACGAAGCAACACAACCCATCCCCATCCTTTCGGACGTCGTCGTCTTGGGCGGAACCTGAGCTCTGTCTCGCCTCCGTGGCCAACAGGTACTGCCATGCACCAACGTCCATGGTGCTTCCCCTCCTTTCCGCCGCTCAATTTGCAACGCGTCGGTCTTGAAATAGGGCACAGCGTGCTCCGAGCCAGGAAGATGCCAGCAACGTGTGCATAATGGCGCTAATTGCAAGGGCATATGCATTTGTAGCAAAGCGCCGGGGCGCACACGGTACAGAGCGCTACAGCATTATTGGACTCAGAGGTCGACCTGGCTCTGATCGTGCAAATGCGGGCATTTTGCCACATCGAAAGCAAGGTGGACCCAGGCTGGCGTCAGTCAGCTGAGCTCTGGAGAAGACAGAGGGTACAAGTTAGCACCACAAGAAACGTAAGACAGGCGCAAGTGAAACGTTCGCCCGATAATGCCCAGACGGCCGCATAGAGGGCAGTTTGCCGCCAAGCAGCAGACGCTCGACGCACTGTGGCGTGGAATGTTTGCTGGCGAACTCCAAGGTAATCGTTTTCGTCAGCATACAGACAATCCCTCAGAGATGAAATCCGTCACCGTGCCCCGACGCACGAAATGGAGTGTCTTCAGGTAACTTCGAGTTCTCTGCGTTGAGTATGATAAGTATTCTTGGAAAGGCCGAGGGGCTGGACTTCGGAGTGCTCTTGGGCGCTCCTGAGCGCTACTGGTACGGCTCGCGTGACTTCTTGTCCGAGGACTCTGGAGCGTGGCTGGGATCCCGTAACCGTAGAATGGTCTAAATTATCCCAGTGCGACCCTACCTAGGAATTGGAGCCTCTAGGAAAGCAACATTAGTAGGAGCGGTAAACGCCGTCCTCCTATACTATGCTCTGCTATGCTATGCTATGCTGCGCAATGCTATGCTGGGCTAGGCTAGGCTAGGCTAGGCTATGCTATGCTATGCTGTGCTGCGCTATGCTATGCTGCGCTATGCTATGCTATGCTATGTTATGATATGCTATGCGTTTGCTTTGCCTTCGCTTTTGCCTTCACTTTTGCCTTTGTTTTTGCTTTTGCTTGGCACCCAGGGAGCGCAACTGGGGGAACCGCGCGTTTGCTTTTACCTTTGCTGTTGCTTTTGCTTGGCTCCCAGGGGACTGGGGGAACCGCCCGGGGCGAGTTGCACTGCCCAGCCCCTTTTCAGAAAAAGAGTGAGAACCCTCTAGGCAGAGCCTAGGTAGGGAAATGGTCTCGGGGCCCGTCATATAGCCCTCCTGAGAACATTGTAGGCCGTCTTGGAGGCCCTGGGGCCGGATTAAGAGGCCAAAATCATGCAAACCGCTTTTGTGTGATCCAATGATTTTTGCGTACTCGCCTTTGGGTTCTTGAGCGTCCAAGACGGCTCAAGACAGCCCCAGACGGCCCCCAAGGTCCTCAAGATGGCCCAAGAGGCCCCCAAGACGACCCCAAAAGGAGCCCAGGACGGGAAACCTGAACTGACAATTCGAGCCATTTCCCAAGGATGGAGACCGCCAAAGTCCCCCAAGAGGCCCCTGCGAAGCCCCAAGAGACCTCCAAGAGGCTACCAAGAGGTCCCCAAGAGGCCTCCCAGGAAACCCCAAGGGCATCTAAGAGGCTTCTTGTCCACGACCTAAGCACGGTTCTTGTCCACGGCTTAAGCACGGTGGCGGGATGGGCCGAAAGCCACTATACCTGGGCCGGCACGGAAGCGGAAAGAGCGCTGCAGCAACCTGCTCGAGAGGGCTCATGGCACCCTTCGCTCATGGGAGCCTTGGTGCTAAGAGCTGGTTGCGTCACCGCCCGTTCTTGGGAGCCTTGGTGTTCCGAGATGTTGGGAACCTTGGTGTTGAGAGTTGTGTACGTCACCGTTCGCTCTTGGGAGCCTTGGTGTGCACGAGTTGGTCACGTCACCGTACCCTCTTGGGAGCCTTGGTGGGAGGAGCTTGTTACGTCACCACTCTCTGCTGGGAGCCCTGGTATTCAGAGATGTTTACGGTGCCGCTCGCTCTTGGGAGCCTTGGTGTGACGAGCTTTTTACGTCACCTTCGCGCTCGGGAGCATGGGTGTGAAGAGCTTCTTACGTCTCCTCCTTCTCCTCCTCCTCCGCCTCCTTCTTCTCCTCCTCCGCCTCCTCCGCCTCCTCCGCCTCCGCCTCCGCCTCCACCTCTGCCTCCGCCTCCGCCTCCGCCTCAGCCTCTTTTGGGGCTCTTGGGAGCCTCTTGGGATATCCTGGGGGCCTCTTGGGGGCCTCGTGGGGGCCTCTTGGGACTTCTTGGGGGGCTCTTGGGGCCTCCCGGGAGCTTCTTGGGGCGAAAGGCTAGACTTTTCGGTTCGTGGTCCCCCTTCTTGTGGCCGTCCTGGGGCCCTCTTGGGCCGTCTTGGGGCCGTCTTGGGGCCCTCTTGGGCCGTCTTGGGCGCCTCTGGGGCCGTCTTGGGGCCCTCTTGGGCCGTTTTGGGGGCCTCTTGGGAGCCTCTGCGGCCGTCTTGGGGCGATCTTGGGGGCCTCGTGGGCCGTCGTCAACGCCGTGAAAGCCGACAAACCGTATATGCTGAAAACGTCAGGTTTCTTATCTGAATTCCCTGATTTTGGCCTCTTGGGGCCCTCTTGGGACGCCCCTTGGGGGCCTCTTGGGGCTTCTTGGGGGGCTCTTGGGGCATCCCGGGAGCTTCTTGGGGCGAAAGGCTAGACTTCTCAATTCGTGGTCCCCCTCTTGGGGCCGTCTTGGGGCCCTCTTGGGCCGTCTTGGGCGCCTCTGGGGCCGTCTTGGGGCCCTCTTGGGCCGTTTTGGGGGCCTCATGGGAGCCCCTTGGGCCGTCTTGGGGCGATCTTGGGGGCCTCTTGGACCGCCTTCAACGCCGTGAAAGCCGAAAAGCCGAATATGCTAAAAATGTACGCTTTTCATAAGAAAATCAATGATTTTGACATCTTGGGGGCCTCTTGGGGCCGTCTTGGGCATGTTGGACCGTCTTGGAGCCGTCTTGGACCCCTCTTGGACCGTCTTGAGCGCCCAAGACGGCCCAAGAAGTGCCCAAAAGGCCTCCAAGACGCCCCGAGCGGCCATTAGGTCCCATCCCTCCGCCCCTCCCTCCCCCTCTGCACTCCCCCTTCGCCCAACCACAACGTCATCACTCGTACCTCGCTCTTTCTGTTACCTCGGCCGGCACGGGAACGGAAAGAGCGCTTGAGCAACCTGCCCGAGATGGCTCATGGCACCCTTCGCTCTTGAGAGCCTTGGTGGTAAGAGCGTGTTGCGTCACCGCTCGATCTTGGGAGCCTTGCTGGTAAGCGCGTGTTACGTCACCGCTCTCTGTTGGGAGCCTTGCTGGGAAGAACTTGTTGCGTCACCTCTCTCTGTTCAAAGTCCTCGTGCCCAGAGATGCTTTGTTGCGTCACCGCTCGCTCTTGGGAGCCTTGCTGGCAAGCGCGTGCTACGTCACCGCTCTCAGTTGGGAGCCTTGCTTCTCTTCCTCCTCCCCCTCTTCCTCCTCCTCCTCTTTTTCGGAGGTTGGGGGGTGGGATCGCAGTGGAACGGAGACCCCCAACCCAGAAATCGTTTCGTTTCGTTCGTGTCGTGCGTGCGGGCGAGGCGAAGCTGCGTGAGCGCGCGAGTGGAAAAAATCCGCCGTTGCTAGGGCGATGTCAAGACAAATGATTCTCCCCCGTCCGTCCGTCCGTCGGTCCGGCAATGGCTCTAGCGGTGTCCCGTGGTGTCCCGTGGTGTCGCGTGGTGTCCCGTGGTGTCCGCAGTTGCTAGGGCGAAGTCGAGACAAATGATTCTCCCCGTCCGTCCGACCGTCCGGCGGTGGCCCGCGGTGTCCCGCGGTGTCCCGTGGTGTCCCGTGGTGTCCCGTGGTGTCCGCCGTTGCTAGGGCGAAGTCAGGACAAATGATTCTCTCCCGTCCGTCCGTCCGTCCGGCGGTGGCTCGCGGTTTCCCCTGCGGTGTCCCGTGGTGTCCCGTGGTGTCCGCCGTTGCTAGGGCGAAGTCGAGACAAATGATTATCCCCCGTCCGTCCGTCCGTCCGGTGGTGGCCCGCGGTGTCCCGCGGTGTCCCGTGGTGTCCAGTGGTGTCACGTGGTGTCCGCCGTTGCTAGGGCGAAGTCAGGACAAATGATTATCACCCGTCCGTCCGTCCGTCCGTCCGTCTGGCGGTGGTTCGCGGTGTCCCGCGGTGTCCCGTGGTGTCCCGTGGTGTCCCGTGGAGTGAGATCGATAGTGAGATCGATGGTGAGATCGATAGTGAGAGCGGTACTGAGATCGATACTGAGATAGATGTGGTGCCCCGAGGTGTCCCGTGGTGTCCCCAAAAGTGAGATCGATAATGAGATCGATAGTGAGATCGACAGGTGTCCTGTGGTGCCCCGTGGTGTCCCGTTGACTGGGATCGATAGTGAGATCGATACTGAGATCGATACTGAAATCGATGTGGTGCCCCGTGGTGTTCCGTGGTATCCCGTTGGATGAGATCGATAGAAAGATCGATAGTGAGATCGATAGTAAGATCGATAGTGAGATCGAGAGTTGTCCCGTGGTGTCCCGTGGTGTCCTATGGTGTCTCGTTGAGTGAGATCGATAGTGAGATCGATAGTGAGACCGATAGTGAGATCGAGAGGTGTCCCGCGGTGTCGCGTGATGTCCCGTGGTGGCCCGTGGTGTCCCGTGGTGTCCCGTGGTGCCCCGTTGAGTGAGATGGATAACGAGATCGATAATGAGATCGATGTGGTGTCCCGTGGTGTCCCGTGGTGTCCCGTTAAGTGAGATCGATAGTAAGATCGATTGAGTCAGATGTTGTTTCCCCCCACTCTACCCCCCCCCCACCCACCCACACAACCTCTTTATCACCCGAAGGGTGGTCGTATAGGTAGTACGATTGTTAACATCGTGATGTGTATTATTATCCTCCTCCTTCTCCTCATCTGCCTCCTCCACCTCCTCCTCTTCCTTCTCCTCCTCCTCCTCATCCTCCTCCTCTTCCTCCCCCTCCTCCTCCTCATCCTCCTCCTCCTCTTCGTCCTCCTCCTCCTCATCCTCCTCCTCCATCCTCCATCCTCCATCCCCCATCCTCCTCCTCCTTTTCCATCCTTCTCGTCCTCCTCCTCCTCCTCCTCCTCTTCCTCCTCCTTATCATCCTCCTCCTCCTCCGCCTGTTCCTCTTCCTCCTCCCTCGTCCTCGTCCTGTTCCTCCGGCTCCTCTTTCTCCTCCTCCTCCTCCTCCTCCTCATATCATCATCGTCATCATCATCATCATCATCATCATCATCATCATCATCATCATCATCATCATAACCATCATCATCATCAGCAGCATCATCACCATCATCATCATCAGCATCATCATCACCACCACCATCATCATCATCGTCATCACCATCATCATCAGCATCATCCTCATCATCATCATCACCATCATCGTCATCATCATCACCATCATCATCAGCAGCAGCATCTTTCTCCTCCTCCTCCTCCCCCTCCCTCCTCCTCCTCCTCTTCCTGCTCATCCTTTTCCTCCTCCTCCTCCTCATCCTCGTCCTCCTCCTCCTCCTCTTGCTCCTCCTCCTCCTCCCTCAAGCAACGGGCCCGAGTCCGCATTTTGCACAAGGCACTCGGTCCACCCCGCCAACTCCACGTGAGGCTTGAGGGACATCGCGCTTCACGTTCCCAGTGAGCAGTCAGTCGCGATGACAAAGGCGGGGAAACATGAGAAGGCTACAGCTCCCAGGGCATGGTCGACATGTGCAGGTTGCGGCCAACATGAATACAATGATGTTCTCCAGGGCCAAGCTTGCAAGTGCCGAGGCTGCAACAGACCATTTTTTTTTTACAGCCGCGGGCGGAAGCGCCAGCGGCGGCGAGTAACGGTCGGGCTGCGGCCGGAACTAATTGGCCGGACGCGCGCGCGGGCCGCGGCCGGCGCCGGGGCGGCGGATGCAAGGGTGCTGCAACCCAGGGCGTCTGACGCCCAGGGACCTGCACCCAGGGAGTCTGTAACTACGCTGCCAAAATGGCGCGGCGCAAATGACCCCAAGCTGTCTAAGGCCATGGCCAAGCAGTACGCCGCTTGGGTACACTATCTGAACAGTAATGAGTCTGCAAACCTCGGCGCAGCGAATGGCGTACCATAGGGTCCCAGGGTGTCTGAACCATGCTCAAGCAGAAGCGTCCGAGAGACGCGCAAGCTGTCGCCTGACTGCATACCGTAGGGAGAGGTTGGACTCTGACAGCGCCAGCGAACCGTCGCAGCTTCAGAGTACGCACCAACGCAGCCAAAATGGTGCGAAAATCGTGGTGTCTGTAACCGAACAAGGCACGTCAGGCCCGGGAAGACAACCAGGAGAGATGCGTTCGCAAGCGAGCTATCAGGTAACATGATGTGACGCTATGCGGAAGGTACAACTGTCCCAATCGCTACCAGGCACAAGTCGCAGGCGACTAGCAACCACAGATAAGAGCAGGAACGCGTACCAGGGAGCATCTAACGTGACAAGCATACACAGAGCCACGCCTATCCTTGGTACCCTGGCGTACCAGAGTGAAGTGTAAGAAGATGGCGCTATGGGAAAGCTGCGCTGCCGCTTACCAACTGCAGCCGAAGCAACAGCCAGCGGTCACGAAGAAGCCCAGGGAGCTAAGGGCCGCTCATCCAGGTAGAGCGGGGGAGCGACGATGGGATGATGCCAGTCCGGGCAACAGAAACTGGCGGCCAACAAAGGAAGCGCGGCGTACGCACTAGGCACAGGTATAGGCTCAGTCCGCTGACCACCCGCGGCAACACTGTGGCCGGTGCGCGCAAGTGGGTGCGCAACTGCGCCCCTGCGTCCGGGCGCGGCAACAACCTCCTTACGGGTGGGCACACCGCGCCACCGTGCCGGAGGCGTACCTCAACGGCTCAGAAGTGCACCATCTGGTCATGCGTTCGAAACCTGCTGTCGGGACGCCACCCGCCCAAGGTCGCTCCCAGGGAATAGCAGAGAAGAGCAGCTGAAGGCCGCTGTACCTTAAAGAAACCCAGGGAGCGAGAGTGCGGTTCTGGACAGTGACGAGGCGAAGCCATCTTTGCGTCGGTCACAGAGCCGCGAGGCCGGGGGACGAAGTCCGACAGGGCCAGAGGTGAAAACAACTACAGCGGGGCCAGGGGCCAACTATGGCCTGCACGCAACACGCCCCAGCGCAGTCATGCAGACGGCATTGCTGGTAAAAACACTTGGGTCCAAAGGCAAGAAGTGCGTGTACCAGGGAGGGCGGCTGAAGGCCGCCACACGAGTATATGAAACGTAACCCAGGGAGGCAGCTGAAGGCTGCACAGAGTGTGGAAATCGGACGCTGCACCTGAATATCTTGGGGATGGGGGGGGGCTCAGTCGCCCCACCGTTGTCTCTTCTCGCCACGATCGTCTGGCCTGCCGCCACCACGCTTGCCTCCTGACTGCCACTGGTCGTCGTGCCAGCCAGAGCTCCAGCCACTCTGCCAGTTGTCCCAGGCGCCCCAGGAGCTCCCAGCCCGGTCATACCAGCTGCTCTGCTGGTGGCGGCCCTTGCCCGTGCCGTCGGTCCTGGTGTGGCGCATGTATTCGGACCGTACCGTTGCCCAGTCGATGCGGAAGTTATACTTCTTGTCCATCGCGTAGGCATCGTATCCACAGCGCTTCCAGTCATCCAAGAACTTGTTGATGTTCTCGTCCGTGTGCAGCTTCGGGTCTGACTTGGGATCCTTGCACCCAGGGATCCGGATGCCTTTTGTGTAGGCCGACCAAAGGGCGCAGAATACCCCACCCAAGTCCACTTGGTGTCTGGTGATGCGCTTGGCGGGCGTATCTCCGCGGCGCTCCAAGCCCACGGAACCCAACCAGGCCTTGTACATGGGGCCTCCGTGGGCGTCGGTCAGCTGGTTGAGAGCGTGTCGTCCCGCTGCGCCAAAGTAGGCAAGCCTGCGGTCTGGTGTCTGTGGGTTGCGTAGTGGGGGGCGGCGGTCCTGCGCTGCGCCTCTCTCTCGCGCGGCTTCATCTTGACCTGGCCCGCTGGAACCACTGGCGTTCTGCTCGGTGGTGGCTGCACGACCCCAGGCGGCCAAGGGGTCGTCGTCGGAGCTGGGTTCCATGCGCTCTGCCGTTGGGCTTTGCTGTGGCGGCCTGGCGCCAGGGCCGTCATCTCCAGCGGGGCCAGCGGCCGGGTCCGCGCAGTCATCAGGGGGAGGAGGCTCGTGGGGGCTTCCAAAGTCGGCCGAATCCGCTCGCTCAGTAGCAGGAACCTCGTCTTCGTCGCCCTCCTCATTGGCAGCTAGGCCAGGCACCTTCGCGTCTCCAGCACCCATTTCGGCGTCCTTCGTACCCAGGGAGTTGTCTGCACCAACCGCTGTGGAGGTGCCTCCCTCGGGTCTTGCTGGAGCTTCGAGCTTGGGGCCCAGCCACTGTGCCGGAGGGCGCCCTGCCGCGTTGCCGGGCATGTTCTCGCTCATGGCCTTCACGTGCGACTCCGCCAGGGAGGTGATGGTTGACGAGGCCAGGGCATCGGCGCTGAGGCTGAGCAGGAAGCTCGTCAGCGTGCCCATCTCGTGTCTGACTGAGTTGAGGCCATTCTCCGGGGCGAGGGTCGAGACGTGCCGCTCCCAGGCCTCTTTGTGTTTCTCGCCGTTGGTGAGGTGGGAGACGACTCGTGCGGCGGACGGCCGCTTGCCTGCCCAGGGCTGGTTGAGCGGGGAGCAATCCTTCGGGATGTTGTCGCCATGCGCCGCCCTGAGAAACCTCGTCAACCGACTGCCTGGCCAAGAGGCTTCTTCGTTTTTAGGCTCTGGGATGTTATTATCGCAATGGCCGTGACAGAACTGCCGCCAAATGTAGTCCAATCCAGGGTGGAAGTCCCGGAGGTAGGTCACGAGGAGCTGCTGAACGACCACGTCTCCGTTGCCAGACCCACTCCTGGGGTCGTCTGGCCTAAGCGTGGGGTTGGTGACGTCCCTGCTGTCCAGGAGCGGCCACTGAGGGACTGGCAGCTCCGGCAGGAGCTCCATGAGCTGCGAGAGAGTCCTGGGGGCCTGCTCGGCCACGAGAGCAGCTGTTCCCGAGGCGCTGGACCCAGGGAGGTTTGCCGCTCCTGTCTTGGTGAAGCGATCTGGGGCCTTGGCGTCAGCGCCCATCCAGGGAAGGGTGCTGAGAATATCCACTGGCGCATCCGCCACAATCTGGCTATTGAGCGTTGGCAGGACAAGGGCCTCAGCTGGATAAAGTGCCCTGTAGTCTCTCCCAATGATGCGGTCCAGGGTCGCGGGCCCGATGTTCCAGATGGTGACCAGGCACCGCCGGCAGCACCACGTGGCGTTCCAGTCGCGCTCCCACCAGGCTATGGCTCGCCGCTCGATGGGAGGCAGCCCGGCGTGCTCGGGCACACCCACTCCTTCCTGTGGCTTCCATATGAAGCAGCCCAGGGGAGGTGCTCCGATCTCCCAGACTAGGAGCGGTGCCCCTGGGGGGCATGTGTCGCACCGAGCTGAGTAGACCTTGCTCTCCGCAGCTTTGAGGCCGAACCGCTCATCTCTGACCCGGAGGATGGGGATAGTGGTGTTGGCGCGCGTGGGGATGTGCATGCCCGTCGGCGTCATGATGAGATCCGCCAGTGTCCTCGTGCCCGATTGGGGGCTGCATCCGAGGCCAAGTGGGATATGACCCAGGGAGGGGAGGGCAACCGCCTTCCTGTCACTTGCGCCACCTGTCCTCCAATGTTCGTACTCCTTGACCTTATCCGCGACTGTTGCACCAGTTGGTGCTGGGATGCCCTCTTCCTCCAGGTGTCGGATCCAGCAGATCTCGCAGTGCCATCCCATGTTTGTACCGTCGAGGTAGGCCTGGGGCCGGTTCTGCGCTACCATCAGGCGTGCATCGCCCGAGATCCATGTACATGTACCGTCTGTGGAGCGTAGATGATCCTTGCCGCATCTGTCGCACATGAACCTGCCATGCTTCTGCTCAGCAATCAGCCTGTCGTCGGAGATGTGCGGACGGTCCTGCTTGGAACCTGGAGCAGGGGCAGACGGCATGGGGGCGTCCAGATCGGTGTTGGAGAGCGCGAATCCGCCGCCGATGTAGGCGAGCCCAGCACCCCGGTCGTCGTCACCCAGGGAGGCGTCCGAGCCAGCAAGCGCGGTGTGCAGCGCGCACACGGAGCAGCGGTGCGTACCCAGAGGGGCCAGTGAGGCGGCTGGGACGATCTTCTCGAGGACGAGCATCGGGGCCTTCAGCTGGAAGTCATGCCTGTCCATCTCACTCCAGGTCTGTGGGCAGCCAGATGCCTGTGCTTCGGGGTGGTGGTGCGCCACCGCAACGAGCTTGGAGATGTGGGGCAGGATTGCCTCGATGCGGCCGTGAAGATCGGCCAGATCCTCCAGCGTGAGGCCCCAGGTGCTCGCGAAGGCCTGCCGGAACCCTCGATGCGCTTCCTGCCACGGGACACAGAAACCCAGGATGGCTTCAATCACGTCCCCAGCCTGTTCGGCGCGAGGGAACGGCCACAAGAACACGCGCGGCTCGCGGAGCATTAACATCATGACCACCAAGAGCGAGCGGGTCTTGCAAGACTCCATGGGGAGGCCATCTGAGTCCTTGATCTCCTCCCGGAGTTTGACCCAGGTTGGATCGACGGAGGCGTTGCGCACGATCTCCTGCAGGCCATCCATCCCAGGGTGCTTCCCGTGTCTGCAGCAATCCCTGGTTGTTGCACTCCACGCCTGGGGAACCTGCCGGAACAGTCCCTTGGGAGTGCACTGGCGCCGACCGCAGAGCGTCGCACGTCTGCCCTTGACGCGCGGCACCGGGGGGGGGGGTCGTTGCACACTGCGTGGTCTGCGTCCTCCCAGGGAGTGCCAAGGCCGAGTGACCACACTATGGCTGCCCAGAGCATGTTGTAGACCAGATTGGTCGCGTCTAGACCCAGGGACATGTCGAACAGGAAGCCCAGGTGCGACCATGCCTTCTGGTCGAGTCTGCCAGGCTGCCGCGGTGTCTCAGACAGCGAGAACTCATGCGAGTGGAGCCCCGCCACCAGGAAGATGAGCACATGGAAGGCAGGCGTCGAGAGGATCTCGTTCAAGCCGACAGAGATGAACTTGCCCAGGGAGTCCCAGTCGAAGTCATCAGCCAGTGGGGTGTTATAGCGATCGGCGAAGCTGTTCACCTGAGCGTCACGGGCTTTTCTCTTGGCCGCATCGAGCTCACTGCGCCCGTCCTCTCCCTTCGCGTCACAACTCCAGGCAACGGGGGAGGGTGCCCAGGTGGCGAGGTCGGGCAGTGGGTCAAAGCTCTCGTCTATGACCAGGGATCGCCTGTGGCCAGCAGGTCCGGCGCCACCGAACCGCACCCAAAGGCGGGTCAAGCGCCCATATTCGGAAAGCACACGTAGCTGGGACCACGTGGCGTTGGCGAACATACGCCCGTCTCCCAACATCATGATGTTCCGCTTGGCCCTCGTGATCGCCACATTCAACCGCTTGGCGTCATCGACAAAGCCCCATTTGTGCATCCCATTGCTCCTGGTGGTCAGCACAATCACGATGTCTGCCTCCCCACCCTGGCTGGAGTCGATGGTAGTGAGCTTGAGGGCCCCATTTTTCAGGCACTTGCCTGCAATCTGCCTGAGACCAGGGAAGGCCGTGCCGATGGCTGTGTAGTCGTCACGATCCTCCCGAAAGACGGTTTCCCAGCGGTGAGTGTCGACCTCTTGCGCTTGGGAGTCTGCTCCAGGGGCGGGGATGTCTTGCCCGCCACGGCCGCCACTGCCTTTTCCCTTGCCGGACTTCCCTTTCTTGCCACTCTTCGAGTTCCGAAGGACACCGCTAAGGTGGCGCGGACCTTGTGGCCAGCCATCCTTGAGGATGGCCGTCTGGAGCTGGTAGCCAACGACGATTCGGACGGTGGTGCCTCTTTCAAGCTCAGGGAGGAGTGCCCGCACGATGTCCACAGCCTGCGCTGCCTCGGGGAGGTTGGCGCAGCCTGGCTGGAGGCCGGACGAAACCTCCCACGAGGGTGCATCGACTAGCAGGAAGCGGTGCTTGTCGCCGTCTTGCGGAGGTTCCAACTGCCTGAGGGTCGCGCTGAGATCGGCCTCGTTGGAACTGGTGAGCTTGGCGAGTTCCGCCAGGCGCCCAGGTTCCCAGGGTAAGATGTCTCTCCATGGGATGCCGTCAACTATGGGCCTGTCTCTGAGCGGGTCCATGATGCCGCTCGTCATACCCTCGTGTGTGGACATGGTCACCCTGGCATCCCGGAGCAGGTTGGCCTTGAAGGGCTTGAAGTCAGGGCTCTTGTCCCCATCCTGAAACGGGAAGTCACCGTAGGCGTTCTTGTAGTGGCCCTCTGGGGTCAGGTCAACAAGCTCATCGTTGACGCGTTCCTTTCTGTCCAGGCGCACGAATCTCCCAGGGAATCCCGTGTCGGGATCGAGACGGCGCCGTTGATGTGCTTCGGACACTGCCAGGGCGGGCTGGTCGACCGCAGTGTTTGAACCGGCTGCCAGCGCAACTGCTTGGCCCGAACGTAGGCAGCATCCCCACATGTCCAGGCAGGCGACGGAGAAGGTGGTCTTGCCTGTCCCAAGGGGTCCGTGCACCAGTACGGCATGGTGACGTAGCGTGGCCTGAAGGGCTCTGATCGCGTCGTTGTTTGGCTTGTGCTTGTCCACCCTTTCGTTAAAGGTCGCCTGGCTAGGTGCGGTGCGCACCCTCTGGAAAACTGACCCCGTCGAGTCTGAGAGTTCGTCGTCCGAGAACGCCGTCAAACCCAAGGGAAGCGGCGGTGCCTGCTGTAGAAGGCCATACCGGAGAGCCTGGGTGAGGTCAGCATCGGGGACGTCCATCTCCAGTGTAGCGGCGGCTCTAGCCCGCAGATTCGAGCCGACTGCGCTGGTACGATGGAGGTCGTTGGCCGCGCGTTGGTCGGCCCGGGGAGCGCGCAAGAAAGCCAAGAGAAACGTCAAGGGGGACAGTGCGCGAGCGAACAGATCCGCCGCATTCTGCCGGAGGTAATAAATCTGGTCAAGAGCCCAACACTGGCGCCAGCACTGGGTGTCGGAGGGGGCCTCGTCCACTCTGTACCAGGGAACGTCGTCGCTTGGGGGCCGTCTCGCCTTGGTTTCATCTCCATGGAATGGCCCCCACTTCTCGCTGTTGCACTGCACGATGCACCTGTCCGAGGGGTACCTGGTGGCCGGGTTGATGTCGAGCACTCTTGCGCCCCTTGGGTGGATGGCGCCGCCCTGGGAGGGTGGCCACCATATCGTGACGTTCGCAATCTTGTCCACTGTGGGGCCGGCGACAGAGATGTACAGATCCTCGCCTTCCTTGTCTCCCTCCTGGGTTCTGGATCCAACCCTGTACTTGGAGGGCCACTCCAACAGGTAGAGCTCCCTACCCTCTGGGAGGTCCATCGCGTTTCGCAACTGGAAGGTGTCCAAGTCGTCCAGGGGCGTGTCGCCATCGATCTTGGTGACACGGACATCGAGAGCACAATTGCCTTTCCTGGCCAGGTCTTCGCGCGTGGCCTCTTTCCCGTTGTCCACCGTCTCGACCGACGCTTGGCTCTCTACCCAAGCGATTCTCCGAAGTGTCTGCCCACGATCCCGGAGGGCGTAAGGCCACTGGGAGGGGGGCAGGACGGCATCGGGCAGATCCCCCAGCGCCGCCACGGGGTGGACTCGCGAGTGTGGTGAATCCAGGGGCAGATAGTAAAGACTGCGTACCTCGGCGGCCGCTTGGACCGCCAGCGACTCGCCCAGCTGCCGATCCGAAGGGCCTGGCTGTGATGCCTCTTCGGTTGCCAATATCACTACTCGCTGCTGGCTAGGCTGCTCCCAAGCGGTCGGAGGATGGGGCGGCGGGGGCGGAGGCAAAGGAGTGCCCGAGGATGCTGGGGGCTGCCCAGGCGCGGCGTGCAGTGACCCGACGGAGGACTTTGCCAACGCCTTAGCCCCTCCGCCACCGTCAGGCCCTCGGGCGCCTGCCTGTCTAGCCTCGCGGATGCGCATCTGGGGCGACCTCGCGCGGTCTGGGTCGATTATCGTGCCTCCCGGGCTACTGTACGTCCAGTCGTCGTCCCAGAGAGGGTAGATGACGGGCACATGTAGCGCGTCTTCCGGAATCACCAGACCAGGGAGTGAGCGGGCGCCGTCGTGGGATACAAAGGGTTGCACGGGCTTCCAGCCTAGCCAGGCCCTCCGCTCGATACGCACACGGTGCACTTCGTCTCAGGTCGTTCCACCGCACATGCACCACAGGTTCCCAGGGGAGACAAAGGTGCTTGGGTCCGGCCACCCGTCGTTGTAGCGCCTCAGCGACATGTCGTAGCGCTTGTCGCTCAGGATGTGCTCAGTGTCGCCCACCGGCTCCTGGCAGATCTCGCACCAGTAGCGTCAACCACCGTTGAAGAAGGCCCAACGCATCCAGGGACAGCACCGAGCAAGGAAGACACGAGAGCCCAGCCTGACTGGCGGGCCGTCCTCACTGTGTGGCAGGCACGAGGGCCAGCGACGGGTGGGACCTTGCCCCATCGCGTGCCGAGAAGACCCAGGGAGCGCCCGATAAAACCCAGGGAGGCAGCTGAAGGCTGCAAGCTGCATTGACCTTAGCGCGCCGGATCGGGAGCGATCAGGGGAGATGAGGACGAGGGAGATTCTCGAGAGCGTCCGCAGCCTGGGCGACCAAGTCCAAGTCGCAGAGGTCAATCCCCGCAGCGGGGAAGAGAGGGGGAGTGGGGCGATCGGTGTTTTCCCACACAACCCAGGTGGTGACCGTATGATCACCAGCGCGGTTGAGGGCGCTGGCCCAAAAGACCCCTAACGT
Organism: Prorocentrum cordatum; assembly: GCA_963575745.1. Classification (NCBI taxonomy): domain Eukaryota; class Dinophyceae; order Prorocentrales; family Prorocentraceae; genus Prorocentrum; species Prorocentrum cordatum. Next base: position 289,171 of record CAUYUJ010021193.1, on the reverse strand, counting down.
GGCTAGGCGGTCAGCCGCTTTATTGAGCCGTCGTCGCACTGGCTGCCGGGTGAGGGCCCCTCCCGAATCGCTGGCCTGCCCAAGGGCAGAGTCCATCTGTTGTGCGAGGTGGAGCCGCCGATAGCGGCCTGTGCCGGCCCCGTATCGCATAGCGGCAAGGTTGTCCCCGACCACCCTGGCGCCCCGGAGCGCGCCTTCAACGTGTGGGAGCAGGGCGAGACCGGCTCTGCACCCCGAGGCCTCGGCAGTCTGCGCATTGTCACAGCCTGGGAGGGCCACCACAGCGACCGCCAGGACGCGCGGGTAGCCACGGCGTGGGTCATGTCGCCAGAGAACAGCCGCCGCCCCAGAGACCTTGTCTCCTTCTCCGATCCGACGAGCTCCTCCGTCGAACGTGAGCTCGTAAGGCCATTGGGCAGAGTCGGCGGCGGGGAGCGGGGAGTCTCTGACCGTGATTTCCTCGCCACTGTCCATATCCCTGCCAGCTCTGAGCACCAGGGTGTGTTGGTCACACAGCCTACAGTAAGTTCTGGTCCAAAGGGCGCTGGGATTCCTGTCCGTCCTGGGGCATGGAAACCAGCCCTGCCCAGGGGGCATCCAACCCGCTCTGGGGTCACCGGCTTGGAGGTGCATGGGCTTCCACTGGTCCAGCTCATGAAGGAGATGTTCCTGTCCAAGCGCTGGCACGCGGTCTGGTGCTGCGAGGACTGCCGGATCCACCAATGGGACATGGCCCCGTCTTCAATGCGACGCGCGCTCGATAAGTACGGCCGTGCGGTACCCTGGCCCTGGAGCCAAGCCCCTCGCCGCGCTACCTGGAATCCCTGCCGCCCCTATTGGGGGCCGCGCTGCGCCCCAGCCAGCAGGACGTGCAACGACGAGCTGCCGCGCGGGATCAGGAGGCGCGCGCCAACCAGGAGCGCCTTCGGAGCGCACCGCCGCCCCAGCCGAACGACGAGCGACTCCGACGCTCCCGGGCGCGAAGAATGGCGTCCAGGGCGACGCACGCACGGGTCGTGGCACAGATGAGAGGCCAGGGCGCCGGAGGCGCAGGCAGCGGCGAAGCCAAACCTGCAGGCACGGCGGCCAGCGCGGCAGCACAGCAAGCCCCGCAACCTGCGACTGGCAGCGGGCCCCAGCAGGGTGACGCCCCCCTGCCAGACGGGCGCAGCGCCCGTACCCGTGACCCCACGTGCAGCGCAAGGCCCAGCAAGGACCGGTGCCTGACGCCCACCGATCAGTCCAACAGCCCCCGCTTGGCCCTCCGCCAGCGGGCCCCCCAGATACCTGCAAGGGCTCGGCCCAGCGCGCCCACTCGGCCCACCAATCGCGTGGACGACATAGGGCCAGACGACCAGCGCACGCACGCGTGGTACCTGCGGCACCTGGGCTTCGAGGTGGATCAGCACTACAGGCACCTGATCGACACCCCCTGGACGACGACGGCGAGGACGCCACAGTACGCAGCCCGCAGCTGCTCTCCGACAACTACCCGCGAAAGGTCTCCCGCGCGATCAGGCCCCAAGGCGTCATCCCCGATGACACCCTGCCCGACTGGCCACACTGGACATTCGACGGGGAGCAGTACTTCCTGGGACACGCGGTGGCGCGGCTGGTCGCCCAAGGCGGCATGAAGGACAGCTGGGAGCAGCACTGCGCCGACCACGCCCTCGCCCAGCGCTGCCCGCCCCTGGCGCACCGACAGCAGCTACTCGCCTACGTCGCGCAGCTGGGCCAGCAGGCGGTGGAGGCCTGCCCGTCCCTGGCACGGGATGCGGCGGCACCTGGCCTGCACCCAGTCCCCGGCCGGCTCCGCGAGCCCGTCGCGAGGCAGGCCGCTGCCGACCCTGGAGACGCCAGGGCCCGCGTCCAGAGCCTGGAGCTCCCGGCCGCGGGCCCGCCGAACGGCCCCGAGCTGACGGACCGCCCCATCACGAGGCTCGCGTCCGGACGCGACGCGGTCGCCCCGGGCCACCTGCGCAGCGCGAAGTCATACGGCACTACATCACCCCGGCTGTTCAGCACCACCGGCGGTGGACCAACTGGGCCGCGCAGGGGGCCTCAGACGGGGCGCCCCCGGGCGCAGAGCCTGGGCCCAAGCGGCTGGGACGCAGAGGCCTGCAGCGAGTTCCCGAGCCTGGTCTATGGAGAGGCCGCCCCTGACACCTTCTTCCCGCAAAGACAATGGGGCGACGACCGCGCCGCCCTCGTGCACCTGGCGAGCTTCCTGACGACGGATGCAGTCAACGGCGGCGGCGACCTCGGCGCGCGCTGGGAGCAGCACATTTGCGCCAGCCGCGTGAATTTCGGCCCCTCGCCCCTGGCCCACCCGCGAAAAGTGCCGGAGGCATTCGTCGCGGCCGCTGACGTCAGAGCCGCGGGCAAGGGGCCGCTCACCCACTGCCAGCCCAGGACCCAGCCTGCGCAGCCTCTCTGCGCCACGCGCGCCCCTGAACAGCACGAGGACTCCGCAGGCGGCCCACGGACAGCGGCGGAAACGCCACCGCCCGCGCCGAGTGACAGCAAGCCGGCCTCGCGCCCACCCAGGACGCGCCCCGCGGCGACCAGGTCCCCGGGGGCCCCGCCAGCAGCGGCCGCAACCCCTGAGTCCTCCCTGGAGCGCGCGCAGCGCGACCGCGACCGACGGCAAGGACGAGTCCCGGACACACCCCTCCAGGCCCCCACCCGCCAGATCATGACTGACAACCCAGACATCGAGAACGGCGACTACGTGGTCATCCGGAACGACACCACCGACGCCCGAGCCAGGTGGTTTGCAGCTGCGCAGAACACCGATCCCCTGTTCCCGCAGTCTCTGGACGGAACGGTATTCGGCCCGATCCGCGACGTCCAGTTCCGCGCGGAGGGCGCGCAGCGCTTCCTGGTCGTCCAAATAGGCGACGAGTGGCGTGAAATCTGGGGCGCCGGGACCAAGACGCTACGCGCCGACATCCTACGCAGCAGCGCGGCGGGCCGCGCGGCCGCCTTCCTGGAGAGGGCCCCCGACATGGCGCAAGCACCGCAGGCGGCAGCGGCCCCTGCCAGCTCCCGGCTCGGCGCCGACCCTGAAACCGCCCCAGCGGCGCCCGCGAAAGGGGCCCAGCCCAAGTCTAGGCCCCAATCCCGCGCCCCACGGGCGGTCGCGCGGGGCCCCGCGCACGAGCCACCGCCGGGCGACCACACCAAGGAGGAGATCCCTGACTACAGCTCCAGACACCAGGAGGAGGAACAGGCTCAGAGGCTGGCAGAAGCTTCAAGCGCAGTCCACACGGTTCCACCTTCCCCAGACCATGGAGCCCATCGGCAGGCCCCACATCGGCACGAGCCCCCGAAAGGTTCGGCGCAACAGCCCTGGACGCGGCACCGACACGCTGCGCCTGGCCCGCTAGGCCGACGGGCCCACGGCACAGGACACGCCAAGTGGCCGGCGCTGACACCCGCGCCCCGCGCACACCCCTCCGGACTGCGACCACCGGGGCCGGGCGCACCGCACCCGACCCCCGCCCTCCGCTCGAGAGCGGTCGCGCGCGCGGCAGGGGGGGCGAGCTGGGTCTCTGGGGCCGGCACGAGAGCACGGCAGGACGGCGCCCGTCCAGAGACACCAGCGACAGGGAGCGAGCTAGAGAGCGCGACCGCGACCGAGACCGCGATCGCGACAGGAGCGGAGGCTGGGGCTCCTGGCAGCGATGCGACGATCGCCGCCACCCGGAACAAAACAAAGATGAACGCCGTCGCCCTGGCCACAGCCGCCCCCGGCAAGGGCGCCGCGTCAGCTGGCCGAGGCGCCTGGACGAGACGGCAACCACCCACTTGAAAAGGCTGAAGGCCGATGGGGGGCCGCAGCCCGGCACTCCCGGCGCAGGCGCGCGGGTTTATGGGCAAGACCAGGGGCGCAGTCAAGTTCGACCCGCCCTGCTGGAAGCCCGACATGATCGACCGCTTCCAGGGCGAAATGGCACCAGCCGCAACGACGCGGGCACCTGGTCCCCGAACGCGGGCGTCTACATCGACTGGGAACGCGTAAACGCCCTGCATCACGAGCCCCACCGGAAGCGGGAGGTGGCCAAAGGCGAGGGGCGCGGGGATGGCCCAGCACGCAGCTCCGGGCCCACAGACAACTGGACCAGAATGCAGCGCCCCGGGCGCTAACGCTCCCACTGATGCCGCCGCCCAGGGTGCCCGCCCTAACCGCCCCTCCTGTCCCTTGCAAAGCCTCTTGGCGCTCTTCTTCGGGTGCGACCTGTTTGTCGCCTTCTACAACGCCTAACCCTGTCTCCCCCTCCCCCTTTCCTCCTGCGCACTTGATAATTGGACGGTTAGTCCCTCCTGATCCCGCAGCGCACCTGCGACGTCGACTGGGGCCGCGAAAACGCCCTGCATCAGGACATTCCGGCGGAACCAGGACGCGGCCAACGACGATGGGCGCGGGGGGCGGCCCATCACTCAGCTCTGGGTCCACGGACAACCGGAACGGAATACAGCGCCCAAGCGCTGACTTGTCTCGAACGCTCCTAACTGTTCTCGAGGCCTCGGGCACCATGTCCGGACCGCCCCTTCTGTCCCTGGCAAAGCCTCACGGTGCCCTTCTTCGGGCACGACCTGTTCGGCGCCTTCTGCAACGACTGGCCCTGTCTCCCCCCCCCCCTGATTGAAAATGGGGCGGCTAGTCCCCCCTGATTCCGCAAGTTCCACCTGCCTCTGGTAGCTGGCGGGGCCGCCCGGCTGCCGACGAGGGGCTGCCCCGGCGCCGGCTGGCCTGCCTGGCCAGCCTTTCCCCCCCCTGCCCGCTGCCCCCTTTCCTTGCTCGCTACCCCCCTTCCCGCGTGGCGGCCGCGCCCGGCACAGCGCGGCTTCGGCCCGGCGCCCGGCGCTCGCGCGCGATGGCCCCGTTTCACCTTGCCGCCTCGACGGCCCCGCGGCCCCGGGCCCTGGGCGCAGCGCGGCCCCGGCCCAGCCCTGGGCTCCGCGGACAACGGCAGCGCCCCGGCACAGCGCGGCTTCGGTCCGGCCCCGTGCGCTCGCCACTGCAGGGCAGGACCCGTTCCACCTCCTGCAGCACACCGGCACCCTGTCGGTCGTTGCAGGCGGCATGATCCCGGCGCGCCCTGGCTGTCGCGCCTCAGACTGCGGCCCTCGTACCCTGGACCCGCGGCGCCCTGAACGGTCTGGGCCGCCCGCTCCCGCTACCTGTTCGATGGCGCAACGTTGCACTTCGGCTCAGCGATGCTCCCCGCCCTCCCTGGTCGACGCCGCTCGGGCGCAAGGCGCGTCTCCTCTCGCCGCCACTCGAGGCCGGTGTGCACGATGAGCCGTGGACGGCAACACCAACCACAGCATTTTGCTTCTGCCGGTGCTTCGCCACCGGGTTCCTGCACAAGGCGTTCCTTTGCAAGCGCGTCGTTTTCGGCACCGCCTGATCCCGAGGCTCTGCCTCCTCCTGGCCTTGCCGCGAGGCCGCGCCCCTTTCTGCCCCCTCCGCTTTGTTAGTTCAAGCTTCGCGCGGCCCGCTCAGCTTCGACCGGGGGGGTGGCGGGGGGGGGCGCTCTCAACCCGCGGATCAAACAACAAATGTTTCTACTGTGGTGGCTTACCTACTGCAGGCGGGCTGGGACCCCCACGCTCCTTCCGAACGGGCCTTGACGAATGATTGTGGACAGCATGCCTGGCGTTTCGACGATGAGGCATTATGTTCGCTTGATCCGGCTGATGACCTACTCCGTGAGTTTGACGGGTGCGTCGGGCTGCGGCAGTGGCGTTTCGCTGCCGAGCTACATTGTGGATCAGGACTGGAGAATGGAGCGGATCTTCTCAGTCTTCGGAAGTGCATTCGGGCTTTGCAGTACGTTGATAAATGGCGGCAGCTGTCTGAGTTTATGCTCACTATCGCAGTTGCTGGAGCTTGGACTGCAGCGCGCAAGCATGCCGCTGACCTTTATACTTCGGATGTGTGCGATCGGTGCTTGGAGGCTGTTGAATCGGATTTCCATCGGCATTGGTTGTGCCCACACAAAACGGGGAACCGCGCTTTCACGGAGTCCGACCAGTTCGCGGCAGAGGCCATGGCTGGCCAGGAGATGCACGCCTGCTTCTGGAGCCGCGGCATCACCCCTGCGCCATGGACGCGGGTGACTGAGCCCGCGGCCGAGGAGCTGTGGCGAGGCGGCAACTTGCGTGGCGACGGAGTGGGGCCAGGCTGCCTAGGACATGGCACGCCCGAGGCCCCCTTGCATGCTTTTTGGAGATGCTTCAGGTGGCAGCGACAAGCATGACCCCAGGCTACGACGCGTCGGACTGGCTGTTTGTGTGATCGCCGCCTTCGATCCAGTTCACGCGGGGCCCTACCTGCGCGGGCCGCTCATCGGAGCAATCCAGACTGTCGCCAAGGGCGAGTTGGCAGCGCTGGAGCTGGCTATTCGGTGTTCCACAGGATCCATATCTTCGCCGCCGACTGCGAGGAGGTCTGTCGAGGATGGAGGGCAAGATTGCATGAGAGGCCGTCTGGGCAGTTGCCTGGACTCTCTGGCGTCAGATAGGACGACACCTTCAGCATCGACCAGCCAGGGAGATCGCCATCCTGCAGGCCCCGCCCCATTTCGAAGCCGAAGAGGTGGTGCGCCGCCAGCGTCCGAGCTGGATGGCGCAGGGAAATGAGGTGGTGGATCGGACGGCGCAGCAGGCAGCTGAGGACCATCGGCTGCCAGGGGTGGAGAGGCGCCGCGTGGCCGCCACCGAGCAGAAGGCGCTGCTGGCGCGGGGGCGGCCGCTGCGGCCCGCGCTGTGCTGCGTCCAGCTGGAGCGGGCCCAGGCCGCGGAGGCGGCGCAGGAGCGACGGGCGGCGCGGCATGCGCCCCTGGAGGCCGAGGCGCCCTTGGCCGCTCCTGCCCTCCCCCCTCCTCCTCCCCCTCCTGCCCCGTCGGTGAAGGCGCGCTTCGCGACGGCCCGCGCTCTGGGCGACGAGGGGGGGGAGCTGTCTGAGGTGCAAGGGGCCCGCCAGCAAAGCTGCTCGAATTGAATGGTTGAAAAGTGAGTGCGCCCCCTCTTAGCCGTAGATGGTGGGGCGTCTCGGGTCTGTCGGGGGTGCCCCACTCATATCGCTGGAGGTTTGGCCCGCGCCTCTCACGCCGTGATGTATCAACGTAATCTTAGTATCTGGATCTGCAATGTATGCGGCCACTTCGGCCAGACCCAGTTCAGGGGCCTCGGTGGTCCGCGCAGCCTTCCCATTACTAAGGCGCGCCGTGGACATCTTGATCGGATAGGTCGCGACCTGCTCCACAACGTCTAACTGAGCCTCGAACGGGGTCTCGGGTGAAGAGCTTAATTTTCGCTGCGCGGAGGCTGTAATTCCTGTCATTCCCCCTCCTCCTCATCCTCCTCCTCCTCCCTTTTCCTCCTCCTCCTAGTCCCCCTGGCACCTGTGTACGTCTGATGATAAGCGTAGGGAGTTCCTCGAGAGTGACTTCGGGGAGTATCGGGCCTCTGTCTTCACGGTCTGCGCGGCCCCTCCGGGTCTGGAGGAGGCGGGGGGGGGGGGGGAGTTCGTGATCAGGGACCTGGAGGTGGAGGTGGGAGACGAGGAGGAGATGTACACGTGCACGCACATGCAGGATGGGATCACTGGTGGGGCTACTTTCCGCACTCCTAGGGGTCTTACAGAACACCTTCGGCATCGTCATCGTATCAGAAACGTTGCGCACAGGCTCACGCCATCTAACTCGCGCGTCGTTTGCCAGAGGACGTTCGCGACCCAGATTACCGCTAGCTGGCGCCTCCAGAGCGCGATTCAACGAGGCCGATGCGATCCGAGAGGGGCCTCGTCTATCACTGCCTTCCTGGAGCCTCCGATCTGCAAGTGTAAACTGTGCGAGTTTGAGGGTGCGAACTACGACGACTCCCGTAAACATCGACTCGAGCATCTTCCTGTCCATGTCTCGGTACCGACACTTCATGCTAAGGGCTCTTCTATTCGCGGCGCCGATGGCCGCGGCCGCTGCCAGTTCATCCGCCCCCTGGAGATGCCCGACTGGATGATGGTGCTTGCCAAGAGGGTCGCGGCCCCAGGATCGGGGGCGAAGGAGAAGAAGGGCCGCAAGGACTCGACGCAGCTGAAAGCAGACTCGATGGCGAACAGCTCAGCGAAACTGGTGCTCAACCTGGTGAGGAGGGTTGCGATACTGGAGTCTGTGATCTATCGCGCCTTTTTCGTGCACGAGGGCGCGGACTCCCTCGGCGCGGAGTGCGTGCAGGCCAACAAACAGTACGACGACGACTCCAAGACCCTCAAGGAGAGACAGCGCTCAGGAGAGCGTATCGACTGGAAGGCTCGTGGCCCCCCGCAGGTCGCACTCTTCGTGGTCATCATCAAGCGCGCCATCGGTCAGCTCGCGCCCGAGGGTCGAGCACCCAACGCACAGGGCTACACCGCCATGCTGGAGTTCTGGACGAAAGTAGCTCGTGGGCAGACCCCCGCGCAGCTGGGCTTGTTTGTTCTGCAGTGTCGCTACAAAAGGGCTCGGCAGGTCAAGGAGGGTCAGGACGAACCACTGGAGAAGAGAGGAGTCCTCACGGTGGCGCTCAACACCCAGGACCTCGAGGCGGCGAGGTCGCTGTGGCCCATCCTGATGGAGTACCTCGTCAAAGTGGAGCAGGGCGACCCCATTCCTGGAGCGGCCCCGCGCGGTCCGACAGAGAGATGGCTGGGGTCGCAGATCAAGTGAGACCGACTCCAGTGATTGAGGGTTCTGCGAATGTATCTAGCCAGTCTTGCGACTATGTAATCGCTCGCCGCCTGCCGCCTGCTTTTTCGGCCACCCCGCTGGCGAGTTCGGCTAGACTCAGGGAGCTGATTTCCAGGGGCCTTGTCTCCAGTGATGTCCTGGACCGCACTTTCGCTGCGCCTTCTTATGGGGACCCCAAGCTCCCGAACGCGCCAGTGACGGGGGTGCCAAAGGCAGCTCCCACCAGAACTAAGTGGAAGGGAGGTGGTCGTGGGACTGGTCGTCGTGGGAGTCGTGGGCGGAGGGAGGGTGGGATTCTCGAATCGGAGGAGGCTTCGGCTCCCCCCTCTGGACAATGCCATCCCTCTCCTCCCCCTCCGCCGACGACGGGGGGTGTGGTCTCCTCTCGCCCCATCTTGTTTGTCCGAGAGGGTTTGAGCTGAAGCCTGGTCCTCTAGGCTGGGCATCTCCCAGGCTGCGCGCCCCGATGGGAGACCGCTCGGTGGAGGCGGCGCGGGTTGGCACCCGACTGGCCACCCGCCCCGCAGGGAGTTTCGAGCTGCCAACGCAGCGCGCAGGGCTCGCGCTTCCTCGAGTTCGCGGAGTCAGGAGCCCCATTGCGTTATTCTATTCGATTATCCTCCTCCTCCTCCTCCTCCTCCTCCTCCTCCTGTTCCTGTTCCTGTTCCTGTTCCTCCTCCTCCTCCTCCTCCTCCTCCCCCTCCTCCCTCCTCCTCCTCCTCCTCCTCCTCCCCCCTCCTCCTTATCCTCCTCCTCCTCCTCCTCCTTCTCCTCCTCATCCTTCTCCTTCCGCTCCTCCTCCTCCTCCTCCCTCCTCCTCCTCCTCCTGCTCCTGCTGCTCCTCCTCCTCCTCCTGCAACTCCTCCTCCTCCTCCTCCTCCTCCTCCTCCTCCTCTTCCTCCTCCTCCTCCTCCTCCTCCTCCGACCTCCATCCCCAACCTCCTCCTCCTCCTCCGGCCTCCATCCCCCAACCTCCTTCTCCTCCTCCTCCTCCTCCTCTCCTCCTCCTCCTCCTCCTCCTCCTCCTCCTCCTCCTCCTCCTCCTCCTCTCCTCCTCTCCTCCTCCTCCTCCTGCTCCTCCTCTCCTCCTCCTCCGCCTCCTCCTCCTCATCCTCCTCATCCTCCTGCTCCTCCTGCTCCTCCTGCTCCTCCTCCTCCCCCTCCTCCTCCTCCTCCTCGTCCTCCTCCTCCTCCTCTTCATCCTCCTCCTCCTCTTCCTCCTCCTCTTCCTACTCCTCCTCATCCTCCTTTTCCGCATCATCCTCCTCCGTCTCTTCCTTAATTCCTTCTCTTAGATAGCCCATCCCTGTCTCACCCCGAGGCCAGTTGTTAGGGCGGCATGGGCTTTTCGCCTGAGACTTCCTCACCACTTATGGCTCTGAAGCTTAAAATGATAACAGCATCACAGATGGAGGGCGGGTGGCTTTCGAACTGCGTCTCTCGTGTTAGCGCCGCGCACATTCGTTTGGCAAATTCGCAAGAAATTCACGGATTGAGGGCGGGTAGTTTTCAACATGTGGTTCTCGCCTTAGCGCCGCGCCCGCTTCACGGATTGCGGGCGGGTGGTTTTCAAAATGTGGCTCTCGCCTTAGCGCCGCGCACATTCGTTTTTAAACATGTGCAAGCGCTTCACGGATTGAGGGCGGGTAGTTTTCAAAATGTGGCTCTCGCCTTAGCGCCGCGCATATTCGTAATGCGCAAGAGCTTCACGGATTCAGGGCGGGTGGTTTTCAAAATGTGGCTCTCGTCTTAGCACCGCGCATATCCGGTTTAAACCATTGCAAGAGCTTCACGGATTGAGGGCGGGTCGTTTTCAAAATGTGGCCCTCGCTTTAGCGCCGCGCACACTGTTTGCACATATTTGCAAGCGTTTCACGGGTTCACATGATCAACATACCAAACATGGCGTTTTGGAGGGATTCAGGATTATACGGGTGCAACAGTTGCGTTGATTCGCGGAGTTAAACTCCCCAAAAATGGCGTTATGGCACGATTCCGGATCGTCAAAACGCAGCAGTCAGGTTGATACGTGGCGTTGAAATCCCGAGAACAATGTGTTGACATGCTTCAGGATCTTCAAACGGTTGTCTTCCAACGAGGCAGCTCCCTCAATGGAAATGAACCGTTGCATGGGCCTATGAAGAGGGAGCTTGGAGGGAGGGATAATTCCAAGATCGTTGATGACTCTTGGGTTTACACTGGTCCTCCTCCTCCTCCTCCTCCTCCTCCTCCTCCTCCTCCTTCCCCCCCTCCTCCTGGGGCCCGCTTGGGGGCCTCTTGGGGCCTTTTGGGAGCTCTTTGGGGGCCGTCTGGGAGCCTTCTTGAGCCGTCTTGGGGCCCTCTTGGGCCGTCTGGAGACCCTCTCGTACCGTTTTCGGCCCCTTTTGAGGGCCTCTTGGGCCGTCTTGGGCCCGTTTGGGAGCCCTCTTGGACAGTTTTGGGCCCCTTTGAGGCGCCTCTGGGGCCATCTTGGGACGATCTTTGGGGCCTCTTGGGCCGTCGGGGGTCCTTCTGGGACTCAAAAAAAGAAAACCAGAAAAAACTGCAAAAACCCTAGGGACATTAATGTTTTTGGCTTTCTCAAGCCCTCTCGGGGGCCTTCTGGAGGGCCTCTGGAGCCGTCTCGAGACTCTCTTGGACCATCCGGTGGCCATCTGAAGCTCTCTTGGGGCAGTCTTGGGGCCCTCTGAAGCCGTTTGGGGGCCCTCTTGTGCCGTTTTGGGGCCCTTAGGCCGCGTCACTCGAAAAAATATAAAGAACCGGGCCATGGGAGCCGCCCAGAAACCGCTTCACTAGAAAAAACACTAAGGAAACGGGCAACTAGGTCTGTGTTCCACCGCTAATCCCCTCACTCAGACCCCCTCCCTATACGGGCTTGGCCCCCTGCGAAATGTCTCTCGCTCGAACCTCGCTCTTTCCGTCATCCGTCGGCCTCCACTGGCTTGCCACAGGGGTGCCTGGCGTGCTGAACCCTACTGGTTTGGCTTTGGTTCTTTTCCAAAAGAACTCTCCCGTGGGTTTTGGCCCTTCCCGCCGGCCACGCGGAAGGCCTGGTTGCCACCATGTTCCTGGTCCACATGGCTCCAAGATGGTCCTAAATCGCTTCCAACATGACCAAGCTGGCCTCCACGTTCGCCCAAAATGGTCCAAGATGGCCTCCAAGACGGCGCAAGAGCGTCAGAGATACCTTCAAGTCCGCCCAAAAGGCCACCAAGGCAGCACAAGATGGCCTCACGATGGCCCAAGACGGCCCAAGAGGCCCAAAAGAGGCCTCCAAGACGGCCCAGCAGGCCTCCAAGAGGGCCTCCAAGAAGACCCGCAGAAGCCAAAATCATTGATTTGCAATAGGTGTTTGAAGGACTTGGGCATTTGCTTCTTGTCGGCCTTCCGACGGCCCGAGACGGCTCAAGAGCCCCCAGAAATCGCCCCAAGATCGCACAAGAGGCCTCCAAGATGGCCCCAGAACGGCCCAAGAGGCCCCCAAGACGGCCCTAAGAAACCCCAAGACGGCCCAAGAGGCCTTCAAGACGCCGAATATGGCCCCCAAGGCGGCCGTGGAGCATCCCACGAGGGCCCCAAGTCGGCCCAGAGAGGCAGGCCCCCAAGACGGCTTCCGACGGCGTCAGACAAGCCAGGAGCCCACCAAGACGGCCCAAGATGGCTCCAAGATGGCCCAAGACGGCCCAAGAGGCTCCGAAGAGGTTCCCAAGGACGGCCCAAAAGGCCTCCAAGAGGACCTCCAGGAAGGCCCGAAGAGGCCAAACATATTGATTTCCTTCGGTGTTTGAAGGATTTGGGCGTTTGCTTCTTGTCGGCCCAAGAGCCCCCAAAGATCGCCCCAAAATCGCCCAAGAGGCCCCCAGGATAACCCCAGAACGGCCCAAGAGGCCCCCAAGACGGCCCCAAGAGGGCGCCAAGATGGCCCAAAGGCCTCCAAGACGCCCGAAATGGCCTCCAAGGCGGCCCTGGAGCACCCCAAGAAGGCCCCAAGTCGGCCCAGAGAGGTCCCATGGCATTTCCGACGGCCTCCAAGATGCCTCCAAGAGGCTCTCAGGCAGCTCCCAGGAGGCCCCAAGAGTGCCCCCCACAGGCTCCCATTATGCTCCCCCCTCCTCCTCCTCCTCCTCCTCCTTCCTTCCTTCCCTCCTTCCTTCCTTCCTTTCTTCCTTCCTTCCTTCCTTCCTTCCTTCCTCCCTTCCTTCCTTCCTTCCTTCCTTCCTTCCTTCGTTCCTTCCGCTCGGCTTGACGCGGCCCGCAGCGTCGGGGCCGCGCGGCCGGCCAGGCCGCCTGGCTCGGCCCGTTCATTCCGCGGGCGGCCTCCGAGTGCCTGCCACGCGGCGACCCTCCCCGCGGCCGAGGGTGGCGCCCGACGCTGTGCGGGGTGCGCCGGCCCTCCATTTCCTCGGGGAGGGGCCCCTCGGGTGGCCCCCCCCTGAACGTAGCTGGCGGAGTGCCGCGCGAGGGCTGCCCCCGGCGGCCCCGCTCCGGTGAGCGGGTTGCTGCGCGGCGGGCACTCGGCCCGGAGCGGAGAGGCGCAGGGCGGCGCAGCGGGCCCCGGGCGAGGGGGCGGGGCCGGGCCGGCGGCGCCTCCTGCGCCGCCCCTGGCGCGCTCCGCGCGCCACGGAGGGGGGTCCAGCGCCGATCCGAGAAATCCGCGCGGACCTCCGAGTTTTCATGTTCATGTCGCTTCTTGTTCCCAAGGAAAAGCACGACGGGGCCAGGGCGGCTGGGGGCCGAGGCCGAGGCCGGGCAAGATGGGCAGAGCGGGGCCAGGTGGGCCAAGGGCAAGCCGAATCCAAAAGTGACCACACCAGCGTTAGGTCGCTCTTGAAGTCGGCCCCGAAGGCGGGACGGGGCCCAGGGACGGGGGCCCAGGCCAAGCGGCCCAGGGGGGGCCGCGGCCCGCCCGGGTCGGGAGCACCCTAAGCGGCGCTTAGGGCGCCCCTGCCAGGCGGCCCGCCAGCGGGGGCGAGGCGGCCCCACGGAAGCCGCGCCGAAGCCCCAAGAGACTCGGGCCAGGGGCAACGGGAACGGGCAGGGGGCGGGGGGGTCTGGGGACTCTGCACCTGTCCGCTCCGGCTGGACCTAATTACTACTGCGTCTCCTTCAGCGCAGCCTCGAGGCGGCGCGCCTCCCGCGGCAACAGGCTGGCGGCCGGGGCGAGCGGCCGCCCGCGGGCTGCAGGGGGGCGCGGCCACGGCTGGGCCGGCCGTCTGAAGACCTGCGCCGCCCGCCCGCAGAAGCAGAGCAGGCGGGCTGCCGTCTCCTGCGACTGGTCGCAGAAGCGGCAGGGCCCGGCGCCCACCGCCGCGTCGCACGCGACAGGCACAGGCGGGCCCACGCGCGCACCTCAGGGAGCGAGGCGCCAGCCGCGCTGTGCTCGAGCTCCGCGTGGTCCGCGCCCGCCCCGCGCGCGAGTTCTTCCTGCTGCGCCGGGCTCGCCAGCCAGGACTGTTCCTGGCGCTGCGCCGCCTGCCTGATGAGGTCGCGGCACCGGGCGCGGGCCCCCGCCCCCGCTTGCGGCCCCGGCGGGCCCGGCAGGCCCCAGCGGTGCAAGAGTTGGCGGACCCGCTGCGCCCAGGAGCCCTCTGCCTGCGCTGCGATGCCCAGGACGCGCTACGCCTCGGCATATCGGGGCCCCCCCTGGGCCCGGCTGCGCAGCCGAATGGCGCGCTCCTCCATCATGGTCGTGGCCCAGCGAGCAGCCCATCCCATGTGGCGCAGGAGGAGGGCCCGCGGGATCGGCCCACGCACTCCAAGGGCCCCCCTGGCCCAGCGCTCCTGGAGGCGATTCAGGGTCGCTTGGATAACCTCCGCGTGGACGCAAAGCTCAGCCCCGTGCGCCGCCTTCGGAAGCGCGCTCGCGGTGAGGCCCAGGCTGAGCTCGTGGAGCGCGAAACCGAGCTGGTCCATCGTCTGGGTGCGCCGCCGGCCCACTGCGAGCGCGCGCTGCTCGATGGCCAGGAGGTGCGCCTGCGCGGGCGGCCCGGCGGACCTGTGAACTCCGAGGGTCTTATACCCGTCCACGAACCCGACGCCATGGACGGGCCTGGGGTCTGCGAAACCCCGGGCCAGGATGGCCGCCATCGTCAGGCCGTGCCGGAGGTGTCCTCGGTGGCGGCGCGACGCCGTCTGCAGGGCGCAGACGAGGAGTCCGCTCTGCGCCCGCGACACGGCCATGGCGCGGACGTCGTCCACGAACGCGCGCGGCCCAATCCTCGTCTCGGAGAACGCGTCGAGCAGGCCCTGCCGGACGGCGTCGGAGGACGCCGCCGCTATGCGATCGTTACAGTCCGCGTGGCCGTCCGCGAGGAGGGTCGCCCACTGGCTGATTTCGTCGACGCATTGCAAGGTCTCGGTGTCAGAGCCGCCCCGATGGGCCCTGTAAACCGCCACCGCGGCCGGCGGCGGGCCCAGCCCAAGGCCCGCGCCCGGCTTGGCCGCAATCTCCTCGACCTTGGCCGCGTTGGCGAGGCTGCATTGGGCCCGGCTGAGCTTCCTGCCCTCCGGTATGCCGACCCGCGGCTTGAACGGCCGCGTGCACTGGCCGCTCCTCCTCCTCCTCCTCCTCCTCCTCCTCCTCCTCCTCCTCCTCCTCCTCCTCCTCCTCCTCCTCCTCTTCCTCCGACCCCCTGCCTCATCCTCTTCCTCCTGTTCTTCCCCGCCACCCCCCCCAAATGTTCCCCGAAGGGATTGCACAACGGTTGGGGGAACACATGGTCCGATAGCTTGGCAGACCTCTTGCCACGACGCTCGGCAACATGGGGGATTTCAACAAGCAGGGGGCGGCGGTGATCCGCCGTGCGTAGGCGTCTTCGATCCACCACCCCCTGTGGTCTTGCCGCAGGGGTGAGCGGCGTGCCGAGTGTCTGGCAGGTGTTTGCTCCTTTCCTAAAGAACTCGCAGTGGGGCGTCGGCCCACCCCGCCAGCCACCCGGAAAGCTTGGGAAAGCGCACAGGCCACCGATTATCCCCTCCAAGATGACACCAAGATGGCCGCAAAGACGGCCAATGTGGCCTGTAAGACGGCCAAGATGGTCCCAAGAAAACCCAGATTGCGGCGCGGAGTCGCCAAGAAGGACCAAGATGCACTCGAGATGGCCTCTAGGCGGCCCTAGACGGCCCAAGAGGCTCCCAAGAGGCTTCCAAGATGGCCTAAAAGGCCTCCGAGAGGTCCTCCAGAAGGCCCGACGAAGCCATAATCATTGATTTCCTTTGGTATTTGCGACATGTTGGCATGTGCTTCATTTGGGCACTCCGACAGTCCAAGACGGCCTAAGAGGCCCCCAAATCGCCCCAAGAACGCCCGAGAGATCTCCAAGATGGCCACAAGACGACCCAAGAGGTTTCCAACGCGGTCAAGATGGCCCCCAAGACGGCCCTGAAGCGCCCCAAGAGGACCCCCAGTCGGTTCAGAGAGGCCCCGGGGCGGTTTCCGACGGCGCCCGATGGGCCAGGAACGCCCAGAGACAATCAAAGAGGACCCCTAGAAGCCCCCAAAGGCCCCGGAGATGCCCAAGGAGGCCCCCAAGAGGCCTCCAAAAAGCCTCCTGGGAGCTCCCAGGAGGTTCCAAGAGTGCCCACAAGAGGTCTCATCCTCCTCCTCCTTCCCCTCCTCCTCCTCCTCCTCCTCCCCCTCCTCCTCCTGTCCTGGCTGCTTCCTCAGCGATCCTCCTCCTATTCCTCCTCCTCCTTGATCCTTCGCCTCCTCTCCCTCCCCCCCCTCCTCAGTATCCTTTTATATCCCTCTCCTCCCCTTCTTTTTCTCATCCATGTGTTCCCCAAAAGGGTTCCACAACGGCTCGGGGAACACGTGGTCCGATAGCTTGTCCAATCTCTGGACCCAAACCTTGGCCACGTAGGCGTTTCCAATAAAGCAGGGGGCGGCGGTTCGCCGTAGGCGTCTTCGATCCGCCATCCGCCGCCCCCCGCTGGCTTGCCACACGGGTGCGCAGTTCTGAATGATTTGGTATATTTTCAAAGGTTCTCAATGGGTTCTCGCACCAACCCTTCGGCCACGGGGAGAGCCTGCAAAAATTCGTTCTCCGTTGGCCCAGTCCCCCAAGATGGCACCAATATGGCCTCCTAGTCAGCTACGACATGGGTCAGATGGCCACAATGCGCCTTCAAGACGGTCCAAGATGCACGCAAGACGGCCCAAGATGAGCTCAAGATGGCCCAAGACGGCCCAAGGGGCCCAAGGGGCCTCCAAGAGGGCCCAAGAGAACCCCCATGAGGCCCACCAGGAGGCCAAGATTTGTCTGGTCTGCTTTTACCGTTCTGCTTTTCGGGCTTCCGACGCTCCGACGCGGCCCCGTAAACCTCAAAGATCGGCCCAAAAGGCCCCGAAGAGGCCGCAAGACAGCTCAATAACCAAGACGGCCCAAAAGGCCCCCAGGACGACACCAGACAGCGCCCAAATGAGGACCCACGACTGCGCAAAGAGGGCCCGAAAGCAGCACCCGAAGGCCAAGAGATCCATTAGAGACCCCCAGAAGCCCCCACCCCAAAAGGCTTCAGCAGGCCCCCAAGAGGGACCAAGAGGCCACCAAGAGGCCCTTCAGAGGCCCATCAAGAGGCTCCCAAGAAGCCCCCAAGGCAGGCACTGGGGGCCTCAAGAGGCCTCCTTTTCTTCCTCGTTTTCCTCTTCCTCCTACTTCTGCTCCTCCTCCTCCTCGTCCTTCTCCTCATATCTCTTCCTCAAGCGTCCACCCCAGAGGTTCCACAACGGTTGGGGAAGCACACAATCGAATAGCTTGGCCAGACCTCGGCACAACGTCTGGCCGGGCGGGCGCTTCCAAAGAGGCAGGGAGGTGGAGACGGCCAGGGGAGAGCGTGCTGCTTCGCATGAGTTCGGCGCCAATGAAATGAAGCCGAATTGGATCCGTGAGTGAAACAATCTTGCAGGTGATGCAACAAGTTGTGATGTTTCTTGTTGATGGCGGGCCAGCTATGATGCCAGTCCGCGCCCACCCCGCCCCGCCCCCAGGGACTTCGCATCCCCCTACGATGGCGGGGCGGGGAGACGGTCCGCCGCCCCCAACGCTGCGCGCACTGCGCAGGATGAGCGGGGATTGTCATTGACTTCTATGAAGACGCCCCCCGCCCCCCCCCCCCCCCCCCACCTTCCTAATCCTAGTCCTGTCGGCGGTGGCCCAGCCCAGTAGTGGCGCCCGGAACTCCCGGGGGGGAGAAGGAAACTTGAATGGGCATTACTGTCCTCAGGCGCCCTGCGTCGGGCGACCAAATGCGGGACAAGGTAAACGAACCAATTGCCCCGCCCCCTGGCTTCCCGCATCGGGCGATGAAAAGCGGGGCAAGCTTAACAGACAAATTGTCTTATCCCCTGGCTTCGGACAGTCTAAGAGCGACAGGGGCGCCCGCCCCTCGCCCCCACCCCGCCGCCTCGAGAACGCACGCGGCGCGTGCGTAATGGGCCCCCCGCCCCGCCAGCCGCAACCAGCCAGGCAGGGGTAATCCTGGCCCTGTCGGCGATGGCCCAGCCCTGCAAGGGCGCCCAAAGATCCGGGGGGGGGGAACTTGAAAAGGCACCACCGCCCTCAGGCGCCCTGCGTCGGGTGATGAAATGGGGGGCAAGGTTAGCAAACAAATAGTCCCACCCCCTAGATTCCTGCGCCCAGTGACTAAAGGCAGGACGTCGTTAACAAACAAATTGCCCCACCCCCGGCTTCGGACATCCTATGGGCGACAGGGGCGCCGACCCCTCGCCCCCGCCCCGTCACCTCGAGAACGCACGCGGCGCGTGAGCAGCGGGGCCCCCGCCCCACAAGCCGCAACGAGCCAAGCGGGGGCTAGCGCGATTCAGCCCCCCCAGAGGGGAACAGGGGGGAACAGAGGGCGGGGGGAACTACGCGTGGGGGCGAAGATGCGCCCGATGCTGCGACTGGGGCAGAATGTGCCCGCCGCGGTCGTCGCGGCTGCTCCTGCGAGGGGGGCGCGCGCCCCCCCCCCGGGCCAATGCCAAAGCCGCGGGCGGGGGGCGCGGGCCGAGAGAAGAGGAGAGGAGGAAGAGGGGCAGAGGGGGGAAGGGAAGAGGGGGTGGCGGGGGGGGGCAGGGGAAGGCGAAATCATTTTCTTCACGCCGACGGCGCACGAAGTGCCCACGGGCCTGACACTGGCGCAGCCCGGAATGGAGGAGGGGGGAACAAAAACCTAAGCGGACCAATGGCGCATGCCCTCGTTCACCCGCGACTTGAAGAGCCCCTCCGGGTAGCAGAATACCTCGGTGAGGCGCTGCCCGAATGCGCTGAGGGCGTCGAGGCGGAGGTCGGGCGGACGAGGGAACCAGGCCACCTGCGCCGCGATGCCCAGGACCACCGCGCGCCACGCCCCGAGGAACGAAGCTGCAGTGAGGTACGAAACCCTCGAACTGGAAGTCCTGGCCCGCCCCGCCTAGATGCCCGACGGCGGGTCGGGCCACCGCCGCCCCATCTACGTTCGCGCGGATGTCCACGCCGACGGACTTCAGGGAATTGCCACGCTGAAGTGGCAAAGGGTGTCGCTGCCCCGCGCGGCGCGCCGAGTGCGCCGCAACCATGGTGATCTCGCTCGGCTGGAGCCTGGGCGAACCCTTCCAGAGCAAGAGGTAGTCGCCCATGTAGCGCACTGCTAACATCCACACCGGGTGGCCCATGACCCTCGATGCGCAAACGCGCCCCCTGCGTCCCAGCGGGGACAAGACCGGCCCGTTCAGGGAGTAGTGGAAGTCAATATCGCAGAAAATCAATGCCATTCGGGCGCAAGCTGACCCCGTCGGGCCGCCCGCGGCGAAGCATTCCACCTCCGCGCCGACGGGGTCTCCGAACAGGAAGAAACCTGTGATTATGATGCGTTCTAGCGCAATGGCAAGAAGGGGGCGAGCGGCGGCGGCGGCGTGCGGCGGCGAGCGGCGCAAGCGCCGCATACACGCACGAGGTCAAACGGCGGCGAGCGGCGCATGCGCGCACTCGACACACGCACTATCTCACACCCGTGAAATTTTAGCACGAGCTAGCCAGCAGACCGTGCAGTACCGCTGGTCACAGCAAGCCTCTAGGCGCATTCCCATGTTGGGATTGCTCAAGTCAAGGCAGCCAGGACTCAGTCACTCATTTCCCCCGATGGGACAGCATTCGCCCTTGTCTTCGCCAGTTGTTATTGACCTTCTTCAAGGTAGTTACAAGGCCTGGAGTTACGTCATACGAACTTGCACGTAAGATATTAACAAGGAAATCCGTGGGCATACTCTTCGGCAGACAATGCACAGCCATAACACTTGCATCAATCCATCGGGTCTTATCACAAACTATGAGTGATGGAAAAATATCTACCTCTTCCGTTCCATTAGTCCAAATACCCTGTTTTAAACTACCCACATCGATACTCAAATGCTGATCTTCTGTCTTACCCATATTTGGTGCTATGGGATGTTCTTCAAGGCTTTTACAATATGTCATCCATCGGCGCCTCATTGACACGGCCCCCCCCCCCCCCCCCAGTGGGTTGGCAGCTTCCTTCCGGCGCCAAGAATCCCACGCGCGTCTGCGATGGCGGCGCGGATGCGCACGCCAGATTCTACACCCCATAAACAAGACAGAGCTTCTGCTCGTGATGTAGATTTACAAACGCACTTGATACCTCTACTAGATATACATATAGGGTAAACAGGATCACTGTTCCCCTCCGTGAAACCAGGCCCTGCGAGACCATTGAACCTAGCCCCCTGTGGCCTAAGAAGCTCGTTTCTACCCTTGACAATGTCTTCCCCTGCCCAGCTGGCACCAGTAACAATAATAACTCTCATTTCCTGAGTCCACTTAACAGCTCCACCTTCGAAAACTAACCCGCCGTCAGCGGGCCGAGCTGCTTCCCCTAATGCGCGGTTGGCCTCTGTGAGATGGGGTGCATTAGCGCGACGCACTGCTGTCTGCTGTCTGCTCATACGATACAATAGCCCAGGTTTACACTGATGCGCAACCCATGATAAAGCACCCACGACCGATCTAAGCTGCGCTGTCTCGCCCCCATTGCATTTTCTCGCGAGGGGCTATCTCTAGGACGGGGTGCAGCTTCGACATTCTCAATATGTTCCTCGGCTGCGATGCCCCCAGTGAAATCTTCGCCCTGAACAGCTGAACCGCAATGGCGGAAATTATCCGACTTGATCTCGCGGAAAAAAATCTGCGAATGCCGAGTCGATGATTTCTCTGACTCTCATCATCTGCAGCCCACGGTAGGTCACCCACATGTGTACCTGACATACGCGTGATCTTACTATTGCCATTGTGAATACTGAACAAAGTACGCGTGATACGATTCCCCTTAAGATGAGCTTCGAACCTTTGAGGAGACACGCAACTCCGTCTGCTATTTGAAATGTTCCACTTGCCCCACTTGCCCCACTTGCCCCACTTGGCCCCACTTGCCCCACTTGCCCACGCGGGGCAAGCGGGGGCAAATAGGGCATTCAATCCCAAGCAGGGGGGGCCCGCGCGCAAGAAGGGCAAGCGGGGCAAGTGGGGCGCATTTCAAATGGCGGCTCCCGCCCCCGTCTCGCACAGGCGTTCGACCCCCCCACCCCCCCTCGAGCACCTACGGGCGCCGCGCCGCGCAGCGGCATCACGAACCGGAAACTTGAGCCATCCGCCGGAGGAGGCCCCCAGGAGGCCCCAAGAGGCCTTCAAAAAGCTACAGCATGCCCCCAAGAGGCCTCAGAACTGTCTCGAACAAGCCCCCAAGAGGCCCCCCGCGATATCCCCGCGATCACCATCGCCATCAGCATCACCATCATCGCCATCATCATCATCATCACCACCACCGCCACCACCACCGCCACGATCAGCATCATCATCATCAGCATCCTACTCATCATCTTCAACCTCGCCATCATCCGCATCCTCATCATCATCATCGTCATCATTATCATCGCTATCATCATCGCTATCATGTTGTACATCCCTCGCGGGCGCGGCCTCCGGCCCCCCTCGAACGAGAGCACCCGGGCATGCTGGGCTGGCGTGGTGGCGGGACTTGCCGCGGGCAGCTGGATATCCAAACATATGATCCCCCTCGCTCCTTCTGACTCCTCCTCCCCCTCCCCCTCCTCGCCCTCTTTTTCTTCCCCCTCCTCCTCCGCCGCCGCCGCCGCCGACGACGACGACGACGAGAACGCCCCGGGCGACGCCTCCGGCGCCGCCCCCGGCGAACTCCGCGCGATAAGCTGGGGGGCCCAGCGCCGACCCAAGAAGTCCGCGCGGACCTCCGAAAGTTCACGCTTGCGCCGCCGTTCGTTTCTCTAAAAGCGGGGGCGGCCGTGCCGGCGGAAGGGCGACGACGACGACGACGACGACGACGACGACGACGACGTGGACGGGGACGAGGGCGAGGGCGAGGACGAGGGCAAGAACGACGAGGACGACGGCGGCGGCGACGACGACGACGACGGCGAAGACGAAGACGCCGAGGCCGACGACGACGACGACGAGGACGACGACGAGGCGACGACGAGGCGACGACGACGACGACGACGACGACGACGGCGCCGACGACAACGACGACGACGACGACGACGACGACGACGACGGCGACGGCGACGACGGCGACGACGATGACGACGATGACGGCGTTTTTCTAGCCGGGCCCCTCCGCCACGCAGTCCAAGTCAGAGGCGGCACATCTGGTCCAGATCACATAAATTCCACCAACCCTTTGGGCGTGATTGGTCTAAAGAGGGGGCTCTGTTAAAATCCGTTCTTCCCCTTCGGGGGTTTCAAGGTTCACCCCCCCCTACCCTCTCCCCCTGGCCCTGGAAGGGGCCTGCCGCGAGGCTTTGGGGCCCCTTTTTCGACCCCTCCTCCTCTTCCTCCTCCTCCTCTTCCTCCTCCTCCTCCGCATCCTCCTCCGCGTCCTCCTCATCCTTCTCCTCCTCCTCCTGAGGACAGCTCCCGATAGTCGGTGCTTTTCGTTCGAACGGTTGCTGTCGGATGGGCTGGCGGTGATTCGCGAAGCGGGAACCATTTCAATCGCTCAAGACGCCAGCCGAGAGCCTCGCTGCGCGCCGGGCAACGCCCAGAGGGGAGCGCCGAGGGCCCCCAGTCCCAGAGGCTCGACGGCGCCCACAAGTCCCACAGGTCCCACAGGTGTCGCAGGCCCCACAGGCCCCACAGGAGTCGCGGACGCCACAGGCCCCACTGGATCCACAGGTCCCACAGGTCCCTCAGGTCTCGCAAATTCCAGCAGTCCCACAGGCCCCATGAAGCCCAACAGGTACCCCAGGGGGGGGAGAGCACCCGTGAATCGCAGGTGGCCCCCCCCCTTCTTGGGGCACCTGCGGGCAACGGTGGCTCCTCTCGGCGCCGCCCCGGCTGGCGATACGTCAGCTCTGCGTCGGCTTCGAAGCGGCGACGCATCCACCCAGGCGCCGCAAGCGCCCGCGCGGCCGGGCCCCCCCCGGCCAGTCCGCTCATCGGCAGCTCGTTAGGCTCCAGCGGCGGCGAAATCGCGCCCGACCTCGTCTGTGCCCGAGCTGGCCCCGTCATCGCTAGCCGACGCGTCGCACTGCGACTCGTCGTCGTCGTCCTGCTCCTCGCCCGCGTCGCCCTGTGGAGCAGCTGCGCCCCGGCGGTAGTGCGACGGCCACCCAGTAGCGTCGTCGTAGCCTAGCGCGGCGCGGCCGATTTCCGCCAACTCGCATAAGAGAAACTCGAACTCTTCGGGGCACGCGGGGCACTGCTCATCAACGGCCGCCAGATCGGGCAGCAGGTCCGGGCGCGTCTTCCCCCGCACATTCAGTTTGCCTTTCGCGGGCCGCCGCAAATTTTGCATCCAGTGGCAACGCAGCTCGGAGACAGCTGCGTTGGACGTGTCGGGGACCAGCGGCCTGTCTGCGGAGCAGATGCCGATCGGATCATTGCCGAGGGCGCCTGTCACCGAGTAGCAGCCAATCCTGCAACCGAGGCCCGTGAAAAAGCCCGCGAGGACCTTGGCCCTGACGTTCAGAACGTCTTCGTTTCAATGTCCACCGCCGCGCGCTTCGGCCAAGAACCGAACGTTCGTGCCCCCCGCCCCACGAGGCTCCCACGAGGCTCCCAAGAGGCCGCAGGAGGCGCCAAGGGGCGTCACGAGGCCCCCGCCCCTCAAAGATCAGAAGCTGCAAGGGGCCCAAAAACTGCCCCCAGGAAGCCCCAAGTAGCTTCTGTGCTGCACCCCAGAAGGTCCAAAGCAACCAACCACGATATCCAAACCAACACCCACGTGGCTCCCATGGCCCACCACCCAGGCGCGGTGACGGAACAGGCCGAAAAGCCAGCAGATATCGGAGAGGCGAAATTGCGAGCCACGAGTGGGCCCATGAGACTCTGGAGTAGTTTGATCTCATTTTTCATCCATTTAAGTTTATCATGGGCCCTCTTCTTCACAGTCTTCTCTGCCTGGTTCTGCCCTGCGCCCATATTTTCCTCTTATTTGAAGGGCCTTCCGCTCTCCCGGCAATGGGCCGCAAATGTGGAAAG
>CAUYUJ010021193.1:234924-259924 GCA_963575745.1 Prorocentrum cordatum | reverse complement strand
AATCCACGCAAGTGCGACGCCAAACGGGTGGACGCGCTGCTTCGAAGACGGGTCGTGCGCGAACACCCTGGCCGCGACGCGGGCAAAATCCTGGCAGCTCCCGCGGGCGGTAGATATGGATATCTTCGGGCCCCGGAGGGCCCATATATATCCACATCCACCCCCTGCCGAGGCCCCCGACGATCGGCCCCCAAGGCTGCGGCGATGCACAAATCCCCAGCTCGGGTTCCTGGCGGGCGGCGACGGCATTCTTCAGGGAACCCTTCAGACCTGCGGCCAGAATTGACCGAAGGGCAGCCTCGCTGGGAACGCCGCTCAAGTGGTCGACGCCGCGGGCCCCGACTTGGAGCGCCAAGCAGTTCGCACTGCAGTACTCGGCCAGGGCCCTCCGCGTCCACGAAATCGACGGTGAAGTTCGCGCACAGAAACCGTCGCCGAAAGCAAGTGTCGCAACGACTGGCAGACGTGTCAATCTCAGCCGGCAGCGGCAAATCCAGAACGAAGGTCCTGGCCCTGTTTGGCCTTCGCACAATGACGCGCTGCTCGCCAGCGGCCGACGCCGCCTGGACGTGCTCCCGGAGGCCCCGGGCCGCGATCTGCTGCGCGCGATGGTCCCAACCGAACTGCTGGGGCGCGCTCAAATTGCGGCCTTGGTGAGCCCAGGTCTCAGCCAACCTTCGGCCCGCCCACGCGCCCCGATCTCGAGTGCGCGGGGGCGCCGCGGCCTGAGCAAGCATCTTCGTGAACTTCAGCGAAGCCACCGTGCCGCTGGAAACGCTTCGCTTCGAAGGGCGGAACCACGGGCCCACCCTGACCAGATCAGCGCGTTTGCAGGTCAGGACTTCCACGAACCCCGCCAAATAGACCTTCTGCCCGCCATGCTTCTGGACAGCGCAGGGGCGCAATGGCGCCACGTCTGCGAGGGGAAGCCGCGCCGAGTGAACGTTGAGACAATCCATACAAAGGCGCCGCCCCGCGTGGCGAACAAGCCAATGCGGGGCGCCAGCGCCCCGCGGCTTGGCTGCGGGGGCGCGGGGGCGAACGGGTGCATCTGCATCGGGCCGAGCAAGCGGCCCAACGCCCTGCCCGCGGCAAACCGCGCCGCCAATGGCCTGCCTGACGAATTGCGCTGGTCAGCGGGCTGCTCGGGTTGCCGAGCACGCGCAGGTGCATGCGCGGGTCTGGCAGCTTCTTTCCATGGGCGAGCTTCGGCATCGCGCCTGCGCATCCTGGGCGGGTTATCTGCCGTCTCTGGAAGACGGCGCTCCATCCGACGCCGCGCGGAAGGAGCAGCGGCGGCGCCAACGGCCTGACGGGCGCGACCGCAATCGGACCTCTGCTTTCGCGGGGGTCTGACTGCCCATTTCTGGCGCCCCGGCGGGTGGGCTGCGGGCGGCGCCAGCTGCTCGGGCACATGGTCGGGAAAATTGTGGAAGACGCGGTGCAAACCAGTGGCCGAGCTCTCCTGGAGCTGCTCGTGGACGCTTTGCTGCGCGGTGTACCAGACGACCCCGGCGGCCCTGACATCAGAGACCGGCTGCTCGAACTCGCAGGCTTCTTCCACAATGCGGCAGAGCACGTCAGGGGCGCACGGGGCCCACGGGTTGCGGCCCATCTGATCTGGGCCCACAACGCGGCCCAGACGGACGCGACCAAATCTAGCTGAGCTCGGTAAATCCTCCGGCGCGTCTGCCCAGGCAGCACGCACCTCTTGCAAGTCCTCTGCTTGTGCCACGACGCTTTTGCCGCGCACTGCGTTGGCCCCGACGCGCAAGTAGCGCCGCCCCTCTGGCAGCGGGCGCCTGCCCCCCTGTGCCGAACAGGAGCATGCTGGATTGAGCCCGCGACGCGTAGCCAAAGCCAGCTGCGGACATTGCACAGTAAGGGTTCCCCATGGTTCCCTGAGTTGGCTGGGCAGCATGGCGACAGGAAGTCCACAACGAAATAGGGAACTGCTAGTGGCCGCCAGGGCGGCCGCCTCCTGGCATGACAACTGAGTGGCGCCCTCGGTAAGACTTGAGCCAACTGCCATGGACATGCGATGCGTCATGGGCACGCTGTTCGGCCGACGAATTGCAAATAGTAGATACCCCGTAGCACCCAGCAAATGAGGATAATAGTGAGGGGGCGGGTCGCCGCAGGGCGGGGCGCGGGCGGGTCGCGGGCCACGGGGGCGGGGGGGGCCGCGCGCGGGTCGCGGGGCGGGTCGCGAGGGGGGGCGACTCCCTCTCTCTCTCTCTCTCTCTCTCTCTCTCTTTGTTGTTTTTTTCTCTTCTTCTCTCTCTCTCTCTCTCTCTCTCTCTCTCTCTCTCTCTCACTCTGTCGCCCCCATCGCTACCGCCATTGCGCCAGTGCAGCATGCGCAACCATTCCAATCATTAGGACGGGCGCCAGGAAGGAAAAAGGGAAGCAGCGACCCCGTTGCCCACAAGTGCCCGAGGGGGGGGGAGGAGCACCTGTGGAGCAGAGGGGCTAGGGCGAACCGGAGGCTCGCGCAGCAGGAAGGGGGCGTCGTCGATGCCAGCGGCGCACCCAGCCCTAGGTCGTCCGTCAAACATGCAAGAAGCCTAACTCGAGGCTCGAGAATCGCCTCGAGCAGGCCAGGCGCAATCGCGCGGCTATGGCGGGCGAGAAGGCCGCCCGCTCCCACGCGGAACGCTCGCTGCGCGGAAACGAAGTCGCTGGCCCTCCTCACTCGGCGAACTGGTCCTGGTTAAGGCGCAAGGCCCTGATGACGTCGACGGCAGAACTCTCCACCTCGGACCATGGCCTCTTCTTCATCTTCACCACTGGCCAGCCCCCCCTCTTGTTCGGGGCCACCGCCGCCGCCGCCGCTTCGACGTTGACGAGCACGCCGGCGGCCTGGAGCGCCTCCATGGCCTCCTTCAGCAGCCCGCTGGGGCGCTTGATGCCGCGTTCCTTCAACTTCTGCTTCATGCTCACCCGCAAGTCGTTGCGGCACATGACGCCGTCCTTCGCCTTGCCGTGCACGAGGATGGCGCGCTGGAGCCACATCTCAGAATTGAGCTGCATCTCGAACTGCTTCATGGTGAGGGGCTCGGTTTGGACCGCCTCGTCAGGGCCAGGCGGCCCGCCGTCGCCCGGGCCCCGCGGCCCGCCGCCGCCGCGGCCGGGTGGGCCCCCGCCGCCAGGGCCCCGCGGCCCGCCGCCGCCAGGGCCAGATGGGCCGTGACTGGCGTGCCACTGGTAGAAGCCATGGTGCGTCTCGAGCTGCCGAATCCGATGGTTCACGGCGCAGGCCGCCTCGTGCAAGTTCCACCTGTTCCTCGCCGTTCCAGTCAGCTGCTCCCCGAGCTTGGTGAGGCTGGCGCAGTAGTCCGCGGACCGCATGGCCACGTTGGCGAACTTGTGGATGTCCGCATCCGCGCACTGGAGCTTCTATATGAAAGCTGCCCCGAGAGGGCGCGGGGGAGCGGCGACGAAATCGTTCGCGGCTCGGACGGCGGCGTCCAGCATCGACGCCGCGAACCCGTCCGGGACGTGCCGCTGCTCGCTCCGCGCGGCGTGCCAGCCCATCCAGCCGAGAACTGCCCGCGCAGGAACTCCTTGGACCCCTCGCAGCCTTGGCCGACCTCACAATTCCCGGAATTGTATCAGACCTGGTGGAACCTCTTGGAGAAGCCCGTATCCCCCAGGCGCAGGACGTGCTGGGTGACTGGGATCTGGCCCATGACGTAATGCAGGAAGGAGAACTTGCCGAGGTTGTAGGCACCGAGCCCGGACATGCTGGCGTCGCGCTCGCCGTTCACCAGCTGCAGCATCTTGGGGCGGCTGGTGAAGGTGATGCCCTTGGTGTTATCTGGCTGCGGTGTCTCGTAGCACATGCTGCACTCCGCGGTGGAAAGCCCGCTGCAGCCGTGGTTCGCGATGCCCATCCTGCTGGCGGAAATCGATTGGTGACGGGGGGCCGTCCCTGCGCTTACCCTGAGTTTTGTGCCTACCCCGGCCCCGCACCCAGCGCGGATAGATTTGGGAAGCGCCGCCCGTCGGTGCCCCCGAACCCACCAGGGGCCCAAGCGGAATCTCCCCCATAGGTGCTCCCACGGGGGGGGGATGAGCACCTGTGTAAAATTGTTCGGGAGGGCCGCAGAGGTCCAAATAGACCACTCGGCCTCCCCGCTAGGGGTGCCGCGAGCCTGCCCCGAAGCCCTTCCCTTGAGCCTACCCGCAACCTTGTCAAGCCCCTCCAGTACGCCTGCCCTCGGCCAACCCCGAGGCCCATCCTCCAGGGTGGCGGTAGGCTGACCCTCGGACCCTTTTCCTAAGCACGCCCCAAAGTCCTGTGGCCCTTGATCGTGGCGTCGCCCGCGCCCGCCCGCCCCTCCCGCAGCAACTCCGGCACGTCGGGGTGGCTCAGCAGGTACTCGCCTACGAACCGATGCAAGCTCGTCTTGCGAATGGGCGGCGGCCCCGCGAAGAAAGCGCCGATCGTGGCAGCCCTGACGCGGTGGGCCTCGGCGTCGCTGAGGCGCGCGCCCTCGTGCTCCGTCCACCCGATCATGACGCAGAGGCCTTGGTGGACTGCCTATGGCGGCCAGGAGTTGGCCGTCGCCATCGCCGCAATGGCCTTGCAATGCGGCAGCGTGGTCAGCTTCGCCATGGAGAACGACGCGTCGCTGCCGATGTCCAAGTGGGTCCTGGCGTCCGCGACAATCACTGCCAAAGCCTCCTGCGCCGTCTTGTGGACGTTTTTCGAGCTCCCCAGTCCTGGAAGGGCGCGGAAACAGTAGGGGAACGCCGCCGGTGGGTTCGCCCATCGAAACCACTGGCGGCCCCAATGCAACCTCCCCGTGGAGACCCCCCGCGCGCTTTCGCAAAGACGGTCCGTGGAAGAAGTCAACGGGGTAGATGCACTGCAGCAGCTCCTCCTCTGACTCGATCTTGCTGAGCCGCTCCAGCACATGCGGCACGGGGTCCTGCATGTCCGGCGCCGGCGCCGCCTGGGCGTTGTGGAAGAATCGGAAGCCCCAAAGCGGGTGCGGGTGCGTTGCCACGGGGACGAGGCCTCCGCTAGGCGCCCTCGGCGTCGGGGTCGGCTGGGTCTGCGACGGGCCGCCGAGGTCTGGCTGGGCCAGGACGGGCGCGATCGCCTGCTCAGCCCCAGCGTCGCTTGCCCCTCCTGGCACCGCCGTCAAGCGATGACGATTCAGCGCGAAAAGCTTCTCCCCGATGACGACGGGGATCTTCGGCATCCCATCGCAGCCCACTGGTGCCTCGGAGCAGGGCTGCTCGGACCAGCGCACGACGCCCTCCTTGCCGTTGAGCCCCTCAAACTCAGTGCCCTGCCAGACCCCTAGCGGGAAGCCTAAGATCTTGACCGCCGTGCCATCGCCAAGCCCCGCGGCACGTCCAGGGCGGCCACGCCCCGCGGCCGACGGCCGCATGCACGCCGATACAGCGCGCCAGCCCTCGGCGCCCTGCGCCCCCGGCGGTGGCGCCAATGTCAGGAAGCAGGGGCTCAGCATGTAGAGGTTGTCCCCGACGCGGACGGGGATTCTCGGCAGCCCGTCGCGGTCAGACGATGCCTTGGCCTCTGGTTGCTCAGACCAATGCACGACGCCCTCCTTGCCGCTCAAGATGCCCGCGAACTCGGCGCGCAATCCGTCGATCTTCACGATCGAGATCTCCGGAACTCCCCGATCTCCTCCCTAGACCAGTCCTCTTCCGCAGGATCGTCTTGCTCCGCTGGTGGCGACGCGTCGATGTCCGACTCCTCGAGCCGCTCTGCCCCGCGCTCCTGTTCAGCTGGAGACGCTCGCGGGGCCGTGGGCTCGGCGATGCCCGGCACTTCGGCGATGGAGGCCATGGCCGGCCCGGGCTCGGCGGGACGCGAAGGCCCCGTCGCCGGCCATGACCAGCCCTGGTGCCAGTACCAGCGCTACCTGACCCTTCAGGGCGCTTGAGCCAAAGTGGCGTGCGAGGAGCATTTGGCGTCGCTGTGTGGCACGGCCCCCATAGGTGCTCGCGGGGGGGGGAATTGGGCACCTGTGCGAGATGGGGGCGGGCACCGCTTCTTGAAGTGCACCCCGCTTGCCCCACTTGCCCTACTTGCCCCCAACGGCGTCAGCAACATCACCAGTTTGCGGGGATGCCTCAAGCGAAACGCTCCTCCTCCTGCTCGTCACCGCCGGGGGGGGGGCACCTGCGCGACACGGCCCCCATAGGTGCTCCGGGTGGGGGGGGGTCGAGCACCTGAGCGAGACCTCGACGGGCGCCGCTACTTGAAATGCGCCCCACTTGCCCCACTTCCCCCTCTTACGCGCAGGCCCCCAGAATTGGGGGGGCCATTTGGCCCCCCTTGCCTGGAATTGAAGGCTCCACTTGACCCCCGCTTGCCCCACTTGGGAAAGTGGGACAAGTGGGGCAAGTGGGGCAGGTGGGACCAAGTGGGGCAAGTGGGGCAAGTAGGGCAGGTAGGGCACATTTCAAATAGCATAACGGAGTTGCATGTCCAATCAAAACTTTTTGCGAATTTTCGTCCACAAACCTCGCCCTGCGCCACGCGTGCCATAGACAGGCATATGCACGATCAGTGCTCCACCATCCGGCACTCCTCCCTCGAGTCCGTCGGGCGGTCGATTGAGCAGCATGAGGCGGCAGAGTTCCCGCCCCTGGTAGTACGCAGATGTAGCGTCGGCATCAATGAGCGTCTTCTTTGTGCCGGCAGCCCATGATGCTATCAACCCTAGCCCTTTTTTAGTTCGCATGTTGGTGAATCCGCACGGATACCCAACGACTCTTCCAAATCTCCACGCACGACAAGTCTACTCTTGTACTGCGGTGCAACTGAAGGTCCACCCGGTCCACGGAGAAGCTCATCCTTGTCAATCTCAATCCATTGCGCAGGTACCACGCGGTATCCTTCGTCGATAAGATTTTGCAAATCCGCGGCATCAACAGGTACGGCGGCGTTGGACTTCCGCCATTGTCCCCACGTCTTGTCTTGCCAGTCGTAAACCGTTTTTAACGTCCTCAAATTCTCGATGATATACCAGATTCTCTGCACTCTGTATCTTCTTCTTGGATTGCGGCTTATGAGCGGTAAGTTCATTGACAAATCCGACAAGCGATTCAGGTGGCTTAACAGCGAGTGAAGAATCTCTACGAGCTAGAAGATCCATGCCCGGCCCTGACGTTCCGGCCCTGCGCATGGCCTCAAGAAGCGGGTTCGCTGGTTTGGGAGCTGGCTCCGAGACAAAATCGGAAACCCTTCCCGCTCTGCCATCGGCATTCTCGACTCTTCTGCGCATCACTTCGGTACGACTCTGCATACCGTGCGGGACGTCGTCTAGTAACGACCTCTGGAGAGGCGTTCGAGTCACTTGTTGTGATCTCGTCGCGGGCGGCACAGAAACGACCATTCCATCAGACAGTTAATCTTCTTCCATGTGGCGAAATGCTTCTTCTGTAAATTCGGGGTCTTCTGGGATCCACGGCAGCTCTTCTGTCGCCATAGGATGTTATTTTACGGGATGGTCTTGCGCCCGTGGTTCTGGCAGCTCACGTCGTTCGCCCACGAATGACTGCTGTGGCCCGTCTGGAGGCGCATACCTTTGAACCCCACCGTCATGGTGCTTAGAAAGATATTGGCATGCCAACGCTTCCGCCGCTGTACACGGACGAAACCTGTCGACCGCCACGCAGACAGGTAACCCTCTGCGATAACCCATGCGTTCTTGCCATCGAACCCAATGATACGAAAACCAGTGCTCCACTGAGCGGTAACCTCGCCGTCGGTCGGCCCCTTGCGATAGCATACTATATCACCTACCTGATATTATCCAGCTAGTGGCGTTGCCTGTCGGAGAGTGGCCCTTGCCGCCCCACTCCCGATGTCGCGTTATGCAAATGCTTCTCTGGCAGACGCCCGGATCGCAGCCTGGCGAGAAAACTCGTCGGCTCCGTCCTCTGCAACATCCGCGAGCACTCCGAAGTCGACAGCTTCCTCGTCATCGAAGTCACTCCCTGGGACACGAGGCATCTTTCCAAGTACCCACTGAGCAGGCGCAAATCCGCCGACTCGTGACATCTCATTCTCCGTGCTCAACTTTTGATGCAGTAAAGATGACTTCACCGAGTCCGGTAACCTTCTTGTCGTGTACCATATTCTCGAAAATGCCCTTCCAAACTCCACCATGTCTCTCGACGCGGCCTATCCGCTCGGGAGACTCGATTCCAGCGTCGCGGAGGTCGACCGCTTGACTCTCAACCCATTGCAGAAACACGCCTCTGTTGTGCAGTCCACGGTCTAACACCATTCATTTTGGCTTACCTGCCCACGCACAGCAGTGTTGCTGAAGTGCAGTGAGGCATGATCTCGAAGATGGCGTACCACCTGTCTGCTTGACAAAGACCACGCGCTGAAATGTTGCACCCTGGCGCACTATGCTCAAGAGAGCGCATCGTTATCCGCCGCTGTCATTCCCCCCGGGCAGTAGATACCGATCCCATGGTTGAAGCAGAACTGTTTGGGCAAGGCAACATTGTGAGTCTGAGCTGAGGGTTTGCGATGCTCGCAATATTCAAATCTATGATTCTGGGCAGCTTCAATGTAGTCCGACGACATTCTGGCTATTCTCAATAGCTGCACGAGAACACGATTAGGCACATGACCAAACTGTCTGTGCAGTCGTCGAATGGCGACCCTTGTGCGGAGCGGGATTTGCAACCACGCTGTCCTGATCTTTCCTTCGTGTTTCGGCTCGCCAGGTCAGTCGATTTGATCCAGGGCATATTGTCCTTCATGTCGCAAGCGTTCCTTGGAGACTGTAGCGACGTCGGCATTACCGATGATCGCGCCCACATTGTCGCGAACTCTTTCCTCTGCGGCTTCAGCGGGAAAAGCAACGAGTGCAAGTGCATCCAGTCGAACTTTCTGACCTAACTCGCTGAGGGAATCAAGGAATCTCTGACTCGCGATGTCTGCGTCTGACTCGAGGTACGAGTTCAGCGCACTAATAACCTCGAGGCTTGAGCAGGCAGGCTCATAACCGAGCGCAACAGTTACAGGACCATTATCTTGAGCCAAACCAGAGAAACAATCGCTGATCACATGAGGATTTGATGATGATGCGTAGGCGACAACGAGAGCAGGATTGCGCTCGACGATGTCTTTTGTCATCGATGGCCCCCATTCTGGGCGCGCCACCGCGTTGCTCGAGACTGGGCTGGCTAATGCGACGCCGATGACGTAGAGTAGCACCCCGGCCAGGTTGGTGCCCACTCGTCCGCGAAGCGGATCGGTGTTCCTGATCACCTTCTCGACGATCTCCTCGTCGGCAGCAGGCGCGCCTGGCGCGGACAGCTCGGCAACACACGCAGATAGCAACTCATCTTGCATACGGATGATACGCAGTACAGACAAATATTTGGCACGATCCTTAGCATCCATGGAGGTCATCTCATGCTGGCCCAGCTGCAGCGGCGCGCACAAATACGATGTTCCGTCCACGCGGATCCTCGGAGGCTGCACAAAGATTGCAACTCGATCGAACTCCTCAGCATCCACAGGATAATTGATGGCAACACGATCTTCTATACGCCTCCAGGACTGGGTGTCCTTGGTGCGACCAAGAGAACCCTTCTTCCAAGAAGACCAAGCCGGCGGGAACTTGATCTGAGTGTTGAACGGATCAATATTGCAGTTCAAACGCACCAGTTTCTCAGCGCCCTGCTCTGCCGCGCGGCCCGTCGACCCCTCTGACGGGAACGATCGAGGATCGACGTGCGAGGTGAAGTTCCTCTTGTTCCCCTGCTTCTTGCCCGACTCGAAAAGCGAATCCAGCTGATCTGCGCCAACTGCAATCGGCTCGAAGTCCACGACTGGATCTCCGGCCTGCTCACCGCCCACCGTGGCCAGGTCCCTCTCGACAGGAGAAGTCGGGGACCCTGAAAAGGACGCACGAATCCTGTTCGACACGTCGTCGCTGCTGGCGGCAGCAGCACTCGCCGGAGGCGGCGGTGGCGGCGGCAGCGGCTCTACCCTGCACGGCGGCTGCCGTGGCGGAGGCGGCAGAGGAGCCCTGCGGCGCGCAGGCGGCGGGCCGTCTGGCTGCCTCGGCGCGAGGACAGCGGGCTTGCGCTTGGGTGGCGGCATCATAGGAGGCAACCAGGAGGGCGAACGATCGTGCCCGGAGGTGCAGCTTCGCCCGGCGGCAGACCCGTCACCTTGCTGGCGCTGCTCATGCGAGCCTTCTTCTTCGGCGCGTCGTCGCCATCGCCCTGCGAATCGCGCGCCTGATACGAGGGGGGCGACGCTGCGGCAGAAGACGATGCGGCGACGGGCGATCGCAAAGCAGCAGCAGGAACACCACCACCAACAGACTCGGGAAATACACCGGTTTCTGCATACTCGCGAGCATAACGGACAAATCGCACAATCTGCTGGCGGCCTGTTGTCCTCGTGACAGATGTTCAAATCTAAATGCAGCTCACGCCCCACATGTCGCTTCATCATGGCCTTGAAATCTGCCTCAATATAGTCAGCGCCGAGACGTTCACGCCCGATCGTTCTGATCTGTTCACGGATGACAGCGGCCACGTCATTATCATCTACTCCGTCAGCCGCACTCGATGACGCGCGAAATCCCTTCTCCCCCCTCCTGGCCAGCTCAGCCCCGCCACGGGGTCTGCGCATGGCAGACGGCTCGAGAACTGGAGGCGGCGGTGCACTGAACTTCTCGAAGGACTCAATAAAAGGCGAAACCATCTTGTCAGTCGCAGAATTCGCCATCTCACGGCCCCACTCGGATACGTGACAGCTGTCATCGCATTCTCCACTACAAGTACGCGTGGGCCAGTCATGACGACTCAAGTGCGCAGAACTGCATTCACTGTCTTACTGCTTCAGTAACTGTTGAACACCATAACTGACAGCAACAGAGCGATGCCGACCGGAACGACAGATGGCAACAATGCACACAGACTGTGAGGACTCGTTCTTCGCCAAAGCTTTTCCCGCGCACTTAGTGATGTCAAGAAAATGTCCATTCCCAAATGAAGTGCGTGAGAAATTCGGATGACGACCAATATGGCGCGCGCGGGACGAATCGTTCAGAGCCCTAGTGTCCACCGGCACGTGCCGCTCATAGTTCGCCATATTCGCATCTGCAGCAAGGAGCGCATCCATGATGGCATTGGCGTCGCGTCCTCTGGTAGTCATATCATGACTGGAGCGATGGCGATGGCGGACGTACTCTCTCAGTATCGACGACCCCGAGCACCTCGGGTTCTTCTTGAAGTTCTCCAAGCCCAGGGCGATCACAGCAAACCTCGAGCCCTGCGGTGTGGGACGAACACCAGCACCAGCAGCAATGGCAGCGACCCGCGCGTCTTCGTCGCCACTGGAATGATCGACAAGCGCAGGCACACACGTGGCCCCGTCGTCACTGGAGTGATTGACGACAGCAGGCGGCGCGGCGCGGCTGGCCGGAGCTGTGCAGCTGCTTAGATACGAAATATGCAACGGACGAATGGACCCCGCAACATACTCTGGGCCAAACTGATCAAGACGAATGGCGCAGAGACCTGAGCGAGCACAACGACACTTCTCCCTCGCCTTCCTGACTCAAGAGAGCGCGACCACTAGCGAGATCCTTCACGAGACCAAGGGATGCTCGCGTAGAAAGAGACAACAAGAGAGGAACATGCTCCGAATCTTTCAACTCATGTGACTCGAAACACCCACTCACGGCGCCGCCAGAAGCAAGGATGCGAAACGGAAAACTATTCTTACCTGTCGTCTCACTCCCTGCCTGCCCTCCAATTCCGCTGCACGTCTCACGCTGTCTGTGAACGAATTTTGCATAGAAGACAAATTTCCCATATTCATCCTCTGCTTTAGGAGCCCAAGCTTCACCGAGGCAACAAGAATTACAACCCTCGTCTGGAAAACCCAAAAAACCCTCGTCCTCGAATACTTGAACCGTCCGAAGCTTAGAAAGAGCCGGAACTCCTATCGAAACTCTCTGCGTCGGGGCCATCAAACCGACAAGACTATGATACGCGACTTCTGCGACACAGTCGCGACGCAAAGAAGTTTGTTCACCTGCGCAGGTGGCACCCGTACCACCACACATCTCAACAGCACGTTTAACGAAATTCTGGAATACAACCTTTAGCTCTACAGAGGTGATACGGCGATCATCCTCAATAATATTCTCAATTGCGCATGCTTTGATGTTGCAGGAGCGTTCAACTTTCTTAGCCGTTGCGTTCTTGTCTTCTGCTAGCTTCCTGGGCTGCTCGTCGATACATGTCAGGCAACGACAACAACGCGCACGAACAATATCTGGAGCACTGCCGCGAGTATCTACGAGATCGTGTGGGCACTCACCCGGAGAGCGCAGCGCCGCGTTCCTCCCCTTCTTGGTCTCGTTCCGGCAAGCCTTGCAGGTGCGAGCAATGAAACGGGCAATAGGGCCGACTCCTGAGAGATTCTTACAACCTCGAACACATGGGCGAGGCAACGGGGGATCCGGAGGTTTCCTGTTAAGGCCAGAGAATGAATTCGCAGAGGGCAAAACTTTGGCATTGGAAGCTTTCGGCCCCGAAACTCCCACGCATTGTCCGCCTTCCTTCCGAGTAAAGTCGTTATCGACCCATCCTAGGAACAGAACCAGATCCTCACTTGGCTTGTGCAACTTGCGACCTCAATCCACGTAATCTGGAATATCCCTGAGAACACAACCATAACTAAGCCCTCTGCGATGAGCCGAGGCAAACGCTGCGTCCTGACCAGGGACAGAGATAGGACCCGAGAAAGATCCCCCCCCCCCCTCGATCCCGCTATCAGAAAAACTAGCCATATAGTAAGATTCGGTCGAGCGAACAGCCAATGAAACCAAGAGTATCTCCCTCAGCCTCAAAAGAGGTCTGAATACTTTTCGCCTGTAGCTCTGGAGCGTCCTGAACCAGAGCGGCTTCTGTCATGCCCGAGCAACTTTCACAGGCGCGAAGCTCAACGTGGCTGCGCTGCAGACTACACCGCCCGTCACACTTCCCCACACTCATACACACATGCCCTGCGACACAAGACGCGAGAAGAGAAAGAATAGCACAAACGAGAAACACCCAGATCCATCCTCATCGGCTCCTGCTTGTCCCTGAAGATATGATGATGGATTGATGGTGATGCAGCAACAGAAATGACAGACGTGAACTTCCGTTCATCATCGCACTCGCGCAACTGGACATGGCGCTCGCCAGTGTCTCCAGTGTGCGCTACCGCTGCCGCCCTGGGCTTGCCGTTGCATTCAGTGCCCCCGGACCAGTGGCCTGTCTCGCGGCAGGTCTTCCGCGTCGAGCGCTTCTTGACCTCCTTGAACCGCTTCTTGCGAGCCTCCAGGGAAGGTCCCCCATTGCCGCCTCCCTTGGGCGACCAGGGCGCGCGGTGGTAACCCTTTGCCCCCGCTCTGTCCTTTGCCTTCGCCCCTCCCTTCGGTGCCAAGGTTGGCGACCGGGCCTCTTGGATCGCGTCAGAAGCTTCCTCCTCCCCGTATCCGGCCTTGATCGTCTCGTCGACCACCTCGACGTCGAGCTCGCTGCTATCCTGGACAGGAGCCCAGCGAGCATACGATTCCTCGTCGACGTAGGTGCGCTCGTCGGCGCAGACGCCCCAGGCCGCGTCGCCCCTGCCGTGCTCTGGCGCATAGCTGGACGCGTAGTGTCCGTAGGGACTCAGCTCCTCAGGGTAATGCTCCTCCTGCTCGTACCATCCTTCATCAGCAGTGTAGAAGGCGTGTTGTGGCCTGGAGAAGCGCACCTTGCCCTTGCCCTTGCCCTTGTTCGTATTATGGTAGCTGGGTCTGGGCTGCGTCCACGTCGAAGAGCCGGAGCCTTTACCAGATTCACACTTGCCTTTTTGGCGGATCTGCATGCGGCCATGTTGGAGGATCAATACGTACTTGATATTGTCAAAGGTTGTCACATTTCCCGTGGGTGACAACACCATCCGGTTCTCCGAAAGCGAGAGGCCTGCATGGTCCAAGAGAAGGGAGTCAAGCACATCGTCGCTCATGAAGATCTTAGGATCAAACTTGAAGCCAAATTTCCACCGGCGCTTCCTTCTGGAGATGCACGAGACCATAGACTCACCGTGCTGTCGAAACAGTGGTCCATATGGTCTCTGCCCCACCTGGAACAGGATCTTCGCTTCCTGCGCCTGCATGGGGAATGGTGAAATACGATTCGCCAGCACCAGCTGATCGATCCCATTCGGAGTCAGAAGAACGTCCTTACCGATATCCATGGCAATTTCGAATGCGTTCTCTGAAGCCTTCTACAACCTTGATCACAGCTGCGGTGATCACGTGTTGCTATGGAGCACCCGACTCTGGATCCACTGAGGCCAAGGCGGCACTCATGCGCATCTCTGTGCGGAATTCCCACTCGTGGAAGTTGTTAGCCGTGCCGTCGTAGATGTAGGAGCCACTCTTCGTCTCGGACCGCGTCAGCGCGTCGGCGCTCGGCCGATAGCGAAGAGAAGACATTGCCATGGCGCAAGGCTCAGCCCCCTAGCGGGGGAAACTGCCAGTACATAAAGTAAAGAGAGGTAGTGCAACACTTTCTGATGAGACGCGCGCGCAGTGGTACGATACGGGGATCGTGCGGTAGCTCCGCTACCAGTGTGATTATGATACATTTTAGCGCAATGGCAAAAAGGGGCCCCTAGAGGTCAAACGGCGGCGAATGGCACATATACACACGTGACGCATGCACTATCTCACAAAACCAATGCGCAGACGGTGCATGATGATCGCCTCGAAGTCCCCGATCGCGGGCGCGATGCAGTGTCCGCGCGCCCTGGACGGCGGGGCCCCTATAGAGGGCAGCGCGGCCCTACCGCGCCGCGCCGGGCCACGCGGATAGCAGCGACTGAACCCTGAAGGATGGACCGGTAGATGGCCCAGGCGCGACGGACCAGGGCGCGCGGCAGATTCGTGAAGCAGCTTGAGCCGCAGCCCCGAACAGGTGCCGCAGGCCCCGTGTCGCTGAACTCGCGGACGAGCTCAATGACGGAATCGGCGCGGTGGATGTCTACGTGGGCGTGCTGTGGCAGGAACCGCGCCCCCACCCACTCCAGCGCCCGTGCCGCCAGCGTTCCCAAGCAAGCCGTAGGCCATGCCGAACGGTTGACATGCGGCCGGCGGTCGCCTCGCTTCGAACGTTTCTTATTGGGGGCGCTAGCCC
This sequence comes from Prorocentrum cordatum, assembly GCA_963575745.1. Classification (NCBI taxonomy): domain Eukaryota; class Dinophyceae; order Prorocentrales; family Prorocentraceae; genus Prorocentrum; species Prorocentrum cordatum. Next base: position 244,714 of record CAUYUJ010021193.1, on the reverse strand, counting down.
TCGCCTTTCTCCAACATGACCGCTTACTGATGCGCCCCAGCTGGAGATCCTCCGACAGGTCGGGAACCGTGGGCACATACCTCAGGACGGCCTCGGCAGCGAGCTTCGGGTAGCATTGGCAATGAAGGCCGCCCCCATCCGCCCCAAAACCCCCACGGCAAAGCAATTGAACACGCCGTAGACACTCCGCTACCATGACCAACCTCGTTGTTTGAAACACCTAAACGACAAGGCCGTGCAGGGACCGCCTCATGGCCGCGGCCTCGCCACGCGTGACCAGCGCGAAGGCCAGGTTGGGTCCGACGAGGTTGGCGCCGTCGCAATAGTCTGGTGCAGCGCGCTGAGCGATCAGCTCCAGGTGCCCATCATCGCCGTCAATGCCCAGGATACTGGCGACGTCCTTGACCGAGGAAGTGAGGCGCTTGACGACGATGGGAGCATTCAGAACGATGGCAGGATGTAAGGGAGCCGTGCGCAGACGCGCACAATTGGTTGGCCATGGCCACGTCTCCTGTGGAGCAAAAGTGTGGAGTCGACCGTCTGGTGACTCGACGCGCGGGAGCTCAGGGAAGTCGTCGCACACGCATTCCCATGGAGCAGCCTCGCGCAGCCTGGCGTAGAAGCGGGGCGCGTTGCGGAGCACCCTCCCCATGGTGAGGGCCGGGGAGGATGCCGCGCCAACCCGGAGGTGCCTAAGCGCAGGGAGCAACAGATCGCGCCCGCGGGACTGGCAGTGAAGGACCAGTCCTGACAGCAGACCCTGGACTGCCCGGCGGGCATCTCCGCGAGGTAGCCACGGCAGCGAAATGTGGACCGCCGGGCGCGGGACTGGCCAGCCCCGAAACCGACGCACACGATCCAAGAACTGCAGATCCATGCGGCGTGGGATACCTTCGGCAACCCGGATAATTCGATGCCACACTGCATAGAACTCCGCCGGGGTGATCCGGAAGATCTGTCGGCGGCGCTGGCCGGTCGTGGGGGGCCCGAGGGCGTTGCAAGCGCCATCTGCCCACCAGCGCACGGTGTCGCACCCGCCTTGCGCCCCCGCGCCGCTGCAGTGGTGTCGAGGAACATTTTGAGCGAAACGCCTGTGCTACATCAGTCGTGCCGGGGGGGTGGGAGGGGAAGACATCGTAGCGTCGGCGCCGACGTGGACACGGGACGCCAAAGTCGGAAAGCCGTTGCACGCAGGGCTCGTTGAGCGGAGGGTGGACGGTGTCGATGACGTGTCTTTCTAGTTCCAGCAGGTCCGCGTTGTTCGCGGCATGGGCAATTGGCACGAAGATCATCGACGCGGCGGCTGCGGCTAGGTCGCCACGAAAGAGCGTGGAAAGGAAAGACATGCAGGGCTGCGGGTGATGATTGCCTGGGTAGAGTAGACCTTGTAAATGTCGTCGGACGCGAGGTTGGAAATCAAGTGTCTTGCCGATGTAAAAATATTCGTGCCAAGGGCTTCAGATGAGGTGCAGGACAAATTCAGCACGCAGTAAGTCTGGCGACGGAGGCCAGGTAGACGATGGGAGTGACGTTGCAAGGGGACGGAGCTTGCTGCGGAAGGCTGTGGTGGAAGACATCAGGAACTACGCCGAGAGAACAATACCCATGCGCAGGAGGTAGAAGATGCAGGGCCAGATGAACGGGCACGCGGAATGTACGTTATGGAGGGCGTAGCGGACCAATGCCAGCATGGTGATGTAACAAAACCGGACATCCTGAGGTCTGGAAATACATGGCATCCCATCGTCGTGGACGTCCCAAACACCAACACATGCGCGGAGCGCCCCCCCACGTGCCCCAGAGGCTAGTCAAACCTCCGTGTCGCGCGTCTTGGCCATGATCGCGGCCAGGAGCTGCGCCAAGTCCCCGATGCGTTTCTCGTCGAACCTGACTCCGAGTGCGGCGGCCTGTCTTTGAACGTGCCAAGGACCCTCTGGTCGACCTTCGCCTTCTTGCCCTTCGGCGTGATGATGGCCTCGAGCGCCTTCCTGTAGCACTCGTGTTTCTGGCGGTCCAAGGCCGGCGACTAGTCCGTAGGTCTGGCCTCCTCCTGGGCCCAATCCAAGGCTTTGGGGGCCGATGCGTGCGGTCCGGTTTGAACTTCTTGATGTCCTCAATCGTGCACTCGATGAGCATGGGTTGCGGAACCCTCCCTCGTCCCGCCAGTGCCCGCCAAATGCGGGACGAGGCGGGCTGGGCCTCCTGGATCGCAGTCTCGGCCTCAACGTGAGCCTGGCCGGGGTCCGCCAGCTGTTCGGCGACCTTCTGGATCATAATGGGCAGGGCCTCTCCCGATGTGGACTGCTCGTTGCGCTTGTACGGGCTGCGCACGGAAATCCATGCGAGGAAAACTGGTAAGTTGAAGGTGTCCGAGTCCAAGGGAACGAATGGAATGAGTTTCTGAAGGTTGCGCCTGGCCGCGGAGCGCATGATGCAGGAGCAGAACTCGCCGACGGTTTGGGAGATATCCTTGCGGGTCTTGGCCGTGCACGAGGAGGTGCACCTCCGCAACATTTCGACGTTGCAGCGCTTCCTTTCAGAAAAGAATCCTCCGAGCCGTGCATCAAGTCAGGGCGGAACCTCGGTAGAAGGTCGTAGGCTGCATCGAAGAGCCTCGACGCGACGACGTCCCTGCAGAAGAGCAAGTCCCGAATCTCCGAATCCTTCATGTGGCCGCCGGACCCAGCCAGGAGAGCGGGAGCGCGGGCGGTATAGGCGGTGCTCCCGGCGGTTGGGGGCCTGGGCCAGCGGCAGGTTTGGCACATGTGTACTCGGGGACGCCTCCAGAGTTACTCCTGGCGGCGCCTGGGGGGCGGCTCCGATCGGCGAAGCGTGCATGGGGTCTCCGGGACCTCCTGGGCTATGTACTGGGCTGTGGATCGAGAGGTGGCCGCGGACGCCACACAACGGACAAAGAAGGCGCTCAGGTGTCGTGTACGCGGCGGGGGCCTCGTGGCGGCAACCCGCAGCAGGGGCCTCACGGCGGCCACCCATGGCTTCATGGCGGCTGGGCGTGACCTCACGGCGGTCACATGTGGCCTCACGGCGGCCACCTGGGGACTCATGGCGGCCTCACGGCGGCCACCTGGGACCTATGACGGCTCGGCCGGGGAAGTGTTCGTTGCTGTCGTACCGGCCCTCGGAGCCCCCGTCCGTCCGCGAGCGGCGCACGTAGTCCCGGTGGTCCGCCATGTCGGCCGGCAGCGCGAGGAAGCTACAGCAGAAGCGTGTGCCCAACGATGCGGACCGACCTCCTTCCTCGGTCGAAAAGGCGGCGGAGAATTGGGAGGGAGGCAAGCAAAGGCAAGAGCAGCCAGAGTCGAGACAGGAGGCCAGGGGAGGGCAGGGCAGACACAGGCAGAGACCCCTCCCCCCTCCCTTGAAATCTATGAAGGCGCTGAATTCACTGACAGGCACTAGACGGCCGGCAGGGGACTGGGTCCCGTTCACGGCCCAATAGGGGAGAGCATGCTGCTTCGCATGATTTTGGTGCCAATGAAATGAAGCTGAATTGGATCCGTAAGTGGATCAGTCTTGCAGGTTTTCGTGATGGTGGGCCAGCTATGAGGGGCCCCATGAGAATCGGTCAAGAAGGCAGGGATAACTGCAAATCCATTCAAAATCCATATCCGGATTCCTCCAGTGGTCCATCTGGTGCAGTTTTCACCCCCGATCCGTTTTTCAACGGTCTCGGGGCCCGAGGGCGACCCCCGGAGGCCGAAAAAGACAGAAAGCCTTCCCGAACCGAGAGCCTCGAATCTCTTCCCCCCCTTCTTCATCGTCAGAACCAATGCTCGACCACCTTGGACCCCCAGCCAGCGGGCGGCGGTGATTCGCCGCAGGCGTCCTCGATAGCTGGCGAGGCGGCAGCCACGGGGCGCGTGGGCACGTGCTTCCCCGCTCTTGCCCGCCCTGCCCAGCAGCAGCACTCACAGGCGGATGGTCTGGACCAGCCTGCGAGGGAGTACGTTCGTGGCGCGCACAGGGGGGTAGGGGAGGGGGAGAGGCTTCTTGGAAGCAGGGGTGAGTCTAAGATGCAGGGGTGCTTCTAAGACGCCATCCACCCTCCCCCTACCCCCTTCTGCGCGTGGCTGAATGCGGCAGGGAACTTGTGCCTAGCGTGTCGCCACGGCGGCCCTGGCGGCACGCTGGGCCTTACGAGTGGACGGCGTGTCGCTCCGCTTCGCGGGGTGGGAAGCTGAGAAAAGCTGGGCACGTGGACGCCTGGCGACCGCGAAGTGGATAGCGTGTCGCACCGAGGCGTGGTGGGCCAGAACCCGCCGAGCGACACGCCGAGCCAAAGTTCCTGACCGCGCGGGGAGGAAGAAGCGGCAGCAGCGGGAGAGGAGAGGAGGGGAGGAGGAAACGCAGGAGGGCGGAGGAGGCGGAGGGAGGCGGGGGGAGGCGGAGGGAAGAGAGAGGAGGGCGGAGTGAGGAGGAGGGAGGAGGAGTTGGAGGAGAGAGGGGAAGCAGGAGGAGAGGGAGGAGAGGGAGGAGAGGGAGGAGGGGGGAGGAGGAGGAGGAGGAGGAGGAGGAGGAGGAGGAGGAGGAGGAGGAGAAGGGGGAAGGAGGGCGAGGAGGAGGAGGACGAGTGAGGAGGCGGAAGGAGAAGGGGTGAGAAGAGAAAATCGAAAAGCGACAAAGTTTGCGTCCACGGCCTTTTACTTTCAGCGCCCAGGTCGTGTCCGACAGGCTCATCCTTTTCCTAACCATCCTGAGGTGTTGGGTCCTCGTTTATGAAGAGACAGCGCCCCACGTTCCTCACCTCCTCCGCCCGCTCCTCCCACATTTGCTTCTGCATTCCGCATGGCAACCAGTTCGGCACACCCCACACACGTTTCGTGGCCCCATAGGGAGCTCCACCGAAGGCCCCACCGGCACAGTCCGCATGGCATACCCGCACCCGATCCGGCACACCCCTCACATGTCCATTGGCCCCAAAGAGTGCTCCATCAAAGGCCCCAGCGGCACGGTCCACATGGCGCACCCGCACCCGATTCGGCACACCCCTCATACGCTTCGTGGCCCCGACTAGTGCTCCACCGAAGGCCCCAGCGGCACGGTCCGCATGGCATACCCGCACTCGCTTCGGCACACCCCTCAGACGCGTCGTGGCCCCAAAGAGTGCTTTACCGAAGGCCCCAGCGGCACAATCCGCATGGCGTACCTGCACCCGGTTCGGCACACCCCAAACATGTTTCGTTGCCCCACAGGGGAGCTCCACCGAAGGCCCCAGCGGCACAGTCCGGATGGCGTACCCGCACCTGATTCGGCACACACCTCACACGTTTCGTGGCCCCGAAGAGTGCTCCATCGAAGGCCCCAGAGGCACACTCCGCATATTGTACCCGCACCCGCTTCGGCACACCCCTCACACGCTTCGTGGCCCGATAGGGGGCTCTACTCAAGCCCCAGTGGCAGCGCCTCCTCCTCCTCCTCCTCCTCCTCCTCCTCCTCCTCCTCCTCCTCCTCCTCCTCCTCCTCCTCCTCCGCCTCCGCCTCCGCCTCCGCCTCCTCCTCCTCCTTCCTCCTCCTCCTCCTCCTCCTCCTCCTCCTCTCCTCCTCCCTCATCCTCCTCCCTCCTCCTCCTCTCCTCATCCCCTCCTCCTCCCTCTCCTCCCTCCTCCTCCCTCCTCCTCCCTCCTCTTCCTCCTCCTCCCTCCTCCTCCCTCCCCCTCCTCCCTCCTCCTCCCTCCCCTCCTCCCTTCCTCCTCCTCCTCCTCCTCCTTCTCCCCTCCTCCTCCTCCTCCTCCTCCTCCTCCCTCCTCCTCCTCCTCTTCCTCCTCCTCCTCCTCCTCCTCCTCCTCCTCCTCCTCCTCCTCCTCCTCGTCCTCCTCCTCCTCCCTCCTCCTCCTCCTCCTCCTCCTCCTCCGCCTCCTCCTCCTCCTCCTCCTTCCTCCTCCTCCTCCTCCCCCTCCCCCATCCCCCTCCCCCCCTCCCCCTCCCACTCCCCCTCCTCCTCCTCCTCCTCCCCTCCTCCTCCTCCTCCTCCTCCTCCTCCTCCTCCTCCTCCTCTTCCTCCTCCTCCTTCCTCCTCCTCCTCCTCCTCCTCCTCCTCTCCGCCTCTTCCTCCTCCTCCTCCTCCTCCTCCTCCTCCTCCTCCTCCTCCGCCTCCGCCTCCGCCTCCGCCTCCTCATCCTCCTCCTCCTCCTCCTCCTCCTCCTCCTCGAGGCCGGGGGATTGTGGGGGTCCTCGTCTCTTTCATATGGTTTTTTATCGAGTGAAACGCTCTTCCATCTCTCTGCGTCATCATATTATATTCTTAATATATTCCGGTCGTTCGTCCTCTTGCCATCTACTCCTCGCTCTTCATCTCTCTCTCTCTCTTTCTTTCTCTATCCTTCCCGTTTCGCCAGCCTTCTAGCATTCATCGCCCCCCCGAGCATGGTCTTCGGAACTCTAACCCTGTGCCACGCGGCATCTGATGCTTGTGGAAGCTGGCGGAAGCTTGCAATTAGTATAAGGGAGCGGGGGATGAGGAGGAGGAGGGAGGAGGAGGAGGAGGAGGAGGAGGAGGAGGAGAAGGAGTGAGGAGGAAGACATATCCACGTGTGTAAAAAAATGCCCCCCCCGGAGCATGGTTCTCGAAACTCTAGCCCTGTGCCCAACGGCATGGGGCTGGAATTTCGAGGACCATGCTCGGGGGGGCATTTTTTTTGGACCTTCCGACTCTCTGAAGGTATCTTCGCCAATCACTCCGCCGCATTCCACTCCGATTCATCTTGCATGGGCTGAGAATTCTGATGCTTGCGGAAGCTGGCGGAAGCTTGCAATTAGCATAGGGGAGCGGGGGAGGAGGGAGGAGGAGGAGAAGGAGGAGGAGGGGGGGAGGAGGAGGAGGAGTGAGGAGGAGGGAGGAGGAAGATAACGATGAAGTGGAGTGGGATGCGTGGGAGTGCAACTTCGGCTGAGAATTCTGATGCTTGCGGAAGCTGGCGGAAGCTTGCAATATTATGATATTTCCTCTCTCGCTTTCTCTCTCTCTCTCTCTCTCAATCTCTCCCACTCCCATTCCCATTCCCATTCCTATTCCCAATACCATTACCATTACCATTCCCATCCCCATTCCCATTCCCATTCACATTACCATTACCAGTACCATTACCATTACCTTTATCTTTACCTTTACCTTTACCATTACCATTACCATGGCCATTACAATGGCCATTGTCATTGCCGTTGTCATTCCCATTGTCATTGCCATTGCCATTACCAGTGCCGTTGCCATTGCCATTGCATTGCCATTGCCAGTCGCCACCCCGTTACCATTACCATTACCACTACTAGTACCATTACCATTAACATTACCATTACCACTGTCATTACCATTGCCATTGCCATTCCCATTACCATTAGCCACTACCATTACCATTGCCATTACCATTAGCATTACCAGCACCATTGCCATTGCCATTGCCATTGCCATTGCCATTGCCATTGCCATTGCCAGTGCCATTACCATTACCATTACCGCTGCCATTACCATTACAATTCCCATTCCCATCACCATTGCCATTACCATTACCGTTACCTGTACCATTTCCATTACCATTACCATTGCCATTATGGTTACCACTACCACTCCCATTTCCATTCCCGTTCCAATTACCACTACCATTCCCATTCCCATTCCCATCCCCATTACCATTTACCATTACCATTACCATGACCATGACCATGACCATGACCATTACCATTACCATTGCCATGGCCATTGCCATTGCCATTGCCATTGCCGTTGCCATTCCCATTGCCATTGCCATTGCCATTACCATTACCGTTGCCATCGCCATTGTCCTTACCATTGCCAATCGCTACCCCGTTACCGTTGCCATAACCATTACCATTACCGTTACCGTCACCATTATCATTCCCAGTACCATTACCATTAGCACTGGCATTGCCATTACCATTACCATTGGCATTGCCATTGCCATTCGCCACTACCATTACCATTGCCATTCGCCACTACCATTATCAATACCATTACCGTTGCCATCGCCATTGTCATTGCCATTGCCAATCGCTACCCCGTTACCGTTGCCATAACCATTACCATTACCGTTACCGTCACCATTGCCATTCCCAGTACCATTACCATTGGCATTGCCATTACCATTACCATTACAATTGCCATTGCCATGGCCATTACCATTGCCATTGCCATTACAATTACCATTACATTTACCTCTACCTTTACCTTTACCCTTACCCTTACTATTCCCATTTCCGTTACCACTACCACTGCCATTGCCATTTCCATTCCCATTCCCATTCCCATTCCCATTCGCATTTCCATGCCCGTTCCCATTCCCATTCCCATTCACATTACCATTACCAGTGCCATTGCCATTGCCATGGCCATTACCATTGCCATTCCCATTGTCATTGTCATTACCATTACCGTTGCCATTGTCATTGCCAATCGCTACCCCGTTACCACTATCATTACCGTTACCATTACCAGTACCATTACTGTTACCTCTGTCATTACCATTACCATTCGCATTGCCATTGCCATTGCCATTAGCCACTGCCATTACCATTGCCAATACCGTTACCATTGCCATTCCCATTCCCATGACCATTACCATTATCATTCCATTACCATTACCATTACCTTAACCTCTACCTTTACCTTTACCCTTACCCTTATCATCCCCATTTCCGTTACCACTACCACTACCACTTCCATTCCCGTTCCCGTCCCCATTCCCATTCCCATTCACATTCCCATTCCCGTTCCCATTCCCACGACCATTGCCATTACCATTACCATTACACTTGCCATTGCCGTTGCCGTTGCCATTATCATTGCCATTGCCAGTCCCATTGCCATTGCCATTACTATTACCGTTGCCAATGTCATTGTCATTGCCATTACCAAGCGCTACCCCGTTACCATTACCATTACAATTACCATTGCCAGTACCATTACCTCTGTCATTACCATTACCATTACCATTACCAGTACCAGTACCATTACCATTACCATTACCATTACCATTACCATTACCATTATCATTACCTTTGCCATTGCCATTCGCCACTACCATTACCATTGCCAACACAATTTCCATTCCCGTTCCCATTCCCATTACCATTACAATTACCATTACCATTACCATTACCGCTGCCATTACCATTCGAATTCCCCTTCTCATTCTCATTCCCATTCCCAATGCCATTACCATTTCCCTTACCATTACCATTACCAATGCTATTGCCATTACCGCTACCACTAGCATTTCCATTCCGTTCCCGTTCCCATTCCCACTCCCATTCCCATTACCGTTAGCAGTACCATTGCCACTGCCATTGCCATTGCCAGTACCATTACCTTTTACCTCTACCTTTACCTTTATCCTCACAATTACCATTACCATTGCCATGGCCATTACCATTGCCATTGCCATTGCCATTCCCATTGCCATCGCCATTATCATTACCATTACCGTTGCCATTGTCATTGCCTCGCTACCCCGCTACCACTACCATCACCGTAACCATTGCCAGTACCATTACCACTGTCATTACCATTACCATCGCCTTTCGATGGGTGTTTTCGTATGGTTTTCTTCCTTTCCTCCTCCTCCTCTTTCTTTTCGTTTTCTTCCTCCTCCTCCTCCCCTTATTCCTCTTCATGCTCGTTCTCCCTACCACGCTCCTCAACTCCCTCCCCTCCTTCTACTCCTCCTCCTCCCTCTCCCTCCTTCCATTTTTTTTTGCGTGCCCCCTCTCCCCCCCCACAAAAAAAATGGGTGGCCTTCGTGTTTTTTTTTTTGGGGGG
>CAUYUJ010021193.1:89585-234824 GCA_963575745.1 Prorocentrum cordatum | reverse complement strand
TCTTCTTCTTCTTTCTTCTTCTTCTTCTTCTTCTTCTTCTTCTTCTTCTTCTTCTTCTTCTTCTTATTCTTCTTCTTATTATTCTTCTTCTTCTTATTATTATTATTATTATTATTATTATTATTATTATTATTACTACTACTATTATTATTATTATTATTATTATTATTATTCGTCTTCTTCTTCTTATTATTATTATTATTCGTCTTATTATTCTTCTGTTTATTCTTATTATTGTTCTTCTTATTATGATTCTTCTTATTATGCTTATTATTATTATTATTCTTCTTATTTTTCTTATTATTCTTCTTCTTCTTCTTCGCATTCGGATTCTTATTCTTCTTATTCTTCTTCTTCCTCCTCCTCCTCCTCCTCCTCCTCCTCCTCCTCCTCTCCTCCTCCTCCTCCTCCTCCTCCCCCTCTCCTCCTCCTCCTCCCTCCTCCTCCTCCTCCTCCTCCTCCTCCTCCTCCTGCTCCTCCTCCTCCTCCTCCTCCTCCTCCTCCTCCTCCTCCTCCTCCTCCTCCTCCTCCTCCTCCTCCTCGTCATCATCCTCCTCCTGACAACACATAGATAGGAGGACAGGAGGAAGACGAGAGGAGAATGGGAGGATGGCGAAAGGGGGGCGGGATCAGGGCGGGAGGAAGTCGGGGGAAGCAAGATCCAGCAAGCGCAAGCAAGCAAGCGGAAGCAAGCAAGTGCAAGCGAGCAAAAACAAGCAAACAAGGGCCAGCGATCAAGTGGAAGTCCGCAAGGGCAAGCAAGGGCAAGCAAGCGAGAGCAAGCACGCAAATAGCAAGAAAGCCATGCAATTGGAAATGGGGGCGCATTGGAAATACGGGGGGGGTAGGAAAAAGACGGGAAGGAAGGGGGGAGAAACCAAATTACTTATGATGAGCTAGGACTCCTTTCGGGCAAGCTTATTTGCAGAATAAGCAAAGGCATAGGCATAGGCATAGGCATAGGCATAGGCATAGGCATAGGCATAGGCATAGGCATAGGCATAGGCATAGGCATAGGCATAGGCATAGGCATAGGCATAGGCATAGGCATAGGCATAGGATTAGGCATAGGCATTGGCATAGGCATAGGCATAGGCATAGGCATAGGCATAGGCATAGGCATAGGCATAGGCATGGGCATAGGCATAGGCATAAGCATAGGAGCCCTCAGAGTTGCATGGGCATAGGCATAGGCATAGGCATGGGCGTAAGAGTTAAGAGGGTAGCATAGGTACAGGCATAGCCACAGCCACAGGAATTAAAGGGGGCATAGGAACTAGGGGGGTTGGACGGGCCAATTAATAGGGCTTGAACTAGCCAGGCCGAGACTCGCGAGCGCTGGCCGGCGGCCCAGCTCGGAGCCGCCGACGCCGAGTACCCATGACCTATCGGCCAGACCCCGCTCCGCCACCAACTGTGGCAGCAGAAAGATCAAATATGTGCTCCACTTGAACCATAAGGCGCATCGCAATACACAGCGACCACAATCCCTGGGCTGAACCCAACAACGAAAACCAAGAGAATTCGCACAGCATCACTCTCCAGCTGACGCCGCGCGTCGGTCGGGCCCGCGACCAGCGCCTGGGAGACGCGATGGCCAGCCTTCACGGCTGCCGACCACGGCCACGCCGTCGCTCCTGAGCAGGTCGGCGCGGCGCGCTCCAGCAGCACCCGCGTGGAAGCCAGGTCCGCCACAATTACCTGAGGTCGCGCTGGCCAAAGCACTCACACTCCGTAGGCCGCGCCGCCACTGCCGAGAAGCGAGAAGCCCTTTACTACGCACTCGCTGGAGCTGCGTGAAGGCCAGGTCCGCGACTGCCGCCTGGAGGTCGCGCTGACCATGACCATCCAGAACGCCAACCATAGCCGCGTCGTTTCCGGCGCGCTCCAGCAGCAGCATCGCTGGCGAAGGTTGAAACTGCGACTGACACCCGAAGGTCGCGTTGACCAGAACCTCCGAGTCGCAAGCCACGATTGCAGCATCACAACTACTGGCGCCTCGATCTTGCCGACAGGCCGTCCGCGCCGCCGGCAGCGGCCGCGGCGCGGCTCCAGAGCGGCCCGACGAGGTGCGTTTCAGCAGCAGCTGCGCGAGCGAAGGTCGCCCCAACCAGACCCTGGCAAGCTGCAGGCGACGGCCCCGTCGTCGCCCCCGAACGCGCCAGCGCGGCGCGCGACGCCCCTGCTGCGCGAAGATCAAATCCGCGACCGACGTCAAGGGGCAGCGCTGACAGGCCCTCCAACCCGCAGGCCGCAGCCACGCCGTCGACCCTTGGCCTGCTGGCGTAGCGCTCTCTGGCGGCAGCTGCGTAAAGGTCCGCATCGCGACCAGCTCCTGGGATTTGCTCTGACCAGGCGCTCCAGGCCCTAGCCCACGGCCGCGGCGCCACTCCAGCGCCAGCGGCGCGCAGGCTGGGCCAGGGCCGCGACCTGCGCGCGAAGGTCGCAGAGACCAGAGCCTTCCTTGCCGCATGCCACGGCCGCGCCGTCGCCCCTGAACAGGGCGGCGCGGCACGCTCCCACGGCGGCTGAATGGGGACCAGGTTCGCGACGAGCGAGGCTGCACTACCCATGGCCTTTTAGGCCTCCGGCCACGTCCACGCCGCCACACCTGAGGAGGCCGGCGCGGCTCTCTCCAGGGGAAGCTGCGCAAAGGCCAGGTCCGCGACGAACGGGCCAGCGTGGCGCGCCCCAGCGACGCCTGCAAGAAAGTCAGGTCTGCCGCCAACAACTGGAAGACACACCGGCTAAAGCATCCCCAGTCTGGCCGCCACTCCTGAGCAGACCTGTGCTACGCGCTCTCCAACGGCAGCTGCGTGAAGGTCAGACTCGAGACTGCCGCCTGGAGGCCACGCTGACCATAACTTCTGGGTCTGCAGCCATGGCCACGTCGCCGCGCCCGAGCGGCCCGTCGCGGCACGCTCGAGCGGCAGCGTCCCTAGACCTGCTTCGCATCCGAGTGCACAAAGAAACAAACTGCGCGACGACGGCGGCGGCCGACGCGACGAGGGGGGCCGAAGGCGACGGCGGCGAGCAGCGGCGAAGGCCGCACTTACCTACCAGCGTCGACACGCCTCCCCCTCGGATATCCCCTCAAGCAGCACTGGTAAACTAAAAACATCTTGAGCCTAGTGAGTGTGAGGCTCAAGGAGGAGGAAGTGGCGCTCAGATGATGATGACGATGAGCGCACACCCTTTTGCCAGGGAGCCGTGCTGCTCCTCTGGCGCCTGGCGCATGACGCGCCGGCGCCTGTCTTGGGCCACGCGTCGCGGGCCGCGCCGCCGAAGCGCCCTAGCGCCTCGGCGGCGCCTAAAAGTCCAGAACAGGGCGGGAGGGGGGCCTCTGTCAGGCCCCCAGGGTGGGCCAGCTTGGCCTTTGAAAAAGCTCGAGCCGCCAAGCGGCGGAGAGTAGGGGAGAAGCGGGAGAGGGCAAGCAAGGAGGCAAGGGCAGGAGCAAGGGAACCGCAAGTGGAAGCCCGCGCCAGTTCTGGAAACGGGGAGATCCATCAGTTTTATCAAACATCCTAGATATCCCCTCAAGCAGCACTGGTAAACTAAAAACATCTTGAGCCTAGTGAGTGTGAGGCTCAAGGAGGAGGAAGTGGCGCTCAGATGATGATGACGATGAGCGCACACCCTTTTGCCAGGGAGCCGTGCTGCTCCTCTGGCGCCTGGCGCATGACGCGCCGGCGCCTGTCTTGGGCCACGCGTCGCGGGCCACGCCGCCAACCTCCTCCTGTGAACGCACCGCCACGCCGAACTGGCCGTAGTGGGTTACGAAGCCGCCGGTCCTCTCGGCGTGGAACTCAACAGTCCTGGCGTCTGCGGCACGCTGCCACGTCTGCCCAGCAAGGTCGGTCCGCAGGCGCAAGGCGGCACGCCGCCGGCGCCCACGGTGGTTCTTCATGCGCCACGCGCGGCAGCCCTGGCTGGGCCAGCCGCCGGCGCCTCCCTCGGTAGCCGCCACCGCCGTCCCCCCTGACGGCACTGCCGGCTGCCAGGCCGGCGCGGCGCCAGTGCCCTCGGGCGCTCAGCCGCTGCCGCCCCGCGCCCAGCTGCTCGCAAGCGCAAAACTGATCGCGAGCGCCAGGCTGAACTCAGCCGGCGCCGCGCAGCCGCTCGCACGGCGGGCGCCGGCGGCGGACCTCCGCTGCCCGCTCGGCCATTGGCCGGCGGCAGCCTCGCACCTCAGTCACGGTGCGGCCTTGGTTTCCCTCCTTGGGGCCACCCTGGCGGCACGCGGTACCCTGACGAAGCCACCTCCCGTGTCACCTCGTTGGCCCGGCGGAAGCCCTGGGTCTCGTGCACATACCTCACGCCGTTGTAGTGCACCGGGCCCATCACTCCCGCGTCGCAGTACGTCTTCTGTGGCTGCTTGGGGAGCTTGGGCGCCCTGGGCGTTGGCTGCACGACGGCCCGCTGTGCTTCGTGCTCCGGCTCCTTCTTGCCCTTCTTGGCCGTCCCGCAGCAGCAGCAGCAAAGCACCCCGATGCCCGCTGCGAACAGCACTGCGACCATGGCCGCCACCTTCAGCGCCGTCTCCACCGGGAAGACGATAGCCACCGTGCTCATCTGCGGCTCCCAGCGAAGTGTAACCCCCTGGGTCTTGTCGTCGACCGCTGCCATCTCCTGGCTTTGTGTCTCCCCCGCTGCCGTTGCTAGCGCAGTTGCCATCAGCGCCGCGCGCGGCAGGCTCGCCCTGGGGTTGCGGGCCCTGCGGTTGCTGCTGCGCCCGCTGGCTGCTCGCCCACTCCTTCGCTGCCGCCGGTGCTGCCAAACAGCCCCCAGCAGCGCCGCCGCTAGCAGCACCCCCTCTGCCGCCGCCCACGTCATCAAGCTGACCGGGAGCACGAAGATCAGTAGGCTCTGGCTCTCCGCCTGGCCGGCCTTGATCTCGTAGCCGTCCGCCCCGCCGGCTGCGGAGGCGAGCGTCGTCGCGGCCAGCGCAGCTCCGGGCCACAGCGGGGTCGGGCTCTTACCCGCACGGCGCTCGCCCTCGGCCGGTACATCGCTGTTGCGCCTCCTATGCGGAGGCTGCGTGAGCCGATCTCCTCCGCCCTCAGCCCGGCGGCCAGCCCTGCTACCGTTAAGTAGCGCTGCACCTCCTCGCGGCGGATGGGCGCACCGTTCGCCCAGCGGAAGAGCGGGAGCTCCTCCTCGCTGCCCCGCAGCCTCTGCGGGTAGTGCGGCTCCAGCTGGCGGATGGCGGCCACCGGGCACAGCGATGTGCCCGTCTGGTATTGGTTCCTCACACACCCCACATTATATTGGTCTGTCTTCGAAGAGGTGATGTGGAGCAGCACCTCCACCGCGTCTCTGAAGGCGCAGGGCTGGTTGTTGCTGTCGCGGCCCGTGATGTCCACGCCGCGCACGACGCGCTCCTGGCTCCACGTCTTTCCGGGCTGGATCAAGTACTCGGACGCCATCAACATGAAGAAGAAGGCCACCACCACGGCGGCCCACAGGACCGCGGCGTCCGTCGCGGGGAGGTCGGTCTGGTCCTTCAGGAAGCCGTGGAGCCACAAGAGCATGCGCGGTGTCACAGGCCGCTTCCGCCCGCTCGGCCCTTGGCCTCTCTTAAGGCCGGCGAGCGTTGACCAGAGGCGGCCCCGGTGGAGTAGAGGGTCAAGATATCCGACTACGAGGTGGGCAAAACGTACAGCAAACTACTTCTGTTTGATCGTACCCTCTGTGTGCTTCAGCACCTTGGCCAACACAATGATGAATCCCAGCAACGCTTCCTCGTTGGCGTGGCGCTCCTCGCGATCACGCCCCTCGAGCCAGGGCGACTCGCCCTGGGCTGCCCTGAAGCCCTGCCACTGCCGCCAGCCGGTCTCATAGCTGGCGCGGGTCCCCTCGGACAGCCGCAGCATCAGCGCCTCGCGCTTCTGCTCCTCGATCCACCTGCCATAGTCTTCCCCTCCCAGGGTTGAGTGGTCCGGTAAGGCGATGGCAGCCCGAGCTTGGCCCAGCGCGATCGGCTTGACTAGCCTCTAGGTCTCCACCTTCTTGCCCCTGTTGGGGCTCCGCCTCCGCCGCCTCTTGGACGTGTCGACGACCACGTTCAAGTCCACCTCCATAGCGTCGGGCGGGGGCTCGGGGCCCCGCACGAGGTCCTCCTCGATCGCTCTGAAGCGGAAGCCTTGGCTCTTGCGTCTCGCTTTGTGAGCATCGTCGCTTAGCACTCCTGCGTGTCGGTCGTCCTCTGCGGCCTCGGCCTTCACGCGGAGCTCGCCCTGCGCCCAAGCCCTGAGCCACCGCCGGGTTGTCTCCCAGGCGGCGGACTCTGCGGGGTCGCGGCAGCCGCCTGCCCGCTGGGTGGTCTGCAGCGTCGCGTCCGCGACGGCGCCCAGGACAGCTCTCGCCGTCTCTGGCGGCAAGGACCTCGCCGCCTCCCGCATCAGGGTGTCCTCGGTGTCGCCCTGGGCCCGCCTCTCCACCCAAGCCGCCGCGTCGCCCCCCTGCACGATCCAGACTTCTTCGGGTGACAGCGCTCGGATGCGCCCGTCGCTGCTCCCCGGGATGTGGACCAACGTCCCCCCCGGTCCGCCCGGGCCCTCTGTGGACCAGCGAACCGTACCGATCGGGCCATCGATCGAGCAGATCAGGTGCTTCGTGTTGGCGAGCTTGATGTGGCCGATGCCCTTGGGCAGCATGGCGTCGGAGCCGCCTCGGGCTGCTGGATCCCACGTGACGCTCCCTTCGTCGTCGAGCCAGTGATGGTCGCCTTCGCTGAGCTTGTCCTTCAGCGCGTGCTTCACCCCGCGTGGACAGCGGCGCGCCGGCGGCATGCGCATGCTCGCCAGGCTAGCGCCTGCTGGTCCTCGGCCCGCCACGAGCAGGCTTCGAGCTCGGGCCGTCATGTCGCCGTAGTGGGTGCAGACGACCTCCAGGTCGCACGTGCGGTATCCCATCCTGCGCAGCGCTTTGACGACGCGGGTCAGGTCGAGCTTGCCTGGGGCGTCGACCACGACGATCTACGGCCTTGCCCGCGTGACCGCGGACACAAGCTTCTCGACCTCGAAACCCTTCGGGTCCAGGGACAACGTGCACATGATCCAGTCCACCTCCGTTGAGTTGCTCGTCGTCAGCTCCCCACCTAGTCGTTCCCAGGCGCGCCCGTAGGTGCCCAGCGGGCTCCCGAGCTCCAGCCCTCGGCACCCCTTGAGGGCCGGGTTGCGCGGTACCGCTGCGGGGGTCCTCAGCGCCCGATGACGGAGCGCGGGCTCCGCAATGGGCCCTTCCTCCCCAGGCAGCCGCAAGAGATGCTCCTTCGCCTCCGCCAGCATCTTCCCCCACGCCTCGGGCGGTTCGATACGGGCCCACCCCTTGCGCAGGAGCTCGGAGTGGACCTTCTGGGCCTCCTCCCGCGACAGCCAGTCCGCGATGTCGTTGTGGTAGGTGCGGATGTACAGCGCGGTGGTGCTGCACCCATGGCAGGCTTCTAAGCGCTGAATGGGGCGGACGAGGTGCCTCGCGAGCGGATGCTTGGGACGCCTCTTGGAAATCCACGACCGCACGTTCATGTTGTCAGCGACGTAGAAGACAAGCTCGCCCTGCCACTCATCGCCCCTCGCCGCGGCCAAGGCCACGAACACGAGCAGCTCGATGATAGCTATGGCCCAGTCCTTCTCGGCCCCCGGGTGGCTCAGCACATCCTCCAGCTGGCGGAGGAGCGGGGCGGCGTCCACGGCCATGCAGTGTGGTGGTGCTGCCTTGCTGCCTGCCACTGCGCGCCCCCAGTCAATGCTGCCGATGGTCGTCGCGGTAGCATCGCCCCCTGCCCACCTCGTCCGGGCGGCGGCCCCTGGTAGTGCCAGGCGCTCGCGCGGCCCCAAGGAAGAAATGAAGCTTGCTTCGAAGGTGGACGCCCAAGCTTCGGGCGCATCGAAGAGCACCCGCAGCAGCTCGAGGGTCTGATCCCACTCGCCCCAGGCGAGGGCAACCTCCTCCGCGCTCCCTTTGGGCTCCGCCCAGGCTGCTCCGAGTCCGCCGCCGAGGAGGCGATCAATGCTGGCAGCTCAGGTTTGATAGCTGGCTGCGTGGCCACCCAGAACTGCGCGGAGCCCCTCAGCTCCTGGACGACCTTGATGGGAACCCGGCGGCACCCATAGCGAAGCTCGTCGATCGCCAGGAGGTGGGCGGCCTTCACGCATTTGGGCTCCGGGAGCCTCAAGCGCTGCTTGTCAACGTCCAGGTAGAGGCCCCAGACCAGTTGTTCTGCCTGGAAGGCACCCTCTTCCGCCATCTTGTCAACGTTGATCGCCTCGCTGCCCCAGACACGCCTCATGCTCGCGTCGCAATCGGCTGCGCTGAGCCAGGGCCTGAGGCCGACCAGCAGTTCGACCAGGACGCCGTCGTCCATCAGCCACTTGGAAGACCAACGCACCGTGTCGTTGACCTCGGGGTCCGGCGGCCTGCGCCGCTCGTGGTCCCACTTGGCGCTCCAGGCGAAGGCCATGTACTCGCCCGGGGACCCCGACCACCCGAAGACCATCACGCAGTGGATCATGATCACGCGCGTGGCCATGCCAACTGCCTCGCCCGGGAGGGAGGTGCCGAACTCGGCCACGTCCTCGTCGCGCACCCAGTGCCACTTGAAGGCCCTCGAGACGTCCCTCTTGGCTATCACCTGCGGCACCCCGGGGTGGCGCGCTGACCACCAAAGGGAGAGGCGCACGAGGGCCTCGTGCTTCGGCTGAAGCGCCGGTGGGTGCAGCTCCTTGGGCGAGTCCCCGCTGGCGACGCGCATGTCGTGTATAGGGCGCCCCTCGCTGCTCACCGCGCGGTCGGGCAGCATCTTGGGCACTCGCCCGGACGGGCTCTCGATGAGCTCCGATGCGGACAGAGCGTCCTCGGCCTCTGGGGTGGCCCAGAGCACGGCGCCGTAGGAGGTATCCTTCCAGGCCTTGGCGTACATCTCCAGGGCGTGGTCCCGTGCTGAGGCGTGGGGCTTGGCCACGGTGCGCCGCCTGGGCTGCTGCCTCCGGACTGGGACACCCTTGATGGCCATCTCGCGGAGGTACTGCTTGCGGTCCTCTTCCAGGGCCGCGCCGAACTCAGGGTCGAGCACCCCTCCGAGCGGATTCCCGAGGACGCGCTCCCGCTCCTCGCGGAGCTGCGCCGCGGCGGCTTCCACGCTCCCCGCGGCGAGGAGCAGACGATCCCCCAAGTCCGCCACCTCCTTCACCAGCTCCGGGGCGAACTCGGCGCGCTCCAGGCACCAAGCCAGGTACTCCTTAGCCTCGGGAGCTCCAGGGCGAGAGGCAGCCGGCGGCGCTGTTGGGCGCTCGCTCTGGCGTACCTCCGCTTTGCTCTCGTGGTGCGCGCTCGGGCGAACATACGCCGGCGGCACCTCGGGGCCTCCGCATCTGCGCCCCGGGCCCCTTGGGTCAGGGGCGGCGCGGCGCCCACGGCTCTCGTCCAGCGGCGATCTCGCTCGCAGCCGCCCTCTTGCGGGGGGGGCCATCGTCTCAGAGGCGGACGACTCGGAGGCATCGTACACCCCTCCGGAGGACCTCGCTCGCTCGTGGGGGGCTGTCCCCGCACCTCGACTGCGGCTGCGGCTGCGGGCGCTGGGGTTGCCCTGGCCCTCGTACCCCTCGACGTAGGTCTTCTCGGTCTCGACGTATATGGGGTCCAGGACCCCTCCTCCGGCGTGCTCGTCCCGCGGGATGCCGAGGCTTTTCATCTTTACCTTCAGCGCTTCGTGCTCCTCCACGTAGCGCGCCAGGACCTCGCCGAGCTGGGTGCCCTCCGGATCCGCCCCAGGGTACTCCTGGAGCAACACGTCGCTGATCTGCCCGATCCCGCTCAGGTACAAGATATCCGCGTGCTGGAGGTCGTTGCTCTTGCCGCCCTTCCGCACGTCGCTGAAGGTCTTGACGAAGCGCCGCGCTGCATTGCACTTGTGGACTCCCCCGCGGCAGGCTACCCCCGGGTGTGTCTCGGTGGCCCTGCGTCCTGCCTCGTCGGAGACGGCCTCGTGGTCCCCGTCAGCCTCCGGTGGAGGGGGGGCTCCTGGGGACTCCTGCGGACTCTGATGCCTCGGGGGGGCACTCATGGCCCTCTGGTCCTCGCGCTCCTTCCGGCGCGCCTCGCGCTCGAGCCTGGCGGCGCGGCGGGCCTGTACCTCGCTGCGCCTGACCTCCAGCTGCCCGACTGCGCGTGCGGCGCTTCGCTCCTGGTCGCTGCCCTCGCCCGCCAGGCGAGCGTGGCGCCCCTGGGCCTCGGCGAGCTGCTCCCCCACTTGTCTTAGGGCGCCCGAGCTCCTCGAAGTGCCCCCGCTGGACGGGGGGACTGAGCTCGCCCTTTCGCCTCCTACTGCTGCGGCCACTTCGCTGAATGTCGGCGCTGGCATGCGGTTGCTGCTGGCTGCTGAGCTTGCTGCGGCCCCTCCTGATCCTGCAGCTGCCGCTGCGGCTGAGGCCCGGTCAGCAATCCTGGCCGTGACCCTCCGCTGGCTGGCTCGGGCTGCGGCGCCAGGCGCTGGTTGCTGATCTCGGCCCCACCGGGGGCTCCAGCTGGCCCACTCCTTCGGCGGCTTCAGCGTGGCCCACAGCAGCAGCTTCTCTCCAGGGCGCACCGACTCCTCGTCGTCGAGAGGTGGCCCGTGTGCTCCTGCCGTGTCATCGTCCTCCGTATACTCGAAGAGGCACAGCTGGTCCTCGTCGAAGATGCATCCGGACAGCGCGCCCGAGACCCGCAGCTTCGCTTTGACCTCTCCGGCCTCGAACGGACCTCCCTTGAGCAGAACCCACTGGTCGCCCTGCTGCGGGACAAAGACTCGTACTGGGCTGGCTCGGGATGCTTCATCCTCGGCTTCCCTCGCCTTCTTCTGGCGGCGGTTCTCCTCCTCCTCGTCCTCGTCGGGGCTCTCCCCCCCGTCGTCGTCACCATCACCACCTCCGCCAGGTCCACCTCCACCTCGAGCGGCAGCCTCGCGCGCCTCACGCTTGCGTGCTTTATTGCGCTTCCAGCCTCCTCGCTTGCCGCCCCGCTTGCCGCCCCGCTTCTCGTCGCCAACCCACTCGATCACGATCAGTTCACCGTCGGCCCCCACCTCCACCTCGTCCTCCCCTTGGCGTTCGCCCTTTAAGCTTCCGCCATCCTCCTCCGCCGCGTCCCTCTCCGGGTAGTCGTCCTTTGATCGACTGCCCCTGCGGGAGCCCCTTGAGCCCCCGTCAACCCTGGCCTCCGTTGAGCTTCTCAGTTTCGGGTGGAATAGGCAGTCCGAGATGCCGCAGCAGCTGAGGGGGGCCTCAAGCCAGCTGTCGTCGCGGCTACAACTGCACTCGTGCCGATCCTCCTCTGCTTTACCAGCGATGGCGCTCCTCTCCAAGCTGCCACACTTCTCGCCATACTCGCTGACGGTCCCGCCCTCGGTCACAGCGCCCCTTGCCGCACAGGCTGACGGGCTTGATGAAGGAGGGGGGTCTTGTTCCAGGGCGTCAAAACGCCCGGCCCGCGCCACTTTGCTTTCCAACTTATCCTCCAAAGCCCGCGCCTCGGCGTCCATCGCCGCAATCTGCTGTTCCAGCTTCTCGGGAGCGGCGCCTGCAGCCGCTGCTTTCAGCACGGCTGCCCAAGCAGCGCACAGCCGCGGCGCGTACTGCCCCGCGCGCTGGGCCCCCCGCATGCCTCGCAGCCCCAGCCCGAAGCCGGCGCTTCCCAGCTCCCCCTTCACTGCAGCGCTGAGCTGGGGGGTGCCGCTGGGGACGCGCCCTCCACCCTCCAGGTTGGGCGGGGCTTGCTTGCCGATGATGAGGCGGAGCTCGCCCTCGTGGGTCCTTCCGAAGTAGAGGGCCCACTGGTTCTCGGGCAGAGCGGGGTAGTGCCGCTTGGCGCGGAAGTCCACCCGCGCCCAGTGGAAGTTGTCTGGGGCGGCCCGCGCGATGAGCTGGTTCACGCGGAGCAGCCTGTCGTCCGGGGGCAGCCTGACTGCGACGCCGTCCTCGTCAAGGCCGTAGCACCCGCTGGCCTCACCCAACTTGGTGCTGAGGTTGATCAGCTCGCTCGCCTCGGCCTGGATGAGCAACGTGCGTGTATCGAGGTTGTAGGCTTCCACATGGGCGTCCGTCAGGCCATACGGCAGGCCGCCCTCCAACGTGCGGCGCGCGTGCTTGTCCGAGCACCGCCTGGCCAAGATCAGAGCGTAGGGGTAGAGCCCGAGTGATGCCAGCCACCAGGTTCGCTTCTGGTACCGATACTGGGGCTCGTCCGGGGGTGCGAGCCCCCACTCGCACATGTCTATGGCGAGGACCCGTGCCCCAGTCGCGTGCACCAGAGCTCTCATACAGGGTCGATCCCAGAGCTTGGGGTACCTGCCGTCCCGCGCAGAGGACTCGATGAGAAATTCTCGTCCTGCCTCGTAGCCCCGCTTCGCCCCTGTGCACGGGAAGTCCCCGAACACGTTGCCATCGATCTCAACCTGGCGCTCGTCCCATCTGGGCACTCGAAGGTCCTCGCCCCTCCTGCCGCCAACTGCCAGGGGCAGTGGCTCACGCAGGGAGGAGCGAACTGTAGCACATTGGCTTCGTCTGGCCCTGGAGGCGCACTGAACTCTTGGAACAGGCGCTCGCGCACTAGCGGGTCGCGGATGTCGAACTGCGGCCTGGGGTCCTTTCTGAGCAGAGGCTGCCCGTGATACTTGACGGACTCGATGGTGGCGATGCCAGCGTTCTTCATGGCCTGTGCTGCTCCTGCTCGCTGATCCTGCAGCTCAACAACCGGTTCGTCAGTTCCCCCTCCGACCTCTCCTGCCTTGCCTGGGACGCCGCGCACCCCGTGCATCGAGTCGTTGAGGACGGTCTGAAGGTAGCGCTGCTGACGAGGGCGCACGACCTCCTGGCAGTAGCCCGTGGGGGACTCTAGGTCGAGGACATTGGGGAAGACGAGCGCCGGACGGCCATCCGCCTTGGGGGCGAAGGCCACCATCTTGAGGTCCTCCTTCCAGGGGTTGTCCGTCTGCAGCACACGCAGGAGGCTTCGCTTCTTCTCCCGCAGGCGCTCACACCAGGTCGACCGCAGCTCCTCCCAGAGCTCGTATACGAACTTGGGCGGGAAGGCGCGGTCGTCCTTTTCGCACTCCCGCGCGAGGGTCTCCAGGCAGTCCAGACGCTCTTTGCCGTGCGCCCCGAAGAACTTGGTCATGTTCTGGGCCTGCCGCTTCCACTGGTCAAAGACCACCGGCGCCCTGGGCCTGGGCCCCAGCTTGGCGTCGCGCGGCGCGCTGTACTTGTCGAACGCGACCGTCTCGCATGTCGGGAAGTCCGCCGCTGAGGCCGACCACGGAGCCAGGTTGTCCAGGCTGCTGCCGCCGAAGCTGAGCGAGGCGCAGGCCATCGCGATCCTGTTGGACACCGTCGTGGGCGCTTCGACCGCCAGCATCAGGGCCTTGTTCTGCTCGCAGGTCCGGCGCAGAGCATAGAACAGCTCGCGCCCAAGGACCTCGTCGCAGACCTCCACCGTCAGCTGGCCGCACCCGCGCGCCAAGTAAACGTCCAACTCCTCCGCCCTTCCCAACGCCGCTACCGTCCCGCGCTGGGCCGCCTCGTCGCCTTGGCGGGCGCTAGCGACCCCCTCCAGGGCGTGCAGCATCCGCGCAGTGTTCGCATCCAAGGGCGCCCCGGGCTGCACGAGGCCGAACAGGTCACTTCCTCCGCCTTCCTCTGGGGCTCCCGCGGCGTAGCGTGCCGGGGCTGCAGTCAGACCTGGGGGTAATCCCAAGTCGCTGATGTGATGGTCGCAGCGGAATAGAGCTCCAATGTTTGGAGCTTGTGGGCGAACGACCGGGGCGAGCCCAGCCGTGGCCGGCAGGGGGCCGGTGTCCCGCAGCCCAAGTGCGAGCGCGGGTGCGGGCGCTGCCGGCTGGCGGGGCGGCCGCGTCGCGATCGAGGGCGCGCTATCGGCCTGGGTGGCCGGCGGCCCTTACGAGCGGTGGCGCTCGGGCGGGAGCTTGAGCAGACCCTGCAGGCTGCTCGGTGCTGCCTCCGGGGTCTGAGGCCGTGAAGGTACCTGCTGCAGTTCCTCCCAGCTGCCGATGTGCCCATCGAGCCATGCGAGCTCCTCAGGCTCGGTCGTCTGCTGCCTGAGGTGCTGGGCGTAGCGGATGAGGTTGGCGAGCACCTGGTGGGCCTCCTCGCCGAAGCCGGCGGCCACGCTCTGCACCGCCGCTGCGTCGCCCGACCCTCGGCCCTTCTCTCCCAGGTAGCATGCCATCATGTCCCCGCCGTCGTCCTCCTGCTGGCTCTCCCCCGACGCGGGCGCTTCGGAGCTAGCTGCGCGCCCGCCCTCGGCTGACGGAGAGCGCGAGCCGCGCCGGGCAGCCCCAGCTGGCGGCTTGGGCGAGCTGCTGCGGCCCAGCCGTTGCCAGTGGCGGCGCAACTTGGCGTCTGCCTCGGCGGCCCTCGCCTCGAAGCTCGGGCTGGGTGCCACACCCCCCTCAGGGTGCCACCGAACAAAGCTGGTCACCTTCTCGCGGAGCAGCTGCCAGCGGGCCTCGCTGAGTGGCCCAGCGCGGCCGCCCACGGGGAGCCCGTGCCACGCAGCCAACTTGTGCCAGACCTTCTCGGGTACGTTGGTCGCCGAGACGCTGATGCCGAGCCCCTCACAACCCAGGGGCGCGCGGTGGAGCATCTCCTCGATGAACCCTGCGGGCAGGCGCCCCGAGGGCCCCGGGGCAGGCGCACGGATGACGCCGTCGGGCTTCACCAGGAAGCGGATGGCGGTGCCTGTCGGACCCTCCACCTCGAGGGCCATCGCGCCGTCAAGGTACTCGGCGACCGCGCTGGCCGCGGCGGCGTTGGCTGCCTTTCCCCCGAAGATCATCCACTGCGCCCCTTCCGGCCATTGCACCCTCGCCCGAACGATGTAATGCTGCCCGAGCGGCATGGGCGGCGGCGTAGGCGGCTTGGGGAACTCTGGGACCAGCGGCGCCTCGAACCGCACGCTCGGTGGCCCCGCAGGCGCGGGGACAGGGTCACCCGGGCTGGTGGGCGCCTCCGGGGCAGGGACCGCCGGGGTGGAGCGCTCCGGGGTGCGGCTCCGGGCTGGCGCGGCAGTGGCATGCTCCAGCGTGCGGCTCCGCGGAGCTGGGCCCCTCCGGGTCCGACGCCGCAGACCTGCGAAGAACCCGCCACCTGTGGGGATGTCGTTGATCGCCTTGGCGGCGTCGCCACCGAGGTGCTGCAGGCAGAGCGGAACCCCTGAGGCCATGCCCACCGCCTCGCGGAAGCACGTCACCTGAGAGCACTTCTCGCAATAGCGTAAGACCTTGTAGATCTGCTTGTGATGCTCGCATAGGCAGGCCGTGGCATTCCCCTCGCTGGGGGGCTTGAGGTCCGAAGCTCGGCCGTCCTCCACCAACAGCACGGTCGGCTCACCGCGCGCGGCGTCGCGACAGCCTTCGGGCGCTAGTGGGCGCATCTTGCCTTGGATCATGAGCCTCACTTTCACCGCCTCGCAGGGGTTGTCCTCGACGCCCACCTTGGACTCGGACTCTTGGTCGAGCAGCCTCGCCACGGACCCCTGCACACCAGGCTCCACATCGCCAGTCTTGCGACGGCGGCGTCGCCGGCGGCAGATGCACGCCCCGCAGCACGAAAGCCACGAGATGACGTACAGCAGCAGCTTGTAGGTCAGGCCCAGCCACCGCCAGAGCCAGACGAAGATCCTGTATGGTGTGAACTTCGAGTAGTCGCCGAGGTCTACGATGGTTTCGTTGTCGATGGCGGCGCACTCCTTACAGTGCAGCTCGTCCCCGCGCCCTTTGCACCCAGTGCAGCTGGCTGAGCGGCACAGGTGGAGCCAGCGCGGATCGCGCTGCTCGAGCTCGCGTCGGAAGCCCTTGTCGCTCGCGCCCTTCACGGAGTCGCACTCGACCCACAGTCCTTGGCGGTTGATGCGCTCAGGGGACTTCATGTTGAGCTTGAGCCGCGCAACCCGATAGTCGACCCTGATCAGGAGGTCGTTCTGGCCACGCTTGGAGCCCCTGCCCTCCTTGATGCTCTTGCGGTACCAATCAGTGGTCGGGTCCGCACCCACGGCTGGACCATGCCATACCACGTCGGTGAGGGGCGGGGCCGCCGGCGGGACCAGCTTGTCAAGCTTGGCCTCGCCAGGCGTCTTGCGCCGCGGGCAGGGGCAGCATGCCAACACCAGACCGCACGCCCATGCCGCCCAGCTGCAGGGAGCGAAGAGCGTCCTCAGGCTGTGGGCCAGGAGCGCGATCAAGCCGGTGCCGGCGAGGATCGCCACGAGCCCGGCGACCAGCGGCCATGCGGAGCCGAACAGGTAGAGGCCCATCTGGTCGGCCATGTACAGCACCCAGCCGCCGTCCGAGCTCAGCCAGCCTCCTGCCTCACGAGTCGAAAAGGCGGACCTGAAGCTGCCGAAAACCCTGAAGGTGCCCCCGCCCATCCCCTCGGCGAACCAATGTGCGCGGTTGCCGATGTCCTTCCAACTGATGCCGAAAAGACCCCAACCCCCGATCCAGGACGAAGAGTTCGAGTCGGAGGAGTTGGGGGGGGTATGGGTCGGGTCCTGGGGAGGCGGATCGGCCGGCGGCGCGGAGCGCTCGCGCGGCGGACCCCCTCCGGCACCTCCAGTGTGAGCGGTGTGCTCGCCCGCGGGGTGCGTCCCGATCGGCAGCGCGTCCATGTGCAGGGAGGGGACCACGGTGCCGTCAAGCCGGAATGGCTTCATGTCCACGTCCAACGCGTCGTCGTAGTACGTCGGGTACGTGTACTCGGCCTCGTAGTCGGGAGCCGTCCGCCAGAGCCTGGGCCCGGCGTCTGCGGTCTCCATCGTCACCACGAGGATCATGAGCAGGGCTGCAGCGCGGCCGCGACGCCCGCCTGCGAGCGGCGGCGCCAAGGCCCCGGGGCAGCTCCTCCAGGCGGGCCCCGGCGCGCACGCGCGCTCTGCCGCCCTCGCCTGGCAGCGAGCCGGCGCCGGCGCTGGCACGCGCCTGGCCGCCTGCTCGGCGGTGGCGGGCGGCGGCCACGCCACGGCAGCCACCCCCTCGCCCTCGGGTGCTCCGCGGCTGGCGTGAGCCGGCGCCGCTCGGCGCCCGGGCCCTCCGCCGCTGCGCAGCTGCGCGCCCGCGGGCAGCGTCGCCGCCGCCCTCCAGCCGCGCGGCGCCAGGCACGGCTCCATGCGGCCGCGGGCGCCCCCTTTCGGGCCCGGTCCCAGGTCCCGAAAGTCTTCTGGCCCCGGTCCCGGGGCCCGGCCTTGGGCCAACTGAGGCCGACCCCCAGCTTGGCCTTTGAAAAGGCTTGAGCCGCCAAGCGGCGGAGAGTAGGGAAGAAGCGGGAGAGGGCAAGCAAGGAGGCAAGGGCAGGAGCAAGGGAAACACAAGTGGAAGCCCGCGCCAGTTCTGGAAACGGGGAGATCCATCAGTTTTATCAAACATCCTAAACGACGGCATGCACTCGAGCCGAAATGGTCACGGACGGAAGTGCTTCTCCCACCCCTACCACCCCGGCAAGTCCAGCCAATGTCACCATTGATAATGTTTATCATGCACCACCTGTACATCGACACGATAGCAACAGCGAGTCCAACCCTTTGGCAGCTCGCCTGAAATTCGCGGACTAGTTCTCACATGCAGCAGGGTGCCCATAACGCCCTCGGCGCTCATACTAAGAGCAAAAACAAGCACGAACAATCCAAGAAGCACCGCAGGCAGCCTTTGCATGCTCTGTCGGTTGCCCTCCGCGAACCTGACCCATGTGATCCGTCGCAGCAGGAATCAGTTAATACAACGTCAGGAAAGTTAGGCAGCTGCTGCACCCAGTTTGCCGGCGTTGTTCTTATTCACTTGACGAGAAGGTGAGGATATGCGACTCGAATCTACCGAACCCGCAAGGCTGAGTTTACCAACAGCCCACTGGTCGCTGCGAACAGGCTGCTTCTTACACGAATCCACGAATTGCTACCAAAACACGCCGATGTTGCAAGGAGCTGCCCCTCGTCGCTTCGGCGATAAGGAGCGCGCCCGAAGGCTGTGCATTGTGGACCCGACTTCTTCGCAGATTGCTGTTGCCGCCATTGGGAGATCTTTGAAGTCTGGCTTGGAGGCTGCACCCTGCGCGCGGCATATCGCCCTCAAACGAGCACGCCAGACCTGCGAACATCAACGCTGACAGAACAATGCCCCAACAAAGAAACTAATGATGTGAAGCTCCGAGGGGCGCTACACCTATGCCAGGACTGAGGGGGCGAGCAAGAGGGCTAGAAAGTGGATGAGAAGGACGGGGGCAACGCATAGCAGCGGGGCTCAGGAATGAGAAGCGAAGTAAAGAAACGATGGAGCACCACATGGGGGCACGCGTGAGGGTTGAGCCGACATGGGCGGGGCAGCATACGAACACGTCAATTGGGGCCTTCGACGAAGCTCCTCATAGGGCCACGGAACGCGTGAGGGGCGTGCCGAAGCAGGGCGGGACAGCATGCGAACACCGCCCCTGGGACTCGGTGGAGCTTCATTTCGGGGCACGAAACGTGCGAGGGGTGCGCCGAGCTGGGCGCGGCGATGCCATGCGGACCCTGCCTTTGGCGCCCTCGGCGGAGCTCCTTGCGGAGACCACGGAACGCGCGAAGGGAGACAGGGCGGGGCAGCGCGCGAACACCGTCCCCGGGGTCATCGGCGGGGCTCCATATGTGGGCAACGAAACGAGCGAGGGCGCGTCGAAATGAGCGGGGCGGCGCCATGCGGACCCTGCCCTTGCAGTCGGTGGGCCCCCGTACTGGGGCAAAGAAACGTGCGAGCGGTGTGCCGAACTGGGCGGAGTGGCACGATGCGGACCCCACCACTGGGGCCCTCGGTGGAATTCCCGCATGGGCCCACGATGCGCGAGGTGCGTGTCACAATCGGCGGGGCGGCGCCGCGCGGGCCCTGCCGTCGGGGCCCTCGGTGAAGCTCCCTGAGAGACCACAAAGCGTGCGAGGAGCGTGCCGACGTTCGCGGAGTGGCGCCAGGCGGTCGCGCCCACTGGGGCTCGGGGACGCCATGCGGTCGCCCCCACTGAGGCGGTATTTTGAGCTACTGACGGGGGCCACGAATCGCGTGAGAGGCGTGTCAAAATGACCTTGGGGAAGTGTGCGTCCGCGCCCACTGAGACAATATGTCGAGCCCCCTCAGGCGGAACGCGCGAAGGGTGTGTCGAAACGGGCTCGGGGGCGCAATGGGGCCGCCCACTGAGACTCGCAGCGGAACTCCCCAAGAGGGCGCGATACGTGAGAGAGGCATCGCGAGACGGGCTCGGGGGCGCCATGCGATCGCGCCCGCCGCGACCGTAAGTGGAGCTCCGCGTGGAGCACCAAGCGTGCGAGAGATGTGCCAGAACGGGCTCGGGGATGCCATGCGGTCGCGCCCACTGGGACGGTAGGTGGAGCTCACCATGAGACCACGAAGCGCGTGAGGGGTCAGCTGATAAAGGGATGGGAAGGGAGGGGGGGCGGGATGGGGGGCGCACGGCGCGGCGGATTCAAAACGAGAACCCAACGCCGCAGAACGATTGCGAAACTTGCTCGGGCGAGAGCATAAGAAAGAAAGGAAGAAAACTAAGGGGAATGTTATGGCCAAGAACATGCACGGAACTCGCCCCGGCAGCGTGCCCAATATTCTGTCCTCGGAGGTCGTTGAGCCTCGCGCACGGAGCAGGGCAAGCGAAGCAAAAATCTGTAATGGCCCCGGACTCGGGTAAAGGGGCGAAGGGCACAAAATGGTTGTGAAACAAATATCAGGTGGGAAATGCCGTCGCTCCCTGCACATGCGCCGCGAAGCTAACGTCCTATCTGGACGGCACCTTGCAGCCCGATGCGCAGTGAAGCGCGCGCATGTGCCACGCAAAACGCACGGAGAACGCAATTTCCATGTCATGTGTTTCATCCGTCCCCCACGGCGTGCGCAAGTACACGAAGCTTTCAAATGCGCAGCCTAGTTCGCAACTATCTGTGCTGGCACTACTGAAGCTGTCACAGTCGCACGCACTGTAAAAGGCAGTGCGAGCTGTCCGAACTGCCAGAGACTCCAAACAGAAAACTCAGGACATGTGCACTCAACGATCTCGTCCACGGCCCGGCGTGACGTCATGGGAAAAAGATCCGCGCGCACATGATCTCGGACAAATGCGGCAAGACTATGTCTCCGATGGTGTCGACAACTATTGGAAAATCTTCTGGTCAATGGACATGCAAGCACAGCTGTGTAACCCAGAAAATCTCGAATACCTGTGCACCAGCAGTGCCTAACTGGAGTGCACACGTTCACTTGCGCATGAAATCACGTGCCATCTCATCAGAACTTCTGTCTGGGCCCGGTCGCATACTAAGCAAAAATACAGCACAACGTGCTGCAATACACAGCCGGCACCCGCGCCGGCGCATCACGCAAGGCTGATCGACGCCGCGGCAGGCCATTGACTGCAGGATGGATGGAGGCGCCGAGCCTCTCTTAAATAATCATTCACTGACAACGCGCGGCCTACTAAGCCACAACACTGCGACCCGTGCCAACATATATCGGTACACGACATATAGTAGACAGCATATAGGCGCTGTCGGTGCATCAAATTACTCGCGGAAATTAACTGGCACCGGTGCTGGCGGAAAGGGGCGTAGGCCGAAAAGGCCGCCATTCGTCTCCCCAGCAGGACCGGGGCCCTGCACCCCGACCCAGGAGGGGTTTAGCGCGCCGCGACGAGGCGGGGGCGGGGACCCCGTGCCGGGAGGGGCACGAGGGGGAGCCCGATCCTCCGCCCCACCGCGGCGGACCTCACCCCGAAAACTCCCAGAGCAGAAGAGGCGAGGGAGGGATAAAAGACCGGGAGGAACGAGGCGGACGGGCCCCATTGCTAACCAAAGCCCTGGACTGGGCACACCCGGGTCACACACTCTACCACGACGGCGCCCCATCGGAATATCGGACCTTGCGACACCCGCCCTGGAAGAACACGCCGACGATCGAAGCGGCAGCAAGAAATCGCATATTGGCACGCTCACGACAGCTTCGCAGGCACAACTGCAGGCACGCACAAAGCGCCCTGCGCGCCCACCCCGCGCGCGCGCACACGCGCGCGCACACGCACACACACACGCACATACACACACACACCACAAACGCAAAGTACACCCACACCACGCGCGCAGTGCGCCCCCACATGCACGCCCACGCCGCACGCACGCGCACGCTGCGCCCCCACACACGGGACAGCACGCCCACCCCCAAACTGCATGCGAATATCCCAGCGTGAGCATACCAGAACCTCTCGCGACACACGTTCTTTTCCTGACGCAGTCCCTCGCGCCCACAAGTCGAAGAGAGGCGCGGTGCAAGGCCGCACCTGGGCGCAACAGGGCGCGTCGTCAGGGTTCACGACCCTCGCCTGGAGGCGCGGCACAAGGCCGCACCCCAGCGCAAGTGGGCGACCTGAACGCCTCGACCAGTAGATGCGCCTTGGAGGCGATGCCCCTGGGCCTCCCCCCTGCGGCCTGGCCCCTCCCCACCCCCCATCCCTCGGACAGCCCAAGACACGGATAGGGTCGAGAGCCCCAGCTGGGTGCTCATGGCACCAGCGCAACAACCAGGAGAGACACCGTAGGATCCGCAAGAGCCCGGACACCCGCACGCACACGAAGTCCGCTGGCCCCCGGTGATCAGGCGGCAGCCAGCCTCACGCTACCGCGAAGTACGGGGGTGGATTCCTAAGATAGGAACCGCCCCCGCACATGCCTGGCAGCGAGCTGTGTCCCCCCGTCCCGCGCCAGGACATCGCGGCACCCCAGGCGAGCGCACGGCCACGCGGGGCGACGTGAAAGGCAGCCCAGGCCGATGGGGAAACCGGGTACCCCCCCGCCGTGGGGTTGCCCGCCCTTGGGCACCGTCTCGGAACGAACTAAACGGTGTCTCCCACAATCCCCCCTCGGTCACCAGAGGGGCTCTGGCCTCGGCACTAACAAGCAAGATTGGGCAAGACATGAAGCACGCAGCCCCCGCGCAACAGTGCCCCCGTCCGACTCGGCGACTCGGTGGAAGGCCAGGCCACGCCCGGCACCGCGGCCCCGGGAGCAGGGCGTAGGCCAGTGAGAACTACGGGCACGCCCCCCCCCAACGCCACACCCAATGCAGGACGCG
Source organism: Prorocentrum cordatum (assembly GCA_963575745.1). NCBI lineage: Eukaryota > Dinophyceae > Prorocentrales > Prorocentraceae > Prorocentrum > Prorocentrum cordatum. The sequence goes on along the minus strand of CAUYUJ010021193.1, from coordinate 212,686 downwards.
GCATTTCTCTCCGCACAGCACGAAATCCTGCACGCACCAACCCAGCACGCGTGCCACGCCACGCAAGACGTGCGCAACACACAAACGCCCGCATGCGTGCGCAAAGGTACTCTACCCGCCTATTGACACTATTCGTAGTTCCACCGCGCCCGCGGAAATTAACGCACGACGTCCGCAGGATTGTCTGGCATGCACTAGCCAGCCATGATCCAAAACGTCGTTTAACTCTCTTCTCTCAAGAGCCCCGCTTGAAACGAGCAGGAGCCGAAGACAGGGTGTCGGACGCAGTTTAGGTTTAGATCCAAACACGCCACCACTGACGCCATCGTCATCACGAGGCGCAAATTGGAGGAGGCGCTTGCGCTGGAGAGGAAGCCGCCGGTACTACTTGAGCTGGATTGGGCGAAGGCGTTCGACAGCGTCATGCCCGACGCTCTAGTCGAAACCCTGCGCCGCTTTGGGCTGCCGAACAAAAGGATAGACATCGTTCGGGCGATTTACACCAACTGGAATTTTGCACTTCGCGAAGCTGGCAGGACCCCAGGGCAGCGGGCGCAGCAGGCGGGCATCTGCCAAGGCTGCCCGCTATCGCCGCTCTTGTTTGCCATTCTGATGACTGTTCTCCTCCAGGACGCGAAGGCATCGCTCGGCGTCGCTGCCCACGACGTCAGTGACTTGGCGCACGCCGACGGCACGCTGATCGCTGCCCCGGGCGCGGCGGAGGCGGAGCTGTACATGAAAGCCATCTCGGACGCTGGAGCCAATTACGGCCTGCAGTACAACTGGGGGAAGTTGGAGCTCATGGCCACGGGGTGCAGCGCCTCTGCCATACTCAAGCCTGACGGCAGCCACATCCCTGAAAAGCAGAGCATGGTGTACTTGGGGGGAGCTCTGGCATCCGATGCCTTCATCGGCGCAGAGCTGAGCCGACGGATCGGACTTGCCCGGTCAGTCTTCGATTCTCTGCAGCGCATATGGTCTCATTCTGCATTGCCGACCAAGAGGAAGCTCACCATATACGCAGCCTGCGTTGAATCTGCGCTTTTGTACAGCCATCACACTTCTTGGCTGCGAAAGCACGAAATATCTTGATTGAATGCGTTTCAGGCGCATTCCCCACGCAAGTTTTTGGCATTTCGCATTCACATGTCAGTCGCGTCTCCAACGTTACGGTTCTGCAGAGAGCCCAGCGCATCAAGCTCAGCGTTCTTGCAGCGGCAATTGATTATGATCGGAGATCTTGCACGAAAGGGCAGCGGCCACCCTATCAGACATGTCGTTTTCCAGCCTTCCTCTTCCGACCTGACGCCGAAGGAGGGGCAGACCCCGGCAGGCGTGGGCGTCAGAGTTGTATAAGCACGCGCAGCGAGTTCGTCACGACATTGGTTGCAACATATGTAATGCGGGCATCTTTCCTGCGGAAGCCTGGAAAGCACCAGTGCGCAAGTATACTGTCTACCGCGCGCTCGTGGCATTGCTCATGTGCCTGCGGACACTCGGCTTCGAGAGTTCGTCCTAATGGTGAAATCAGACACCACGCAAAAACACCACGCAAATACACCACGCAAAAACACTACGCAAAAACACCACGCGAACGCTGGAGGGTGAATTAGACATCGCGCAAATACACCACGCAAAAACACCACGCAAAAACACCACGTAGCGGTTTTGCGTGGTGTTTTTGCGCGGTGTGTTTGCGTGGTGTTTTTGTGCGCCGCTGGGGCGGCGCGGGGACGCAGTGGGGCAGGTCGCGGTTCACGTGGTGTGTTTTTGCGTGGTGTTTTTGCGCGGTGTATTTGCGTAGTGTATTTGTGCGCCGCTGGGGCGGCGCGGGGACGCAGTGGGGCAGGTCGCGGTTCACGCGGCGTGTTTTTTTGTTCTGCGTGGTGTTTTTGCGTGGTGTATTTGCGTGGTGTTTTTGTGCGCCGCTGGGGCGGCGCGGGGACGCAGTGGGGAAGGTCGCGGTTCACGTGGTGCTTTTGCGTGGTGTTTTTGCGTGGTGTTTTTTTGCACCGCTGTGGCGGCGCCGGAGCGCCGTGGGACAGGTCGCGGTTCACGTGGTGTGTTTTTGCGTGGTGTTTTTGCGCGGTGTATTTGCGTAGTGTATTTGTGCGCCGCTGGGGCGGCGCGGGGACGCAGTGGGGCAGGTCGCGGTTCACGCGGCGTGTTTTTCTGCGTGGTGTTTTTGCGTGGTGTATTTGCGTGGTGTTTTTGTGCACCGCTGTGGCGGCGCGGGGACGCAGTGGGGCAGGTCGCGGTTCACGTGGTGCTTTTTTTTTTCCTATGCGTGGAGCGGCGCCAGGGCGCCCAGGGGCGCAGCTGGAGCGCCGCTGCAGTGCCGCTGCAACGCCCCTGGAGCGCAGTGGGGCAGGTCGCGGTTTACGTGGTGTTTTATACGTCGTCCTCCATGTCCTCCTCCTCACACATTTCCTCCTCCTCCTTCTCCTCCTCCTCCTCCTCCTCCTCCTCCTCCTCCTTCTCCTTTCAAAGATAGCGGCTGCACCCCTTCTTTGCTCCTGCGCTTCCCTGGCCACCTCAACCTGACCGGGCATCGTTTTTGGATGGGCCAGTGGCGCAGAGCGTCAAGAATCCAGCTCCTACGTCACAGCCGCCGTCATCGTCGCCGCCACTGCTGCCGACGCCGTCGCCGCGGCCGTCGTCGCACGGCCCTGGCAGGGCGGCCGAAGGCGGACGAGGAACGGTGGAGGAGCCAGAGCAGCGCAAACAGCAGCGGGGGCAGGGGCAGCAGGGGCTCGACCCTCAACCCCCGACCCTCGAACCACGACGTCGACGGCGGCCCCTGGCGCGTCCTCGCGCGACGCGGTCCCTGGTCCGAGCGGCACGACGCCGCCCGGGAGTCTTTGCGTGGTGTTTTCGCGTGGTGTTTGCGTGCGCCGCTGGAGCGGGGAGTCTTTGCGTGGTGTTTTTGCGTGGTGTTTGCGTGGTGTGTTTACGTGGTGTATTTACGTGGTGTATATTCATTTCACCATTAAGGTATTTTATTTCACCATTAAGGTATTTCATTTCACCATTAAGGTATTCTATTTCACCATTAAGGTATTCTATTTCACCATTAAGGTGTTCTATTTCACCATTAGGTATTCTATTTCACCATTAAGGTATTCTATTTCACCATTAAGAAAATCTATTTCACCATTAAGATTTCTACTTCACCATTAAAACGCTTATTTCACCATTAGGAGAAACCGTCCTCGGCTTCATTCTCTCAAGAGCCCCCCCCCCATGAGCATGGGCGATTACCGTCCTTGGACAGCGCCTTAAACCTCGAGTGAAAGTTGAATTGCGAATCCCGACCCGCGTGACAACCTCGTGCCCGTCGCACGCGGCAGGAGTGAGGAGCAAGGAGGGAGAACGGAGGAGGGAGAAGAAGGAGAAGGAGAAGGAGGAGAAGCAGGAGAAGGAGGGGGAGGACGATGAGGAGGGGGAGGAGGGGGGGAGGAGGAGGGGGAGGAGGGGGAAAAGGAGAAGGAGAAGGAGAAGGAGGGGGAGGAGGAGGGAGGATGAGAGAGACACGCCTGCCCTTCTCCCGCACCGTCTGGGCCGAGGAGCAGCTGGTCGCACCGCTGTTCAGTAGAGACTCCTGCGGGCGGACATGCGTAAGCGACTCGCCATCGGTAGGATCCCTGAAGACTGGCCACGCTACCGCTCGAACAAGATAAGTGCACAGCAGTATCATCCTCATAATTCCCCTCCACATGCTCTAATTCCTTCTCATTGGTATCATCATCATCCTCCTCCGCCTCTCCTCCTCCTCCTCCTCCTCCTCCTCATCCTCCTTCTACTCCTCCTCCTCCTCCTCCTGCTCCTCTTCCTCCGCGTAATGTTGCTGCTGAGCCTCCTCCGCAGCCGACCCCTTCTTTCATACTATATACCAGTTCCTCCCTCCCGCCCTTTCGTCTCGGCTCCGTTTCCTCACTATCCTCCATTGTTCCCCGCCCCTCCCGCTTCCCATCTCCTTCTTCCAGTCGATCCTCCCTATCCTCCTCCACATGCACCCCCGCCTCATCTCTCCTCTCTCCCCTCCTCTTCCTCCTCCTCCTCTTCCTCCTCCTCCTGATCCTCCTCCTCATCCTGATCCTCCGCCTCCTCCTGTTCCTCATCCTCCCCCTGATCCCCCCTAGGGCACAAAGGCACATGCGCCGTGGAGGCGAGCCCGAAGGGGCGTGAATACGTATCCCGATCGGAGGGGGGCATCCCGAAAGGATCGAAGGCGGTTTTCCCCAGTGCGTGGGGAAATGAGGGTGGCCAGGCATGGATCATGATTCATACTTCTCCTCCGCCTCCTCGTCCGCGTCCTCTTTCTTCCCTCATTCCCTCACCCGTCATCCTCAGATCCTATGTATCATCCGTCATCCGTATCCTCCTCCTCCTCCTCCTCCTCCTCCTGATCCTCCTACTCATCCTCCTTCTCTTCCTCCTCCTCCTCCTCTTCTTCCTCATCCTCGTCCTTCTCCTCCTCCTGCTGCCACCTCGGTTTCCAGGAAGCACAAGGCAGCTACAGCACCACCAATCCCTACACATTCTGTTTCAAAGCGAACATGGCGTTCCTCGGTCCGAAGGCGGCCTAGGGGCAAGCAGGTACACAGACGAGGGGGAAGGCACACGAGGTGTCGCCAGGATGGTGCTCAAGATGGCCTACTACTACGCCCAGAGCGCGGACTACACGCACTTAGAGGAGATCATCATGCAGTGCAATAGCGTGGACATCGTGATCGTCACAGGCACACGACGCCATGCAGATGTTGAACATGACGTGCAGCCAGCATCATTACCTTATCACAAGGTGTTACAGTTCGGATGGAAGCTCACGAGGTACGTTAGGAAGTAGTGTGTAATAGCTGTACTGCTCAGCCAGTATGTACACGGAATGCAGCAAGCAGTGGCCCCACCGAGATCACACGACATCACGGGGAGGATCGCCAAAGTGAAGCTGTTTGTGCACGGGCAGCAGACATGCCTTTTCTCAGTGTACCTCCCACCGCAGGGCACAAGCCCCAATCTACTCATAGAGGCCAGTACGCGCATTTGACGATGGATCGGCAGGCAGCTTGAACGAGAAGGACACAACACGTTTCCGATAGTGGCAGGAGATTTCAATTGTGGATTTGGCATTTGGCGAGAAGTGGTGGGAGTTTGCTACGCAACAGAGGACGCGCACGTGGGCACTGTGGAGGCTACGCACGAGAATAACGTATCCGCGCAGCTGCGCACGTTTGCAGAGGAGCAGCACATGAGCATTGCATCTACATGCTGGGGGACAGGGCCAACGTTGTTTCAACGAGGTGCATCGTCAAAACTAGACCACGTCATATGCCCGACGACGTTACTTGGCAGCAGTGTGAAGTTGAATGCGCTTATCAGACTGGGAAGGAACTTACGGATACAGCAGAGCGTCACGCTCGAGGACCACGTGCCAGTGTACGTTGAGCTGAACGTCAACTCGAGCATCTACAGAGTCGCCAACCCGTCCCCTTCAGTCAACCGCGACACGCTGATGATGGCGCAGACGCCCGGCACGAGGCGAGCATAATTCTTGCAAGCAGTGCAGCGTAAGCTGAGGGAGGACGACACCAAGTACCAGCAGGCGATGCTGACCAACAACGTGCAAGCAGTTTGGGATCACATCGGAGAAGCTATTCGCGAAGGTATGGCAGAAGTCTTTCCCCCTGGCCAGCGCAGATCGGCAGAGTACGAACGGCAACGAAAACGGCGCATGGAGCTACTACGACAACGAGGGCGACTTCGGGAGCAAGGAGAAGGCGCTACAACAGACGAGTTCGCGAAGGTAAACGACAAGCTCACGGCGATCACACGGCAGCTTCACGCACTGCGAAGGCAGCAAACAGCAGATAATCGGTAAAGCCTGCTTGAAGAACTAGGGGCAACCTTGAAGAACAAGCAGTGGGCTCAGGTGCACAAGACCAAGAACAGCCTCACCTCAACAGGAAGAGGACCGAAGAAAAAGTACATCTTCGCCGCGCGGCAAGGCATGATCAAAGCACAGTGGACGAGTGGAACACAGCTTCATCCGCATGCAGGAGGTATGGAGGCCGACGTATTCGACTGGGACCACGCGCTCGAGGACATGGAGTTCCTGCCGAAGGTGTTGGAAAGGGACAGCGCGAATCAGTTGGCAAAGGCTGATCTGGAGGGACATGTTCGTTACCTTAAGAAGGCGCCCAAGAGGAGAGCGACACCGCAATGGGGAGTATATGCTGAAGCACTATTGCACTTGATTTCGCCGCAGTACAACGTCAAAGAGGACCCGAACGGCAACGGTTGGGAGGAGGATATTACGCCTGTTGAAGTCTTCAATAGATAACCACAGCTTGTGACGCTGATCAGAGAGACTGACAAGGTCCCGCCCAGTTGTTTGTGATCGCAGATGGTCACACTGGCCAAGGACAATGGAGAGCCAGGCATGGAGCAAAAGATTGTTGCTGCATTGTTTCGATTATTGCTGTATGAGCTGGTTTGGAGAACTAGCCAAGCGAGGCAAGCCTCGCACAAAGTTTCAGTCATTTGCGCATGGCGGTATTGCAGGGCGAAGGAGGGAGGGCACGTTATTAGTGCTCAGTTCGGCTATGTGGAGGTACAGGGACCAGAAACTGAGCCACGCGTTGAGCAACTACGACGGGGCAAACGCGTTTGCAAGCACGCGTAGAGAAGATCTGGGCCAACCGCGCGGCAAGCAACAGCACCCGCATAACATAGAGCTGGCCACACAGGCGATCGATAAGCTCGTAGTGCACGCAGAGGGGGTCGAAGGAGAAATCGAGTTCAAGCCCACGATGGACACAACGATGGGGCACGCCATGGCCGCCGGAGACTTTGTAGAAATATGCACGCCACAAGTGAGCAAGTGGAATGAGCAACGAGGCGCACACGATCATACGTGCGGGTGGTTACGGTGCAAGAGTGCACTGCAGGAGGAGGACTTTGAGGGAGGAGTGCGAGGAGGAGGACATGGGCATCGGGTTGTACGTAGACGACGTATATCGAATACATATACATGCATATGAGGCGTCATCGAGAGCTATAGGGATGCAGCTAAATCAAACCACCCACAAGCTGAGCACAAGCATCGGGGAGACGAGGCACAAGCTAAATGAAGGCAACACAAATCAAACCACGCACGTGATAGACAAGGGGGCGCTTGCAGCGGTTAAACATATTGCACATTCAAAAACAATCGTAGGCGCAGTGGTACGGGAAGCACGTGTGTTAGGGCCCACGCTTGCATTCGACGGCAACATTCGTGCAGAGCTACGTGGGCGAATTAAGGCAGCCAAAGCAGGGTGGAGATCGCTAGGAAAGTTGTGGTTGGACCCGATCCCGCCTCGCATGCGCAGGTTGCTGTTCACTGCGTACGTACAAGGCGCAGGCTTATCAGGTATGACTGGTTGTATGTTGCCGCGCAGCTTTGCAGACAAGCCCGACGGGGTGTGCATTCGATTCCTGCGAGTACTCAGCCGTGGCAAAACCGATGAGATCGAGGGACAAAGAAAGCGTGAGAAGCACGTGCAGGTCCTAAAGCAGCATCGCAAATCGAAAGCTGCCGCCGAGTTGAGGATTCAGATGGTTCGCTGGTATCAGAAGATATCTCGGGACCCCCAACGGCACTCCCAGGTATTGGCGGGCATGTTTGGGACCACCCACATGGACGTCAAAGTAGATCGACCTCGACTGGGACCCTCAGGCCAGTGTAACGAGTTTAGTAGCACACAATGGGCCCGACCGTTCCAGGACGACGTGGAGGTGTTCGCCAAGATCGGCCCAGAATCGATGTCCGCACAGGTTTGGTACTCTCAGGGAGGGCTGCTCAATTTCATTTTTCGGGGTAAACAAAAACGCAAAGCGGTTTACAAGAAAGGGCATCAATAAATCAGACACTTATTTGACAAGCACTACGGGGAGGAGGGAAAAGGGGAGGCCTACAGAGGGAACGAGAACTTGGAAAGTGAGGAGTACATGCACGAGTACGTCTTCACGCACGAAACACAACAAGGCGAAGTTTGCGGAAGTGCTGTCTCCACGATAAGGGCCCGCACGGCACACATGAACAGGCACATAAATTAAGGAGCTGCGTTCGATGATTACGACAACGAACGCATGCCCCTGGTAGCGGATAAGATTTGCGTCGAGGGCAAGCTGTGTGCGCCATGCCTGGACCATGTCACGATCGAGTCCGATGCGATGTCCCACCAGAGACAGTTCCTTCGAGTTTACGTCGACAGCGGCATCCTCATACAGATGTGCACTTTGTAATCACTCGACCTCGGAGATTGCAGAACATCTTGACCACGTCAAGCAACACGCAGCGGGACCTTCAGATGTCGGCGTGGATGATCGGCCTACCACCAGCAGCAGGCGCAGAAGCGGCACCAGCAACACGACAGCAAGGCAAAGGAGGTCGCAAGCCCGCGGCAAGGGGGATGGAGCTGGCTCAGACGAAGATGTGGATGTGACGATGCAGGATCGAGTACTCACGCTGCAGAAGCTCACGCTCAACAACACGCTGGCGCTGCGCATTCTGATGGGAGCGCTGTGAGACTGTCTCATCCTGGCGCTGCTGCACCCAGTGGTGGCAGAGAGATTGCGCGTGGGCCAGGCATACCACCGCATGTGCACGGAGGAAAGCAAGAAAGACCTCAGACCCCCACACCTGCACAGATTCGGGTGCATTATTCCCAAGCTCGCTAAGATGCAGGGCTTGCCAGACGATGCGCAGCATATCCTCGAGTTATGCGCAAAAAGTAATGACAGCGATGGACAGAGAGGAGATGAACGACCCAGTGCGCTACTTCCGCATCAAGAAGACGTTCAACGAGCACGGACAGAAGGCGGACCAAGCGAAGTTACACATCATGCTGATCCCGATCGCCATAAGCCCGTTCTTGAGGCCCGTGCTCATCCAGCGCTACAAGGAGAAGACTGGGGACAACACGGAGATCCCGAAGTTCACGATCGCGGCGCTGCGTCTTCAACTCATCAAGGCGCTCGTGGCAACAGGCGGAGTCGTGAAGACCAGGAGCCCACCCCCAGGGGCGCTCGAGAGAGCAGTGCAGGCGTCGGTGTAGGAGCAATCAGCCTAAGTGGACTCATGAGAATGGCGGCTGCAGGCAGTGAGTGAGCAAACGATTTGATTCGTGAGCTGAAGAAGAAGAAGAAAGACACCTGATGCAAAAGAGTTTCTGAGGCTTCGAGCGGCTGTCAAGGCTCCAGAAGAAAACCCATGCCCAGGTAACTCCTCTGAACTGGGCGCCGACGGCGCCAACTTTTCATATGTTCCAAGCCTGTCGGCTGCACGCTGCCGAGAATTGATTGGGGGAGGTGTGGGGAGGTGGGGAGGTGAGGGAGCGGGAGGGAGCAGCCTGAGCGGCATGAAGGCGCACGCACAGCGAGGCCGAAGCGGCCCGGAGTGGCCGTAGGAATGTGTGTTTGTTTGTCTCTTGTTGTTTTCTCGAGGGCCCGAGCTCCCTGAGAGCCTCCCTCCGCACCCGTCGGCCCCAGGTGGAGGTTATGGGCCCAAGTGCTCTACGCCTGCGATCTGTACGTGTCGAAAAAAGTGCGGTGCGCCTTCGTGCAAACGCGGGCTTTGAAGGCTCATGATGGGTTATAAAGTCCCACAGGCTTGCCCGAGTAGCGCATTGATCACACCAGCAGCGATCATCGTGGCTAGAGCTCTCACCCAGCAGAGGTGAGCCAGATAGCGGAGACAGGTCGTGTCTTGCCGTGCCTTCTCCTCTTCCTCCTCCCCCTCCCCGTAATCACCCTCCTCCACCGTCGCTTCCTCCTCCATCTCATCGTTCTCCTACTCGTTCTTATACCCCCTTCACATCCAATACCCCCCCCTTCCCCATCACCTTGCTGACAGAATGACGACTATACGAGTGCTCCGCCTCGCCATCATCCTCATCAGAAAAAGCATCAACACCATTACCGACGTCGTCGCCAGCAGAATCACCACAGTCATCATCATCATCATCATCATCATCATCATCATCATCATCATCATCATCATCATCATCATCATCATCATCACCAGCATCATCATCAGCATCATCGTCATCATCATCAGCATCATCATCATCATCGTCATTGTGATCAGCATCATCAGCATCATCAGCATCATCAGCAGCATCATCAACATCAGCATCAGCATCAGCATCACTATCATCAGTGTCATCGTCATCGTCATCATCATCAGCAGCATGAGCATCATCATCATCATCATCATCATCATCATCATCATCATCATCAGCATCATCATCATCATCGTCATCATACTACCCAGTATCACCATTTGCAGCATTAAACATCAGTCGTAATACGATCACCCCACAACTACATTCATCAGCATCACCATTGCTGTATTCACTATGACAATCGGCATCATCAAAATCATCACCATCAGCATCATCAGCATCATCAGCACCATCACCAGCATCATCATCAGCACCACCATGAGCATCACCGACATCGTCATCAGCACCATTATCATCAGCATCCCTCCTCATCTTCATCATCACCATCGTCATCATCATCAGCATCATCACCATCATCATACTAATCATATTCATCATCATCAACATCATCATCGCCATCATTGTCACCATCATCATCAGCAGCAGCAGCATCATCACCATCATCATCGGCACCATCACCATCACCTTCAGCAGCGGTATCATCATCACCATCATCAGCATCATCGTCATCAGCATCATCAGCATCAGCACCAGCATCATAGTCACCATCATCGTCACCTTCATCCTCATCATCAGCCGCACCATCCTCATCATCATCGTCATCAGCATCATCATCATCAGCATCATCATCATCATCATCGTCATCATCATCATCATCATCATCATCATCATCATCATCATCACCGTCTTCTTCCATACGCCCCACCACCACCATCACCCCACCCCAACCCGCCGTCCCCCTCCAGACTGACGCAACAGCTCCCCCGCAACTCCTCCGCGAGGGGCCTGGCGCCCCACCCCCCCTTAGTTGGCGACCGCCCGCCCGCAGTCCTCGCGCGCCTCCCCGCCCCCGCCGCCGTGCGCGGGGGCGGGGGCGGGGGGCAGCGGCACCTGGAGGTCGGGGTCGTTGTAGGTCCTCTTCCTTGGCGCCAGGGGCTGAGGATGAGGACGTACAGGCAGGGAAAGGGGGCAGAATGCGGGAGAAGGGGGGGGCGGAGGAAGAAACGGGGTGGAGGGGAAGAAGGACCACTGCAGACCCAAGACGCACCAACTAAGCCCCCCAAAAATCCCTTCCCATAGGTCCCTAGCGGGACCAGCCGTCTAGGAATCCTCCGTCGTGCCAGTTCATATCTGCGACTTCAACGCCGTGAATCATCGCGATGGCTGTCGCAACGGCAGAAGGGACAACGGCATTGTGCGCGCACCCCTACGGTCCAAACGACCATTCATATACAAAGGCACAGCACAACGACGATCAACTTGAAACAGCACAATGCTTGCGATACGAATTGACCCAGGAAACGTGTCAACAACAAGAGGGAAGAAAGGACGGGGAGGGGAAGGGGTGGAGGGGAGAGCAACTACAAGCTTGCCAAAAACCTCCATGCCAAAGCAGGAGGAACCAATGCCAGAAGCAGCCAGCGCACAATAGCGCAAGCTCAAACAATTTGCCCCTTGCGAGAATGCGATGGTAAACGAAACTATGGACAACGCGAACGCAAGTTTATGCACGCCACACCCAAGCACGCAACCATGCAGGCTTGGGGCCGACAGGAAACGCAAAGCCAGAAGGGGCCCGGCAGCCAGCAAGCTCCAACGACGAAGCTCGACGGAGGGCAGGCGCTTCTGCCCCTGCAGATGCCGACCAGCGTGCGGGGTGGGCTGCCGCAGCGGGAAAACAACCCCTGCCGCGACCCTGACGAAAAAAACAAACATGCAAAGTTGGAACCACGTATTGCCCACGATGGAAGGGGGCATTGACGGAGGGAAATAAGGAGAAGGGAGGAGAAGAAACTACAGGATTGGCACACCAGCCGCGGAGAACGAGCAGCACGCGAGGCGCGCCGAGGCACGCACCATCAACACGAGCTTGAAACCGAGGAGGGGAGAGGAAACGGAAGGCACAGCACGACGACCGACCGAGGGGGGAGGAAAGAGGAGGAGGCGAGAGATGAGTCGACCCAGAGAGGAGGGGAGAGGGGAAAGGAGAGAGGGGAGGCGGACGACGGCACGGCGGGGCCGACGGCAGCAGGGGGAAGAAAGGAGGGACTGATCTCCACGCCTTGATGCGTAGGCGCTGGGACAACTTCCCGCTAGAACCGCGCGGCTTTGGGAGAGCCCTGCGCGGACTCGCCGACCAGCTGGCAGGCGCTACCAATGCGTCACCACTCTGTAGAGGGGAGGGAGGAGGTGGAAGGGAGGCGAAGGAAGAAGGAGAAGAGGAAAAGAGCGTCCGACAACCGCGCTGTCGACTCAACACACCGCGCGGCGCATTACGCAGCTCGCGCCCCCAGCGGTCGAAGATGGAACCCTGGACCAAGTCTCTGCCACACAGAGGCCAAGGTGCGCTCCGACGGCGCGTGGCCAGCAACCGCCTCCCGTAAGGACTGCTCCATGGCGCGCGACGCCTCGCGGGCCGCCAAGCCGCCAACCTGGCGCGCAGCGTTGGAGGCCCACCACACGGAGTACACGCCGCAGGCCCCCAACATCAGAATGTCCTGGACGCACTGGGCATCGTCCACCCCGAACCAGAGGGGGAGCAGCCAATCGCGGCCAATGCCAAGAGAAACCGCGTGAAACTGGCGCACCATCCTGCACCTGCAGCAATGTTCAATGCTGTTTTTTCGCCTCACGGCCACATCCGAACATGCAGATATCCCACTGGCAAACTCGTTCCTGCAACTGTCGCGCGGTGCATCAGCTATTCCATCCCGCGCGGAAGCCCGCGGCGACGACCTTTGGCTGCACCAGTGCGCCCAAAGCCTGGACTCTCTGCAAGAATCGGTCTGCCATCAATCGCGGCGTTCCGGGGAGCTCCCACCATTCCAATTTTGACCTCACCCTCGCGTGCGCAAATGCGCGCTGAAGCTGCCGCAGCTGGCGTCGGGCATCTCGCTGGAAGCCGTGCTTGGCGCGATCCCTAAGATTCTAATGGTAGCGTTTCGTGCGGGTGCCCTGTCACAGAAGAAACGACACGATCAGCGCGCAGTCCCCGCCTTGTCGACAACGTCGGCCATCTGCGCAGTGAAGCTCAAGACGGGCAGGGTGTACACGTTGTAGACGACAGTTGCCATGTTTAAGCTGAGGGAGCCCCAGGGCCAGCCCGCCACGCTTTCCTGAAACCTTGCGCCCGCCCTGCCCCGCTCCTTGCTGACCTTGCCATGGCCAATCAGGCACCCCAGGTAAGTGGCCTCACGGCAAAGAGGAAGATGAGCCCACGAAGGGGCAACGGCCGCAACCTCGACGCGAGCCTCGTCCAGGGGCGCTTCCCAAAGGGGAATGCCGATGGTTACGTCCAGGTTGACCTGCATGCTGGATTGCCCGAACTCGCCCAGCGCCTCCGCTAGCACAGGAAGCTGCGATGGGACACCACACCATTAAGGACACGCTCGTGTCGTCGGCGAAAACGCGAATAGTGCAGTTTGGCCGGAGATGCCATTGAAGCACGCGAAGCAATAGGTCCAGCAACGCAGCAAACACGAGCGGCAATAGCGGGCATCCTTGGCGGATACCAAAAACCATTGCAAATCCATCCCAAAATATCATTGCTGATGATATGTTGTAAGCGCCTTCGACGTAGAAGCCGCCAAGCACTGTCAGGGTCTCTTCTGGCGCGCCACAACCGAGGAGGCACCCGTGCAGGAAGTCTTGCGGAATGCTCGGAAAAGCAGCGCAGAAGTCCACCAAGACCAGCGTGCCCCAGCGGCGCCGCGCAGCTGCCTGGAACGCCCCCGCTTCGAGCCCGATGAGATTCTGCAGCAGTGACCGGCCAAGTAAAAATCCACGCTGTGACTCAGAGACCCAGCGGCCCAGGTCGCGCTCCCACCTGCGCTTGAATGTGGAAGCCACGAGCTGGTTCGACACATCTACGAGCGACAGCGGCCGGGTAGTTCCAGGATCTACACTGCGCCGAAAATGGCATCAACATCGCCTGCCTTCTTCGGGATACAGCAAGTCAAGTCAAGTCAAGTGAACCGTGCCTAGACGGCACATTGGTTGCAGATCGCATGCATGAGTATATACAGCAGTACGCTGGCGTCGACAATGCGAGAAGCAAAGCATAGCCATCGTCGCCGGGTCCGGCTCCATGCGCCGGGACTCTCTAAAGATCTACGTTTCCGTGCCCGACCCGCCAAAAACCCCATTCGGTGGACGACCCGGGAGAGCAGCGGCACCAGGAGGCAGAGGAGGGAACGACACCCGGGGGCCAGGACGAACCCGGAGCAGGGGGAGGGAGGAGAGCGAGCGACACGACGCCGGAAAGAGGAGAGGAGGGCGAAGCCCGGGCGACCGCCCGAGGGACGAGCAGGGGGGAGCGAGCAGGCAGAGGAGCGACGCAGGACGGCGGAAGAGGGGACGTCGACACCACCTGGAGGGCAGGCGGGCGGGGGGAAACCGGGGTAAAAATTCAGAGTAGTATGCAGCATACCCTAAAACATGTGATACAACTCATGTCAATTTAAACAGTACCTCAACACTGCTTCTTTCCACGCGCGTTGATTGAAACTGCTCTGCCCGATCGTTTGTCGGACGGCCTCCTCCTGACTCAAGGCCCCGCCGTGCATGCACGTTGCTATTGTCACCGCGTGCGCGTGCACTATCGTAGCCCACTGTAACCTTGGACGCCCCCTGCGGCGTTTCCCAGGGTCGAGGAGACGGGAATTCCCGCTTTGGAAGACACTCTGTCGAGTCAGCGATTCGTTGGGCAGGGCGGACAGCTCTCCATAGTAAAACAATTGCCTGGCAAGCAAAAGCTGGCTTAAACATTCCTGGTTTGCCCTGCACCGGACCTCTGCGTTGCCAATATGGGAAATCATCGGATGTGCAATGTTAAAAATCTTACGCAGGCACTGAGCTTGAAAAGCGTCGATGTTTACCCTGTCTGCCGTGTGCAGACAGAGTGTCTTCCCAAAATTAAAAAGCCCGTGGCCGCCAGGGTCGTCGCTATATGCCTCCCGAATCTCTGCGACGGCTGAGTCTGTCTGCAGCAGGCCGTTGACCAAGTCGCGAAGCACGTCCACAACGAGACACCCAACCAGCTTCCACAGGCAGGCGGCGATGCCGTCGGGGCCCAGCGCTGAGTTTTTGGCAGCGAAGGCGGCCCAGGCCACATCCGCGCGAGTGGCGCGCCAGAACTGACTGCCCGTCGGCAGGACAGAACGCTGCCAAGACGGCGCTGCGTCGCGCAGCCACTCTGCCAGCAACTCGCGGTCGATGTCCTGTCTCCCGAACGCGCGTTGCCACTGATGGGCCAGTGCGTCTGCGATCTTTTGTGGGCCAGAGGTGACGCTGCCACCCTGCCGCCTGATGGCGCGTTTTTTTGGGAGGCGCCACACACGAAGCTGGGCGACCAACAGGCGACGTGGCCGTCCCCGACAGCAATGGGCAACTGAGGTGTCTCCTCCTCCTCCTCCTCCTCTTGTTCCTTTTGCTGTTCCTCCTCCTCCTCCTCCTCCTCCTCCTCCTCCTCTTCCTCCTCCTCCTCCTCCTCCTCCTCCTCCTCCTCCTCCTCCTCCTCCTCTTCCTCCTCCCATGCTGTTCAGTCCAAGCTCTTGCACCGCTGATGGTCTACGGAGGGCTGTTGGCGATGACTTTGTCGCAGCGAAGCCCGGCAAGAGCCACGAGCACTCCTGCCGACCAGCCCACGCGTCCCTCTGGATGCTCGGCCTTTCCTGTCCTGTCCACCCAGCTTCAAACGCCGAATCTCGGTTGCTATGGAATCCTGTTGGGCAGCCGCTGCCGCGGCAGACATTCGAGGAAGCTCGCGGCGGAATTCCTCCGAGTCGAGGCGGAAGTCTCCCGTAGCGAGCTGAACGATGAAATCTCTCATGCCGCGGACGGCTAGTCGTCACCGGAAATCAAGCCAGACACCGACACCTTGCGGCTGATATCGGGGAGCTCGCACACGGCGCGCTCGAAAGCTAACTGCCTTCCCGTCTCGGCAACCCGCAGGGGTCGAATCGCCACACTGACCCGGTCCCTTGCCGAGGTCGCTTCAACCACAAAGTTCTGCATGGAATCCGCCAAGCTCGTCTACGCGATCGCCCTCTTCACCAGGACGAGACGCAGGTGGACATTGACAGGTAAGCGATCCTGACAACGCAACGCCTGCCACCGCAAGGTCACGTTTGCCGCCCAACCCGCAAAGCGCGAGGGCGCCGTGGGAACAGGCCGCCGGCGATGCACATCGTGGTCAGGGCATCGCCGCAAGACCTACATAGACCTGTGGTGGGATAAACGGTCGCACCCCTCTAGCGGCACGCCCTCCCATCCTGGAGAGCTGTTGCAAGCGTTTCAAAACGAATGCGCACGGCGCTGGGGCGGGAGCCACCGTGCCCCCCATCCTTGAAACGAAGGTGCGCGGCGCTCAGGCTAAGAGCCGCATGTTCAAAACCGCCCGCCCTCAATCCTGGAAGCTGCTGCAAACGTTCAGGACAAATGTGAGCGGCGGTAAGGCCAGAGCCGAAGTTGAAAATGACTTGCCCTCAATCCATGAAACGGTTGCACGTGTCAAGGTTCAGGATCATAAGCGGTACACCCAGCCCGCCCTACCGACACTTCTGGGGGTGCGACAGGGAGGAACTTTTTATTACAAAGAGGGACGGAGGAGGAGGAGAAGGAGGAGGATAAGAAGGAGAGAGATGAGGAGGAGGAGGAGGAGGAGGAGGAGGAGGGGCAGGAGTAGACGGGGAGAGGGAGAGGGGGAAGGGGGAGGGGGGGGAGAGGGTGGGGGAGGGAGTTGGTTTCTCGACTTGAGCCCAGGGCGAAGGATCATGCAAACAGCATCTCCGAAGGCCTCTGAAATCAACTCTAACATACAGTTCTAAGGGAGGCAATCCGAGGCGAACTGTACACAGATAACTTTACTCCGCTTCTCGTTAGCTTGCCTTCTTAGAGTTAGAGAGAGATTAAAAACGACATAGGAGCGGAGCGTGGAGCGATCCCGGCCTCAGCCGGAAAAATAAACGTAGTACTTGTACTCGTCCTCGTAGATGTCCACGTCGATGTCCTTGCCCAAGGCGGCCGTGGAATACAGATCGCTGTCGTCGACCATGGTCTTTCCGTAGTATACGTAAGAATTCTCCGTATCATCATCATACTCCAATGTGTCATAGTATTCATCATGATCATATGTATCACCATCACGTAAGCCCTGTTCAGTATAATATGGCTTTATCAACCCGGCTTTCACTCGAATATATTTGCCATCCTAAGGAATCAACTCCCAACGTCCTGCAGTACACATCTCAAGCAATTGAGGAAACACTCCGAGCTTAGTCAATCCATATGATAACGTGCTTGCAGTAGGTACATGGGTAATCCGACGAAGTATTCCTGTGAGTCGACCCTCGCGTAAAGACATAATCGAAATTCTCTGGGTCCTATCCGTCGTCAGTCCTCGTCCCCCTGCTATAAGTTCAAACTTTTCCATGCATTCTGTAACACCATCACAGGGAATGAATCACATATCATTATGTTCCATCTCGAGGAGGTCGCGAGGTTTAGCTGGATTACCAGTAATCGCTGTACTGAAAAGTTCCGTCATTCTGGATGAGATCAATTGTGCCACTTGAAGTCCACCAACACATGCATTCGTTTCCGCATGGGAAGCGCCGTGACTCACTCGCGCTGTTTTCCTCGCCGTGAAATACAAGATGTGCCCATATCCGGCGAAATCCCTTGCTGATGAAATAGGCCACCATTCATATGTGTTATAATTCGTAGAAGGTTCCCCCATCAACTGCACCATTTTCCCTTCATATTGGTATCCTGACCTTTTCGAGGCATGTCCGGCGTCAGTAATCGAGACCAAACGTAAGGGTGTCGATAGCTTGTGAAAGTGGAAGCCATTCATCGTTATCGCGCCAGAAGCTGATTGCATTGCTTGAGGTGTAGAGCCATCGGCTTGATCATCTCGGCCTGCCACGAAACAACTCCGTGACATAAATCAACTCGCGTCAAACAGACCCACAGTAAACTACAGAAAAGTGCACGAAATCCATGATGATCCTTCGGGTCCAAGGGTCTGTTGTCCTGCTTGAGGTTCTTGACATGAGATACAACTGCGGGTTTGAGCTTCATGAGGTAGTGTTCTTGGTCCAACAACACATGTCCCAGCGCGAGACGTTGATGCCTGACTCCAACATAGATCAGTGGCAACGTGCAACGCTTGACCTTCCCGAATCGAGCTGATAACTTTATGTAAACTGAGTCTAGGAATTTATGCGGAGCAATTGTCAAAATGTCATCAACGTGAGTAATATAGATAGCAACAACTTCCCAGCCCATCGTAATCTAGAAGAAGTTCTCGTCATGATAAGCCCGTGTAAATGCCCACTCTTTTACCGTGAAGTTCGCAAATGCTAGCTGCCATAATAGCGGGCCGTCGACTAGACCACGCATAGCCTTCAACAATTCTAATACGAAGTGGCCAATGCCACAGTCGATTACGTATCTGCCACTGTTGGTTATCTCACGTAGGTGTCGCCATATATTCGGAGGTGGTTTAAATCAAACTTTGCGATGTTCGCGTACTTCGTGTCCAAGTTCAGCTGCTCGTTTGACCACTTCCGAAAACTTCAGACCCTGTAAGAAAGCCGCGCTGATATCCAGACTCTCGATCACAAGGTCGAACTGGACGCCCAAGGAGACTGCCATCCGATGAGATAGACGTGATGCGGCACTGCTGTGTCGGTCAATACTGTTCTTTCGTCGATCTAGGAAGCCTCTAACACAGCAACGACTTGTCACGAGCCCTTTTGAACGATCTGCCCACTTACGAACCCAGGTGCCATCAACAATATTGTTTGAGTCCGTGCGCGGAACCAACTTGAAAATATTATGTTGAACGAAACTGGTAAACTCTTTACGATCAGCTGCTTCGACTGCCGGCCAGTTGTTGACGATATCGCCCGGCGTGAACATCTCGTCAATGGACACACTGAAACATTCATCCTCTTTGGGGTCATTATAGAAGCATCGTGTAGACCAAAAGGGCCCAGGTAAAACAAGAAAAGCTTCATGCTTCTGCCAAGGTAGATGTCCTTATCGTTCAATACGGTTCTGGTGTAATAGTAACTCGGCGTCATGAATGGCGCGGTACATGTAGTCCACCGTGTAATCATCCTTCTGCTCTGGACACTGTCGCGCACGATAAGACGTACCAGTCCACCACGTAGGAAATGGACTAACAAAATGTCGAACATTGTAGTCCTCATGCTCCAAGGGGCTGTCGTCTTGTGCTGGTCGTTCTGCTGTGGTTCCTGGATCTTCAACGGGGTGCTCAATCGTCTGATCTGGATCTTCAGGTGAATACTCTATCGTCTTGTCTGGATCTTCAGGTGGATACTCAATCGTATTGTCCAGGTCTGGTGTAGTAGACGCTAGAAGTATCGGAGGAGTTATGCCTGATGACGATGACGATCCTCCCGCGGTGGGTTGTTCTGCAATCGGCAACAAGGGCCGTGGTAGACTTGGGTCTGTAAATCGAGGAACCTTTTGGTTAGGCGGTGACAATATCGCAGAACTGTCCCGACGCTTTGCTGGTGCTGCACTTGACGGAGATGCCGCTGAAGATGCTGCCGATGGTGCAGCTGATTCCGCTGCTGCTGGAGGCGATGCTGTTGGTGTCGTAGCCGTCGGCGCTGGTATTGATGATGTAGGTAATGAAGTAGGCGCCGGTGTGTCTTCTGGTACTGGTATCGGTAGAGTAACTGGTCTCCGTGCAATAGCTCGTCCACGTTTTGAAAACTCACCAGCTTCAATAGCGTCCTTGAAGCGAAGTACTCGTGAGCGAGACCTGTCCAGATCAACTCCAGTCTCAGGTCCAGGCGCGTCGAACTCCTCGTCGGCGATGGTACTCTCCATCGGTGATGGAGCAGGCACTGGACTCTGCGGTCTCTGCCTAGTATCCCATCTTGGATCTGGCATCGAAAGCATCAATGGAGCAGGAGTTGCAGGTACCTTTGGAACAGAGGCTCCTTGTTCTGTTGATCTTGAAACTGGAGGTCTCGACGGCGGTGTTTGAGGCGCTGGTGGTAACTGCTGTATAGTAGGTGCCATTGGTGTAACTGCTTTTGCCGTAGGCTGAGTTGGTGGCAGATGCCATGTCGTAGGAGCCGCTGGTATAGCTACCGCTGCTGCAGGTGGCGCTGGAGGCGCCGGTGGAGCTGGAGACTCGATCGGAACTTGCACTGACATTGGGCTCACATGAGACATAGTGGCGTCGTTTGACGCAGGCGACCGCGGAGGTACTTGAAAAGCTGCCGGTGGTGCCGGAGGTTGTCAAGGTGGCCAGGTCGGTGGTGTCCGATAATCCGATGCCTGTGGCATGGTTGAGGGCGCGCCATCATCCCATCCAAACGGCCAAGGAGAGGGCTGCCACAACATTTTGTTCCCAGGATCCATGACGTCGTCAAGATCGGGGTCGCGTTCGAAGGAAGAGTTAGATTCGTCCTTGTGGCTGGAGACATAGAAGAGCACATAAGAAGAATCTGCCACGGTCCATGCGCGGCTAAGGTGATGTTGACACTGACAGGCAGCTCCTTTACCACGTAGTTTGACCTGAAGCTTATGTGCCACATAACCAAGATACCTCTACGAGCCGTAGGAATAGAATTCGTCCGCTTGCACCGCGTGCCAACTTGAATCCCACCAATATCATTCTCAAGAAACGTATCCAGGGCCACTTTCTTGGCCACCGTGTAGATGCGCGGCTCGTTCTCATAGAGGTTTGGAGGAACAATCATGGATTGACCCTCAAACTCATTGAAGACCTTGCCGTAGATAAGCGGAGTGTTTGGTACAAGTTGTTCGACCAAACTCATCACCTCAAATACTGTATTTGAAACATCGCGTGTGGTTTTGTAGGCGCTCTGTTCAGATCCACGTTGCAACAACCAAGTGAAAACCACATGAGGTCGGATGTGGCGAAACGGAACCAGCATAGGATATCCACGCCAGGATACGATGGCTTTGTTCTCTGGTGTGTAGTTCTTGGTCAGGTCTGCTGGTCCTCTCCATCCATGATCATCCTTCGAATCGGGCCCACGCCATAAATCAACTTTAGTTCCATCCACGAGCTGTGCAGCATCTGCTGGTGTATGCTGTTGAACTCGCGTGTCATGTGCTTTTGCAATTCTGTCTTCAATGATCGCGGCATTGATGACATCCTTGGCTGCCATTCGTAATCGTAAGGAGGTTTCAACTGCATCAAGAACACTTTCAAGAACTCCGAGCTGGGCTGCCAGTCCAGGATTCTCAAAGTCGTGACGCTCTCGAGGCTGAACTCCAGTACGTGCTGCTGCAGGAGTACGCCCACCATAGCTCAATGATAAGTTAGTTGTCATACAGCACTCCTCGACGCAACGCTCCTTGCTGACATTCAAACCTTGCTTCTGAACAGTAGCCCACAAATTCATACTGCCGTTGCGTAATATCTGAACTCGACGTTCTGCTTTAGGAACTGGGGTAGGTCCTTGACTACCACCAAGATCTCGATTAATAGAAAAATGCTCACATGCTTTAGAGACCAAATCTGAAACTACTGCTCCTTCTTGATCAGAAACAAGCCACCACATCGGACCAACATATTTGATCCACAAGTTAAATGGCGTTTTCATCCACTCGTCTGCTGTCTTTCTCTCGAGCTTTGTGGCGAGCGCGGAACTGATGCATCCATCGAAAATCACGAACGTCATATCCCAGATAAACCATACATCTGTCTGATCTCGAAACTTGATATGCGGGCTTGTCGTCATTCCGTGCTGAGGCCGTGTTGGGCGCCGTCGCCACTTCGTACAGTCCTCGCACTTCTAAGGCATCACTGCCACAACTATTGTGAGGATGTTCGCGCCGAAACCCCCACGACGAAGAAATCGAATCATATCCTCTCGTGGTGCGTTCCAAAACTTGATATGAACACCCAAAACGATTCGCTCCTTCCCGATCGTCTTGAACTCAGGGTGGTTCAACTTCCCTCGTATCTTCGCGAAGTCAAAATTCGGTTCGATGTAATCGGGTAGCTCGACCACCTTCGCATCCTCGATGGGCTCGAGAGCCTTCGGGTCGATTGACTTCTTGAGGATCCGGCGCCGAGGTGGATACCCAGGTGCCAGCGCTGGCGGACGCGGCCCTTCATCTGCGTCTGCGTGATGTCCAGGATCTGGAGGCGCAGGAGCCAGAGGCTCAGGAGCTGCTGCCGCTGCGGCGGGCTCTGCCAAGACAGGCGCAGCTGGATCGGCGAGTCCAGGCGGGGGCCCCACCTGCGGGGCCGCAGCCGCGGCCGGCCCAGCTGCCGGAGCTGGCGCAGCTTCACCAGGAGGAGGTACTCCGCCTGGTGGAACTCCCACTCGATCAGGATTGAAACGACATCCTCGAACACGCGTGTGAGGAGGTGTCGGAACTACATCTCCATCTTCTTGTGTCTTCGTAGCTCCATGCTTGCAACGCCCACACGTCCACCCCGCGAAGTAGGTGTTGCTCCGATCGAAACTTCCCAGAATTGCCCTGATCAAATCGCCAGCCACACTGCGATTGATATGATGCGAAATGTCGAGAAGTGGCGCCGAACAGAACACCCAGGGATAAACTGCTGCAAGGGCTGCACGGTGAAGAGTTCCAACACGTCCTTGTAAAACTCCATGCTGAGCACACTTGTTTGCACCTCTGCACTGCTTGATTCCGTGAGTCAGCTGGATTCCTTTTGTCAACAATGAAGTTGCCGTCTGAATCGGTACTCCTGTCTCGTCGATGGCACCGAATTGGCATTGATCCACGTTGCATCGCGCGCCCTTGGCACTCAGCTTCTGCAACGGGCTTTTAGGAAAGATAGCTGAAGAACGTGGGTTCTCGATAATTGAAGCCTCTCCTCGATCAAAATCAGCATCGACCCTTGATGATATCCAATCCAGCGTCGGTTATTCTGCTGACCTTGTTCGTTTCTTCTTCTCTGGCGCTGATCGGTCCGCTTGCACTGACCAGGGTGAACATTTTTGGGGGGGGGCCAGAAATGAACCTGAACCTGAAGCCGTTGAAGACAAGAATCGAGAAGCTTCTGATGCTTAGGGGTCTTGAGATCCCATCCATATCGATAATCCACTGGAAAACCTATCGAAAGACCCATGGCTGCTGCCGTTGCTGAAAGTCTCCATGAGCCGCTCGCACATTCCTGAAAATCCAGTGGTAGACCACTGTGGCCGCGAGAACTCCGATATTGAGTCATATTTCTGTTCATTCCAATAAACTCTCAGGGGTAACGATCACACAATCTGTGAACGTGTAAAACTCTTCCGGCATCGCACGATACTCGCTGTCAAATCGTCGCTGAAATTCTCGAAGGTGTCGAGGCCAGCAATTTCCACAATCTGAATAGCATTGCCCACGTGTCTGGTTCCATGCCCTGAAGAAGTCCAGGTTGCAGTGCTTCTGTAGCTTGCTGAAGTTCGGCCAGTCGCAAGTTGGCGTCCATGTAATCTCTGCGATCTCCTTCTGAGTAGCCGTACTGCTTCCCGTTCTCGATGCCTGGAGCTGAATCTGCGGTCCGTCTTCATCAATTGTTCGAAATATGCTGCCACAGTAACGCTTGACCACAGCTTCCAACTGCTCTTCTTCAACATTCTACTGTCCAAACTGCACAACTGGTAAGGGATCGTGACCACTGTCCGCGAAGAAAACTCTGATGCAATATGCTTTAGTGCTCGCGTGAGCAACCTTGACCTTGAGAACCAGAACACCATCACGATGATCCAAGATATCGCAGAGCAGGGCCGCGTTGGACTCCAAGAGCGACGGGGGTGGAAGTAGTCCTGGGCACTTCGAACCAGAGCCCCCCATCATATCTGCCGTGAACGTGATATCTTGAACTCCAGGAATTCCGAAGGGGGCATCGTAGCGACTGCCAGGCCAGGGTCCGCGTTGCCGTCGATGCCGGAGAATGTGCTGTGGCTCAGTTCCAATGAATACTCAAGACCAGCGTCCTTCAGGTATGTGCGTACATAATCCTTCATCGCGTCGGTGCCCATGAGTCCGGCGGCTGCTCCAGGATCCACGATGATGCGAGCCATCTCACGTCCACGTACTAGGTGCATGTTGCTATAAGTGTCGCCGTTGCTCATCATGAAGATCGCCCTCTTAATCTGGGCGAGACCTGTACCGTCGTCCATTGGAGTATCGCCGTCGACCTTGTCTTCGTGATCTTCTGGAGGGTAGAATCGCTTGGAATCGTCGATATCCTCTGACGTGTGCGGTTTCTGACTCGAATCAAACATTCGTGATGGTTTACTTCTGACTTGTCCTTTTCTGGCGTTCGCGGTATAACTTCCGTGGGCGGTCCAACAAACCCGAAGGAATGGGCACTTCCACTCAGAGATATCTGAGAAGTGTTCAACGAATAGATCGGAACCCCTGCTGGGATACCATGAACTGGAGCCGATCGACTCGGCATTGAGTCAAAGATACCATCTTTTGGCGTCGAGTCCTCCGTGCTCCAGGAAAACCAATTGTAGTTCAAGTATGCAGGCGATTCGGTTCCATATCCAAACTCCGACCCCTCATCGTAATAATACTCATCGTCGTCCTCGTAATCACCATAGAATCCTCCTTTGCGACGCTGTCCTTTGGATCTCTTTCCTTTTTCCACGTCCTTTCGAGGAAGACCTGTACTTTCATTTTCCTTTTGACGACGATGACCGATACTTACCACTATCATATCCTTCTCCGTAATGTGATTATGAACTCTTGCCGTTCGGTGAATCCTGTCGATTGAGCGGGCAATCGGAAGTTCGATGAAACTTTGAACCACATAGTGTACATCCATCACCTTTTTCCACCGCCACTGCTGTTGCCTTTGCCACGTCCTTTCTTGCCTTTTCCATAGTAATCGTCCTGAACTTCTCCAGTGGCTGTAGGTGATGTCTCGCTGTTCGATTGTCCTGCTGAGGGTAAGTGTTGAGACCAATCATCTTGAAACCAGTCCCCTGAGTCATTCCACCTTTCTCCTTCATGGTATACACCACTGTCGTCGTACCACTCGTCCGAATACCACGAATCATCCTGCCATTCCGTGTCCTGCCAGTGCTGCTTGATCATCTCGGGAATGCTAGAGCCTGGGTTCGTCTCCGAGTGGGCCAGTCGTTGCAATAACTGCATGGGCTCCTCGAAACGCGATAAGTTGCCATCCAACTTCAACTTTGTATCATCCTTCAATCCATCTGTCAAGCCCGAGGTGCGTAATAACAAATATGACTTTCCCATGTCATTGATCTCCAATCCTGAATTCGCGTGAGCCTCGTCATCGGTCATTCTCCACATCGTCAAATAGTCCGAAAGAGACAGAGCACCTCGGTGATGCATGAAGAAGGCGTCCAACGACTGAATATTCATCTCGTGCTCTTGCATTCCGAACTCCCGTTGGATATTCTGCAATAGTACTGTCGCTCCTGCTGGCTCAGCTGCGAACTGCTCTCCCGTGGCGTTCTGCCAAACATCGTGACTCGGCTGGGCCAGCAACTCGTCACCGACCATCTCCCGCATCATGCCCGTCGCGAAGCCGAGGCGAGTCGCACGCATATTATTGGCGACCTGGAAGGCCGCCCCTCTGAGCCTGCCCGCCACGGCGGGACCACAGGCGCTCCCTCCGACATCTGTCTGACGCCACCACAATCTTAGTAGCTGCGTGTACCGTCGTAATGGATACTTGGGCATTCCGGCTCCCCAGCCGGGTGGCACACTCTTGGTGAAGCTGTCCAAGGGCAGGCCAGACTCTGACTGGAATACACCACTGTCATGGGCCATGATGTCTTCTGCCCCGTATGGAAGGTGAGGAACTTGAAGTAGAGCTTGTAGGGGTAGAAGAAGAAAGAGTAAAACTCGCTGCTCTCGGTGCCTCGCACAAGGGCGTGCAGGGCGCGCAATCGATCTCGTCCTTGGTGGCCTGCACGTCGTACTGGCCGTAAGGTTCTGCTGGAAACTCTCGTCGGTGAACGCGTCGGTGAAGATGCACGTCTCGGCCTGCTATCGGCGGCGCGCGCTGGCGCGGCAGGATGGGAGGATGAGACAGCGTTAGCAAAACTTACACTACCAAAGTTGGTTTCTCGACTTGAGCCCAGGGCGAAGGGTCATACAAACAGTATATCCGAAGGCCTCTGGAATCAACTCTAACATACAGTTCTAAGAGAGGCAATCCGAGGCCAACTGTACACAGATAACTTTACTGAGGGGGAGGGGGAGGGAGAGCAAGAGGGGGAGGAGAAAAA
Source organism: Prorocentrum cordatum (assembly GCA_963575745.1). Taxonomy (NCBI): domain Eukaryota; class Dinophyceae; order Prorocentrales; family Prorocentraceae; genus Prorocentrum; species Prorocentrum cordatum. The sequence continues at coordinate 186,204 of CAUYUJ010021193.1, read as the reverse complement.
AGGGGAGGGGAGGAGGCGGGGGAGGGGGAGCGGGAGGGAGAGGGGGAGGGGCAAGGGGGGCCAAAAAAAAAGGAAAGCGAGGAAGATGGGGAAGGGGGAGAGGGAAGAGGAGAGGGAGGAGGAGGAGGAGGAGGAGGAGAAGGAGGAGGAGGAGGAGTAAGAGGAGGAGGAGGAGGAGGTGGAGGAGGAGGAGGAGGGTGAGCAGGAGGAGGAGGGGGGAGGAGGCGGAGGAGGAGGACGAGGACGAGGACGAAACGGGAAGAGTAGACATAGCCTGAGAGTGGTCCCCCAATGACCGCACTGGGCGCGAAGCGCCACAGACGCAGCACTAATCCCTCGCGTGGCAGAGGCGCGCGCGCGATGTGCTGTGCGAAGCACTAAGAACTTGGCGCGCGGTTGACGTAAGAAGCCAAGGCGATGGCCCCAGCCGCCCCTAGGTTGGCAAATTCACACTCAGGCGCGCCGCAATCCGCATCCCTCCCGAAACCAAGTCGTCAAAGATAGCCCAGGGGGAGGAGAGGGCGCCATTGGCACAAGGCGCCACAAAGCCTCATATGCAGACGAGATAACGCACGATCTCGTCACGGCCGCCACACCGATAAATGTACCTATGCCGGCAAAGAGAAACATAAACCTTGCAGCCCGTCGCCCTCCCTCCACGCATTGCGTTCAAGGCCGCCTAGCGCCAGCTCGGACGCACGAAGAGGCAGATGGATCTCAAGAGAGCCAACTAGACTGCGCGCTAAGTCACCAGTGCACCCCGATCTCCACGACCGAAGCCTGCGGCCGGTCGCGAGGTAAATGTGGCCAGGGAACACGGGCTTCCGAACCCGCCTCCCCCCCGCCCAACCGCTGGACCTCCGCTTAACGATACGCATCTCTGGCCGACTGGACTTTCTGGGTCCTGGCCCTCCTGGCGCTCTCTCAAGACCGATGAACGAGGCGTAGAGTGAGGAAAAAGTCCATAAGCCATCGTATCCTGGCTCCACAGACTGGCTGGCCTCCTCCACGATCTCTTCAAGAAAGCCCACGCTGAGGAGGTGCCTTTGGAGCCGCCTCATAGGGACCAACATCGATGCAGTAGGAGGAGGAGGAGGAGGAGGAGGAGGAGGAGGACCAGGGCAAACCCAAGACTCATCAACGATGTTGGGATACACCTTCCCCCCATACAAAGAACCACTTCCACTGAGGAACGTGCCCCGTTGGGAGACAACTGTGTGAAAAATCTGAAGCGTGCAAACGAAACAGCATTCTTAGGACTGCAACGCCACGAGTCAACCTGACCGTTGCGTCTTGACGACCCTGAATCGTGCCAAAGCAATATTCCTGGGGCTTCAACAACGCGAATCAACGCAATTGTTGCACCCTGACATTCCTGAACCGCTCGACAACAAATGAAGGTTAACCATGAGAACCCGCGAAACTCTTCCATGTTTGTAAAAACGACGGTTCGCGACGGCAATGCGAAAGACAAAATTTGAAAAAGCAACCACCCTCAATCTGAAAAAACCTTGCGGTTGTTAAGACGAGTGCGCGCGGCTTTAAAGCGAGAGCCACATATTGAAAACGACCCACCCTCAATCCGCGAAACGATTGCAATGTTTAAAACGAATGCGCGCGGCGCGAAGGCGAGAGCCACTTGTTGAAAACCACATGCCCTCAATCCGTGAAACTCTTGCAAATGCCCAAAACAAATCCGCGCGGAGCTAAGGCGAGAGTCACAGTTTGAAAACCACCCGCCCTCAACCAGTGAAACTCTTTCATTCCCTACCTAGGCTCTGCCTAGTAGGGTTCTTACTCGGTAAGCTTAAAGGGCCAGGCAAAGGAATGCGCCCCGGGCGGTTCCCCCGGCATCCGCCCCGCGGTTCCCCCAGCGACGTTCCCTTATCTTAGCGTTGCTTACCTCATCTTAGCTTATCTTATTTCATCTTAGCTTAGCTTCATCTTAGCTTAGCTTAGCTTCATATAAGTGTTTGATGTTGCTTTCCTAGATCCTCCAACTCCTAATTAGGTAGGGTCGCACTGGGATAATTTGTTTAGAACCGAATGCAAGCGGCGCTAAAGCGAGAACGACATGTTTCAAACGTCCAACCCTCAGTCCGTCAAACCCTTGTACACCTTAAAAACGAATGCACGCAGCGCTAAGACGAGAGCCGCATGTTGAAAACCACCCGCCCTCCATGTGCGAAACTGCTGCCAGCTTCTAGGCTTCAGGCTCATATATGGCAAAAATAATTGAAGCGAAACGCCTGGCCCGCCTTTCCGACCAGCCTCGAAATGCGACAGGGAGGAATTATTCACAAGGAAAAGGAATGGAAGAGAAGGAGGAGGAGGAGGAGGAGGAGGAGGAAGACGAGGAGGAAGATGGGGAGGACGAGGAGCTGGGGAGAGGAAGATCGAGGCTGTACTTGAGCCATGAAAGTTAGCCCTGTGAACCGTTCAAGTCTTCTAGCAGGCACAAGCTGTTCATCGACGGCTCGCGCCTGAACCCAACCTGCGACATGCTGGCCAGTGCGGGCTGGGGTGTGGCAGAGATTGGTCCCGAGGGCCAGTTTCTCTCGGGTGTCTTCGGGGCTGTTTTTGGATACGGCCACTACGAACAGACGGCATCCATGGGCGAACATCACGGGCTACCCATGGCACTGAATCCGGCGCTCTGGAGCACTGACCAGCAGTATGATATGATGGCCCATTACGCGGCCTTGACCAAAGGCACGGGCGAGAGAGCATATTGGGACGGTCGATCGGTGATGGGGGAGCACTGGAGGCACGTCCGTTCTATACCTGCTTCGCACAGCATCTCGAAGGTCAAGGCACACAGATCGGAGGAGGCTGCTGAGAGTGAGGCCGACACAAATTTTAGTCCGAGGCAATGGGCCGACTAGTTAGCATAGAGAGGAGCCACCCGCAACCAGCTCGATCCTACCGACGTGGAAAGGATTGAGCAGGCCCGCGGTGCTCTTCAGTCCATTGTTTGGTCGTAGGTTCGAATGCTGGCTCTTTGGCCTAAGTCTCGTGAGCTCTTTGGGGACGTCGATCGATTCCCGAGGGCGCCCAGACCAGCCCAGCCAGCCTCCAGACACTGCCTCACTTTGGACGGAAAGATGTGGAGATGTGTGAAGTGTTTCAAACGTTTAAGGCGGCCTGAGAGGGCTGTGGGGCCCTATGGGGCCTTTGCCCCCGTCCATGGTGGCCCTGCATTCTTCTCCTCTGGCCGAAACCCATCTGTGGTTTGGAGCTCGCACCCTCAAACATAATTCGCCAGTCATTTTTTTGTTACAGGGAGTCACATACAGGGCAATCGGGCTCCGCCCGCCCTGCAAGCCGCCTATTCCCAACCCAAAGTCAAACAGCTGGCCCTGCTCCGCAGAAGCAAGCTCCCCTGGCCTCGCGGGATGTAGTCCCACCAGAACTCTGGGCGCAGGTGGTCTATAGCATTTCCTTTTCCAACCTCCTTCCTTTCCCTGCTGGGGAGGTTTACCCCCCCCCCCCCCCTCCCTGGGTCTGCAAGGGCCGGAGCCCGAGGGGTTAGAGCGTCCAAGATGGCCCAAGATAGCTCCAAGAGGGCTTTGGGTAGCCCAAGATGGCCTCCAAGATGGCCCACGATACTTCGAGATGGCTAAGATAGCCTCCGACACACATCCAAGAGGCCCCAAAACGGCCCCAAGACGGTCTGAAGTGCCCTCCGAATCCTCCAAGGAACCCCGAAGATGCCAAAACGGGTTCAAAACCTTGGGAAAATCAATGTTGTTTGCCTTTTCGCTGTTTCGGTTCGGATGGCCTCTTGAGGCGTCCAAATGGCCCCAAGATGGCCCAACATAGCCCCAAGAGAGGCCCAAGAGGGCCCCAAGACGGCCCCAAGAGCGCCCAAAAGCGCCCCAAGAGCGGTCCAAGAGGGCCCCGGAGACGCCCCTTTTGAGCCTCCGAGGGGGGGACCTAAATTTACACTCAAAACTTATGCTAAGAAATCTTCCAGTAAGAAATTGAGACCCAGCTTCGCTGAATTTCTTAGCCCCCTTGCGAGAGCCAGCTTTGAAGCGTGCAATTTCTTAGCGCAGCGCGACGCCAGTGTGGGTGGTTCCGATGAAGATTGTGCCGGTGATTGTGCCGATTGCGGCGCCGGGGGCTCTGCAGCAAACAACATACAGGAACACGTCAAGATCTGGGCGAGGATCTGGGTGGTGATCTGGGGGAATATCCGGGGGAACAGCCAGAGCAAAATCCGGGAGGCGATCGATGGAAATCTGTGAGAAGATCTGGGGGAAGATGTGGAGGAAGATCTGGAAAAATATCTGCAGGAACATATGGAGGGAAATCTGGAGGAGTATTTGGATGAACGCACGGGGAACAAGCTAGAGGAAGATCCCGATGAAGATCTGGAGGAAGATCTGGAGGAAGATCTGGAGGAAGATCTGGAGGAAGATCTGGAGGAACATCTCGAGGAACCTCTGGAGGAAGATCTGGAGGAAGATCTGGACGAAGATCTGGAAGAAGATCTGGATGAAGATCTGGAGGGAGGAAGATCTGGAGGAAGATCTGGAGGAAGATCTGGGGGAATATCTGGAGGAAGATCTGGAGAAAGATCTGGAGGAAGATCTGGAGGAAGATCTGGAGGAAGATCTGGAGGAATATCTGGAGGATGATCTGGAGGAAGATCTGGAGGAAGATCTGGAGGAAGATCTGGAGGAAGATCTGGAGGAAGATCTGGAGGAAGATCTGGAGGAAGAGTTCTGGAGGAAGATCCGGAGGAAGATCTGGAGGAAGATCTGGAGGAAGATCTGGAGGAAGATCTGGAGGAAGATCTGGAGGAAGATCTGGATAAAGATCTGGAGGAAGATCTGGAGAAGGATATGGAGGAAGATATGGAGGAAGATATGGAGGAATATCTTGGGGAAGATCTGGAGGAAGATCTGGAGGAAGATCTGGAGGAAGATCTGGAGGAAGATATGGAGGAAGATCTGGAGGAAGATCTGGAGGAAGATCTGGAGGAAGATGGAAGTGGATATGGGAAAAGATCTGAAACGACGAGCTGGGAAAAGAGCGCGGCCGCGGCTCGCGCGCGCGGGGCGGCCCAAAATGGGCAGGCCCGTCCCGCGCGCTCGTGCCGGGGCGCCGCGCGTCAGGCGGGGGAGACCGCCTGCTCGCCGACGACGGCGAGGCAGCGCCCATCAGCCTTAGATTGGGAGAGGAGGGAGGGGGGCAGAGAAGCTGCGGAGACAGCAGGAGCTTGCTCACAGAGAATAGAAGAGGCATTCTCCCGCTCGCGCGCTAGCGAGCTGTCTCCGAGCGCGGCCGCGGCTCGCGCGCGCGGGGCGGCCCAAAATGGGCAGGCCCGCCCCGCGCGCTCGTGCCGGGGCGCCGCGCGTCAGGCGGGGGAGACCGCCTGCTCGCCGACGACGGCGAGGCAGCCATACCCGTGCTCAAGGACCTTGCGAAGTGACAAGGTTTCGGCGGGCGGCCGCAAGTAGGGCAGGCCAAGCGGCGGGGCCGACTTGGAGAAATGAAGCGACAAGGCGGTCGCTGGCGGTGGCGAAGAACAGGATCCGCGCCCGTGCGGGCACGGGCAGCGCAGCAAGAACTGTGGAAGCGGCGGCGGCTTGCAGGTAGCGCTCAGCACTGGAAGCCTGACGCCAACGCCCCCGCCAGAAGACGCGAGGGACGTCTTCCGTAGCGATATAGAAGTCTGTTGCGCCAGAGCCCCGCAGACATGCGGGCGTCAGGTTGAGCCCCTGACCCGCTTTGGCAAGAGGGACGCCCAGGGCCGAAAGCAAATGATTCCACCGAGTACGGAAGCCGCTCGCACCGAAAGGGGCGAGAGGATCGGTGGAAGCCAACCGCCCAAACACTTGATTCAGAATCTTCACCGTGCCCCGATCGGAGCAGCGAGCATGCTGCGTCGGGTACGTTCTCCTGGTCTTTGGAACAAGAATCGAAAGAAAAGCATCCCCTTCAACTTCGAGGCGGTCGCAAGGAAGCGACAAGTCACAGCGGCGTGACGCCAGCAGCTCGCCAGGCCTGAGGAACATCGTAAAGCCCATGAGCAGCAAGGCCGCCATCACAGGCCAGTCCCAGGCGAAACAGAGACCGACCATAGCGCGCAGCAGAGCGCGAGGTAAGGGCGGGCGGAGCTTTGGCGGCTCCGCGAGCTTCCATTGTTTCGCTACGTCCCAAGCTTCTGTTAGAAAGGCCTTCCAATGCGGATGAGCGCTCTGGATTCCCAAGATGGCATGAACCAGAATATAATGAGGGAAACCTGCATCATGAAGCCACACGCCGAAGGTCGCGAGGAAGCGGGCGAGAAGTAGCCCGCTACGGTAAAGAGTGGCGGGCGGCACGCCAGTGTGTTCTGCTAACCACAGTTCGAACGCATCAATCGATCTCGAGCGACGATCGAGATACGCGGAGGTGAGGTGAGAATCGCGCACGAAGGGAGTGCGCGGAGGGCGAGCGGGCGCGGAAGGCGCAGCCCGACTAAGCCCTTGGCCTGCGGTCGGCGCCGCGGCTCCCAGAGAGATGCAGAGGCCGCAGACGCACCACAGGATGAGCGCAGGGCGGCCAGGGCTGGGAGAGCTGATCAGCGTGGCGGCCCTCCTGCTCCTGGACGCGTAGAAGGGCGGAACGAGGGTGTCCCGCCCGTCGGTCTCGAACCCCGACGCCTCCGCCAGCATCGCCCGCGCCGAGGTGAAGGATCCGCCCATGTTACGGTGAGCACGGCGAGCCCCTGCTTCGATCTCGGCGGGCAGAGCGCCCCCTCCCTCGAGGGTCGCCCAGTCAAAGGGCGGGCGCGGCTCGGCGCGCGCAGCTGCGGCCGATTCGGCGAGCTCGGAACGAGCTGCCGAGGACGTGAGGCCCGAATGATGTGGAACGGGCACCACCTCCGCGAACGCGTCGAGGATCTCGGACGGAGGGGAATGAGATCCCCACAGCGCTGCTGGGATGGCGCCGTGACCGTCCTGCACGTGGTACAGAAGGTCGAAAAGGCAGGCCAACTTGCCCGCGCGCCTCCTGTGCTCGATCTTTGAGCCGAGCCCGATGCCACGGATGGCGCCCGCCCCCATGGCTTGGAGGTCAGCGCCCGCGGGGATAGCCTCGGGCTCGACGGCGGCCACGTAAGGATGCAACCACGAGGCTTCGTCGATCGGCTCGGCGCCGCCTGTCTGAAACAGGCGCTTATAGGCGTGCAAGGCCTGCAGGAGGCAGTGCAGGTCATCTCTGCCCTCGGGCTCGGCGGCCCCTGCGGGTGCGAAAGACCTCAGCCACGACGCCGCGCTCTGGAAGGCAGCTTGCCAGGCGGGTCCCCACCTCACCACTGTGACCTTCTCACCGCCGAGGTTGAGACGCCACGCTAGGGCGGTGGCGGCCCCTGGAGGCAAGGGCTGCTCAACGGCCGCGGAGGCCGTGCGCCGCGCTGCGAAGGCTGCAGCCGCGGCGCTCCCAGCGTCGCCGCTGTGGGAGCCGCTGGGATGCAGCTCGTGCCCTGAATCTCGGCCAGGCGCGGGGCCGCTCGAAGACCCCCTTTCCTCGGCGGCACGCCCTCCGCCCTGCGGGGCCGCAACAGCATCGCTGGAGGAGCGCGTGCCTACCGAAGACTGAGGGGCCTGAGCAGCGGAGTCCGCGCGGGAGCTGCCTGCGTGGGCGTCGCCCGAGCTCGCACCATGGCGGGACGTGGCTGGCCGCTGCGCAGTAGCGGGGCTCGGGCGCCGCTTCGGAGCGACTCGAGGGGAGCGCACCTCGCGACGCCGAGGCGACGTCACCTGACGCGCAGGCGCGCGAGAGGAGCCGAGCGCGACGGCCCGACTAAGCCCCTGGCCTGCGGTCGACGCGCGGGATCGCGACGCCGCACGCCCACCAGAGTGGTGAGGGGGCGGCGGCGGCGGCGGGGGCACGGGCCGCGGAGTCTCGGAGCCTACACGCGTGCCGCGGCCCCGAGAGCGACTGCGAACCGAGGCGCGAGCGGCGGGCGGAGAGGCCCCCGAGCGGCGAGGGAAGGCCGCCTGCAGGCGGCGGAGGACCTCGGGGTTCAGGCCCGCCACGACGCGCTCGAGGTCCATCGAGGAGTCTGCGAGGGCACTCAGCACGACGTCCTCGAGCTCCGTCGGAGAGTCCTCGTCGCACGCGGGCTCCGCTCTCGAGCGGCTGCGAACGCTCGCGGGCGGGGACCCGTCAGGAGTGTGCGGGCCCTCCGATGCCTCCCCCGCAGGCGGCTCCGACGGCTCCTCGGGCGAGATCGGGCCGTCGACGGGAGGCGACGAGCAGCCCCCCGAGGGAGAGGTGCGGTCGGTCCCGTACGGGTTTGGAGACCGCGTACGGCTGCGGGCAGGGCTGCGGCTCCGCGGTGGGGAGCCCACTCCCGCGGCGGAGCTGGGGCGTGCCGCGCCTGCCCAGCGGCGCGCATTGGCAGTGCGACGCGCCCTGCGGCCAGGCGCCGTGGCGGCCCCCCCCTCAGGGGCGGGGAGCGCCGCCATCGAAGCCCGCCGCTGCCTGGCGGCGCGCCTGGTGCGCGCGGCGCCCGTGCGCGAGGCGGAGTGCGGCGCGTGACCACCGCGGTTGGGCTGGTCCTCGACCGCTTCATCCCGCGGGCCCAGGCGGGCGCGGACCGCGCGCCGCTCACGACGGCTGAAGCTGGACGCAGGGTCGTCGGCGGGCCTTGCCAAGGCGCGCGGGTCCTCAGCCTCCACCTCGGCCAAGGAGCGGCCAGTGGACGACGCGGGTGCGTCCCCAGCACGAGCGGCACGTTCTGCGATGGCGAGGCCCGTCGAGACCTCAGCGTTGTGCAGGACGGCGCGCAAGGTTTTGCGCCAATCCCGACCCAGCTGGACGGGAGCAGTGCGCGGCAAGCCCGCGGCCTCTCGACTGGCGGCCTCGCGCACGCGTCGGAAGTAGGCGCGATCGGCCATCCCTTCCGCGAGCTCGGCACGAGCGACGGCACGCTCTCCTTCGCCGCGTGCAGGAGCCTGCACCGTGCGCCTGGTGGCGTCGGCACGCGCGGTGCGGAGTGCGTCGAGCTCCACGCGGCCGCGCGACACGGCGGAGACGAGGGTGGCATCCGACTCAGCCGCCCGCGTCGCGAGGGCAGACGAAACCCCGCCCCTCGGGAGAGGCGCGCCCGAGGCGGGGAGGGCAGCCCGAGGGGCCAGCTCGGCGCTCGCAAGGGCGACCCGCGAGGAGACCGCCTCTTCGAGCGCCTGAAGGGCCATGGTCGACCCTGGAGCCAGCTTGCCCTTGCGGGCGCCCTTTCCTGCCGCCTTGGCCCGGGCGTAGGCGCGGGCGGCAGGACCGTCGCCGCCCGTGCTAGGAACATCGGGCGGCGCGGCGGCCTGCGAGACGGCCTGGAGCAACACTGACTTGGCGTCACAGAGCTGCTTCCACTTCAGCGCGCGGGCTGCTCGCTCGTCGGCGCCCAGGTGCGCGGGAGTCCTGTCTGGATGGTAGACTAGGGACTGGCGCCTGAAGGCGGCCTCAATTGCGCCGCGCGAGGCCCCGTCCACTACGCCAAGCAGTTGGCGAGAGGCGCTCACCCTGGCCGCTCGCTGGAAGGTGCGGGGGGTAGCTGCTGAGGCCCCCTTTGGCGCTTCCCGCGAGCCGACGCGCGACGAGCCCACCCCGATAGCAGGCGGAGGGGCCGCCGCGGCCTTGGAGCGGAGGGCCAGTGGCGGAGCACGCTTGGCGGCCTGGGGAGCCGATCCTGCGCTGGCGGCGCCAGGGTCGGGGCCGGGCGAGCCGCCCTCCGCGGAGGCAGACGCTTTTGGCGTGGCGTCTGCCGAGGACGCGAGAGGCCGTTCGCTGTCAGCGAAGAGCGCGTTGCGAGGCCCGCGACGCTCTCCGCTGGCGAGAGCAGCTTCACTGCTGCTCTCGGCGGCGCCCGAGGGGTCAGGTGCCTCCCCCTGGGCGCCGTCGCTGGCGGCGTCGGCGGCCATCCCCGCGCCCTCCGAGGGGGGGGGGGCGGCCGCCCAGCGGTGGCTGAGCAGCCCCTCGGGGCCTCGAGCCACAAGCTGCGCAACAAATCGGCCCCAGAGACAAGTAGGGAATGACGAGCGGGAGTCGGCGTACGCAATGCAATCAAAGCGAGTAAATTCTCCTCTCTCTGCTTCAACTAACCAGGCGGGAGGGTCACGGGACGGGGGCCTCACCGCACGGTTCCGCGTGGGGTCGTCGGCCCTGTGCACGTCCGTAGGCACGTACATGCCTCCCATATATAAACCTCCTCCTATCACATAGGGCAAAGTGGTCGAAAGAACGTGAGATAGACCAGGAGAGCTACTGCGCCCGTGAGCGGTCGCGCCCAAAGCCACTTTTGAATCCAAGAGAACGGGGATACGAGAGTCAGGGAGGCGAATACAGCAGTACTTGCACAAGCTCTTATACACCGTTGTCTCAAGGATATTGATGTGACGGGGCATGCGAAACTCCCATTTGTACGCGAGCCGAAAGCGCAGCGCCTCTGATAGCTCGGTGACCCAACGCGGCGCGACGGGGGGCTCAATAGACGGGAGCCCCAGGTCGCGATGCAGTTGGGTGAGCTCAGGGCCCAAGGGCACGCCGCGGCTGAGTACGGCGAGGAGGCTCCGATTGTGCAGGATCGTGTGCCACCCCCCGTGCTCCGATCTGCGCCACAGCTCGGCGGAGAGCTGCGGGCTGATAGGAGCGCGGACAACGCCCCCCCAGCCGAGAGACGCGTCCGCACCGAACACCTCGGGGCAAGGCTGCGCCCGAAGGTCGGTTATAGCCGTAAAGGCTAAAAAGGTGCAGGCCAAAAGCTCGTCGCGAACATAAGGAGGCAAGTCGTATTCAATGCCCTCCTCGGTCGCCAGGCGCGACAGGAAGTTGTAGACGTGCGTGAAAATGGCGAGCATCGGACGGCGATAGAGGAACACCTGGACCCAGCAGCCCACAAGAGAGGCTAACAGGGAGCGTGTGGTGATGCCGAGGTAGATTTGGATCAGGGTCAGCCTGCACAAGGCCACCGTCCGCACTAAGGGAGCGCAGACGATGCCTATGCGCCCTTCCACCTCGGCGCCCACCACCACCTTGTGCGTTTCGCCGCGCGCGCGCTTGCCTGGATGCTGAATCAGGCCCACGCGCGGGTAGCCTGCATCGCAGGCGGCGAAGACCTCACGATCACGACGACAGGGGTCGTCGGGGCGAGGAGCGGAGCCATGCCACGAGAGCTTCTGAAAACCTGTATGGTCATCAATATTCAGCATCTCGACAAACGGTCCCCGCGGGAAGGGCGAGCGGTGGACAACCTGCTCGTGAGGCCGCAAGGCCCCGAAGCTGTGCAAGACGCCTTCATGTGCAGAGTTGGCAATCTCCACCGCCATGTTGTCGCCCATCGCTAGAGCATTGAGGCAAGGCGCGACGTCCACACCTTCGAGCTCGGGGCGCCAGGCTCGAAAGGCCTTGAAGCGGGATGATGGCAGACGAACGCGAAGGGCGTTACGCCTGGCGCGCGCGGGAGGAACGCGGAAAGTGTAGTAAAACTCCCGTAGGTCGTCGCAAGAAACTGCCAGCCACTCCCCAGGCGCCAGACCCAAACGGCACAGCAGGAAACCCTGGCCAAGGCGCTGGGTGCTGGACGAGATTGAGGCACAGCGGCTGTTCACGACCGTTGGGTTCAGGATCAGCCTGTCGAAGTCGCTGTCCTTCGGTACCCTGAAAGCTCCGCAGGCTTCATCCCAGGCGAGGTCCGAAGCAGGAGTCAGGTACAGGGCGCCGCAGGCATCCCACTTCTGGAGCAGGGCCCACAGCTCGGCGCGGTCCATATGGACACGCGCCCCCTTTTGGCCAGCAGGCCACTCTGACGCCGGGAGCCGCATCTCCTCTGGATTGATGAACGCTTCGCGGACTCGAGCGTCAGAGAGAAATGGAATGGGATCAAACACTGGCGAGTAATCCCACTTAATGCGAGACGCCCTGACTTTTAAATCGAAGGGCTCGACCTGGGTGGAGTCCCAAGCCGCCGCAGACGCCAGCGAACCAGGCACGGAAGGAGCGCTGGTCGGGCAGTGCCGCATGGGGGCGGGCACGGAAGAAGAGGAGGTGAAGGAGGCCTCCAAAGCTGCAACATGGGTGGCCAGGCCATGGAGCGAGACCTCAGTAGAGTCGAACTTGGCGAAGGCTCGACCTAAGTCGCTCTTGCCGCCACGGGCAAGGCGAACTGCGATCCGACACAACCGTTCGATACGGGTGCGGACGCCCTCCTGGCAGGGCGAGACCGTGGCGCGGACACGAGCCTCGGCGGGAGCGAGGCTAGGATGACCCAAAGTGAGCCAGTTCAACGCAATAACAGAATACTGCGCGAGCGTCCGCGCCGCGCGCCGCAATCTCCAGCGCTCCCTGCGCCTCGCCGACAAGCCGTCAGGCGGGGGACCAAGAGGTGGAGCAGGCGGGCACGGCCAAGGATCGCGGGGAGGCGGCCCCAAAAGGTACGGGTCGTCCCTGTCCATTGCACGCATTGATGAGCGGGAGAAAGATCCAAGAGAACATCGAGCACCCATCCCAACCTGGGACAGCGCTGCCGCCCAGTGGGTGATATCAATGTTCGCGCCTGGAAACAGGCGCAGCAAGGCAGACAAGTCAGCGACAAATGGCGCGACGTTGGCAAGAGCAGCAGGGGTGCTTGAAGGAGAACAAGCACCAGCAAGAACACCAACCTCAGGGGCTGCAGGCCCCATGGGGGGAGCGCTCGACTGAGGCAGGTGACGGCCAAAATGGCCGAATGGATCCGAGGGGCGGTTCGGAGCAGAGCGAGGGGCGTGGTGGCGGAACGTACTCCTCCCTGCGGGGCCGCAACAGCATCGCTGGAGGAGCGCATTCCTACCCTCACGCCCTCGCTGCGCCCAAACACGCCTAGCAGCCGTAGCAGCGTCGGTGCAGACTGTCTGCGGCGGCGTACCCCGGCCACGCGAAGGCCCCCCCTCCAAGAAGGCGGGCGCCAAGGGCATCTTCAGTCCTTCTTGGGCACCGCCTTCGGGGCCTTGGGAGCACCCTGAGACTTGAAGGGGGGCTTTGAGACCTTGGGCTGCTTGGGCTGATGAGGTGGATGCTTGGGGAGCGCGACGGCGCGCTCGGCGTCGAGGCGCGCCCGAAATGCTTGCAGCTCCTTCATGTATTCGCCCTGCGCCGACAGCCAGCGAGGTGAAAACGGGGCCTGGGCCTCGCGCTCCGCGTGACGAATGGTCACGCGACACGGGGGAGGCTCCAGCCCCGTGAGGAACCAAGCGGCCTCGAGGTAGCCGCGGTCCCCCGCCAACTGGTCGATGAACATGCACTGGCAAGTCAGCAAGGTCTGGACCCTCTCGGGGTTGCCCTCCTCGCAGGCCCGCCACAGCTCGGCGCTGAGGAAGGCAAAATGCGTCAACAACTCGTGCGTCGACGGCTGAGCCCCGAGGGGGCTGTGCTCGCGAAAGTACTGATGCATGGCCATGGGGGTCACGGCGCTGACTTCCACGCCCAGAACGCGGGCCAAATTCTCCTTCATCAGTCCTCGCACGTCGGGGCCGTGCTGCATCAGCGCTTGCTGCCACTCGCGCCTCCGAGCGATTCCCCCCATCTGAGCCGATGCGTGCGCGGGGTCGCCCGAGGTCGCGGGCGGAGTTTGAGCTTGGTCGCTCAGGGTCCCCAGAAGCGGGTGGAAGGCTGGGCGATGGCCCCGCCCCTGCTGCAAGGAAAGGGACTGGTGCAGGCACTGAAGCATGAGGCTGAAGTCCGTCGGATTGGCCGCAAGGGGCGGCTCTAACCCGTCGGCGCCGCCCGCCTCGGCAAAGCCGTCGACCGCAGCGGGATGGGCTAGCCCAGGCGGCGGCGGGGGGCCCATCGGTCCGGAAGCGGACGAAGGGGCCCGAGGGACAGCAAGAGAGCGCGCCTTCTCCCACGCCGAGACCAGCGCGGAGGTGGGTCCCTTGGGGCGCGCGGAGACCCGATGTGGGGCCACGGGCGCGTGGGACAAGACGGCCTCGATCCCCGCAGGATCCAGCCCGAGGCGCGCCGCCTCGTCGCTGAAAAGCTGAGGCACCTCGGGCCGAGCGCTCCGGGCAGCCGGAGCGGGGCCCAGCGGTTCGGGTCCGCCGACCATCGTGGAGGCCGCGTGGGCTGCAAGCAAGGCGCGCATTTCGGCAGCTACCTCGGCGCGGGCCATGGGAGCCCCGTCGTCCAGAGACGCCGCAGGAGCACCAGGAGCAATCGGAGCAGGACCCGCGACCCGTGGCGGCGCGGCGGCGCCAGCGCGCTTGGCGGGCGGGCCGCGCGGCGCTCCAGCGACCGCGGGGGCTCGCGCACTTGGGGCCGCGCGGTCGGCTTCCCCGTCGGCCGCGAACCCCTCGGGCTCCTCCATCTCGTCGGCAGAGTGGTAGGGGGTAGCCCGATCGGCCCCTGGGAGAGGCTCTTCCCCTGCGGTAGGCGGGGCGCCGTGCAAACGAGCGTAGCCCTCGCGAAGCACCCGAACCCCCGAAGGATGCGGCCAATAGACGCGGCTGCGCACCTCGGCGAAGGGAACGATGCCTGCGTCGTCGCCGACCTCTAGAGGGTACAGCGACTCGAGCTCGAGCTCGGCAACCTCGATATCTATAACGAGGACGGATGCGGTAGTGGCGAGCGGCCGTGAAGCGGCCCCCTGGAGCTGGACGTCCACTAGCTGGAAGGGGCCTATCATCCCAGCAAAGCCATCCGCCTCGGCAGCCTCGAGCTCCGCTGTAGAGCGAAAGGCACCAGGCAGGGCCAGCAGGATGCCCCCTTCTCGAGAGGCGAGGGGGATAGCCGCCCAGCTGGTGTCGCCGTCGTCTAGGCGCCATCGTGCGTAGTCGCGCGCCGTGGGCGCAGCGAAAGGGTAGAGCTCGGGCCAAAGGGGCCCTCCGCCAACTGGTGGCAGCTCCGCCATCAGTGGGCGCCGCCGTGGACGCCGCCGCCCGCACGCTGGGCGTCTGCCCGCTCGAGCGCTTGAGGTCGAGGCGGAGCCCCGTAGGCCAGCGCTCGCGCCGCACGGCGGTCCTGCTCAGGTGAAGCAGAAACCGCGCCGCGCGGCCAGGCGGAGGGCCAGAGCCTCCGCCACACGTACGGGCCCAGCAGCCCGAGGCAGCAGCCCGCGCAGGCGCTGCAGGCGGCCGTCACCCAGAGGAGGGCGGCGACCGTGCTGAGCAGCCAGGGAGAGACCCCGCCGCTCAGGTCCACCGCCAGCCCGAGGCAGACGGTGGGGCAGGTGGAACCCGCCGAAGGGAGAGGGCAGGAGGCCCCCTCACCCTCGGACGAGTCCGCCTGCTGGATGGACCAGGCAGGCGATGGAGGCCCCTGGTCCTGAAGCACAGAGAGGGGGGCAGCCACGAGCCGCTCGTAGAGCGCGGCCCGCAGCCCCCTGAAGAAAATCTCCCCAGCGCCCTGGAGAGCCGCTTGTGCGACCGCCTGCATAAGGCGCCCGCACGCGCGGCCGACGGGGGGCACTTGGGCAGAGAAGCTGCGGAGACAGCAGGAGCTTACTCACAGAGAATAGAAGAGGCATAGAGGAAGATCTAAAAGAAGATATGGGGATTCATGGGAAGGAAGATCTGGAGGAAGATCGGACGAGATGTGTGAAGATATTGATGAGGATCTGCGGTGAGATCTAAAATTAGCCTGGCGAAGGACCCAACCATATGCAGTTGTGAATGCCGCAATTGTGCTGGGTGGTGGCGGGCGCATGCGGGCGGTGCCACTGGGACCTTCGGTGGAGCTCCCTATGGGGCCACGAAACGCTGTACTGGGTGGGTGAGACGCGGTCAGCAAGGGCTGTGCTGCGTGGTGGCGGACGCATGCGAGCGGTGCCACTGGGACCTTCGGTGGAGCTCCCTATGGGGCCACGAAACGCTGTACTGGGTGGGTGAAACGCACGCAGGGAGCAACGGGCTGCGCAGGGTGGTGGCGGACGCATGCGGGCGGTGCCGCTGGGACCGTTGGTGGAGCTCCCTATAGGGCTACGAAGCGCTGTTCTGGGTGGGTGAAGCGCAGGGAACAAGGGCTGTGCTGGGTGGTGGCGGACGCAAGCGGGCAGTGCCACTGGGACCTTTGGTGGAGCCCCCTATGGGGCCACGAAACGTGCGAGGGGTGTGCCAGAATGGGGTGTGGAACCGCATGCCAGCGCAGCCACTGGGGCCTTCGGTGGAGCTCCCTATGGAGCCACGAAACGTGTGAGGGGTGTGCCGAAATGGGGGGTGGAACCGCATGCGAGCGCAGCCACTGCGGCGTTCGGTGGAGCTCCCTATGGGCCCACGAGACGTGTGAAGGGCGTGCCGAAAAAAAGGGGGTGGAACCGCATGCGAGCGCAGCCACTGGGGCCTTCGGTGGAGCTCCCTATGGGGCCACGAAACGTGTGATGGGTGTGCCAGAATGGGGGGTGGAACCACATGCGAGCGCAGCCGCTGGGGCGTTCGGTGGAGCTCCCCATGGAGCCACCCACGAAGCGTGTGAGGGGTGTGCCGAAATGCGGGGTGGAACCGCATGCGAGCGCAGCCACTGGAGCGTTGGGTGGAGCTCCCTATGGGGCCACGAAACGTGTGAGGGGTGTGCCAGAATGGCCTGTCGGGGACGTCGTGAAGGCAATTTCGCAGCTTCTCGACAGCCGTTTTGGGACCGTTGTGGGGCCTCCTCGGGGCTGTTTTGTGGCCTCTTGAGGCCTCGTTTGGGCCTCCTGGGTGCCTCTCGGGGGCCTCCTGGGGTCTCTTGGGGGCTCCTTGGGGACTCCTCAGGCACTCTTCAAGCGGGAAGGTCGAATTTTGGAGTCGTGGTCCCCCTCTTGGGCGCATCTTGGGACCGTCTTGGGGCTCTCTTGGGCTGTCTTGGGTGCCTCTGGGGCCGTCTGGGGCCCTCTTGGGGCGCTCTTGGGGGCCTATTGCGCCGTCTTGGAACGTCGGACAGCCGAAAAGGCTGGAAGGCCCAAACCTATCCAAAACCTTTGTAAAATTGACGATTTCGGCCACTTGAAGCGCTCTGAGAAGGCGTCTTGAAGCGTCGTGGAGTCCCTTGGGGGGGCCTCTCGGGCCGTCTTGGGCCTATCTTGGGCGTCCGCGAGCGGTCTTTCGGCGACTCGGGGCCCGCTTGGGCCGTCTGGGGAGCCTCTGGAGGCCCCCCTGGACTATTTTGGACCTCCCCGGCCGCCCGGTCCTGCCATGGGGGGTCGGGGCAGCTGTTTGTGGGCCCCGGGCCTGCCCCCCAGGGATAATATTCATACATATATATACATATATATATATATATAGAGATGTCGGCCACTCGCTCATCGAATGGGTTCGGTCACATCTGATGCTGCTGCGGGGTCTGCACCAGCTCCTGGCATCGCGGCGAACGGGCCAGCCCCATAAAACCTCCCGAGCGAGCGGCCACGTGCTTCACACATGTTTGTGTCTAGCCTGCAGGAGGCGGTGGGTAGGTAGGGGAGGGAGAGGAAGGGAAGGAGACGGAAGGGGGGGCAGGGGGGAGGGGGGAGGAGGGGGGAGAAGAGGGGGAGTGGGAAGGGCTGGAGGCACACACATGGGCCAGACCAACACGCAGACTGATTCCGGTCCTGATCGGGGCACCCGAACCCGTCCCAAAGCGTGGAGCTCACAGGCGATCGAGGGCCTGATCGATGGAAACATCTACCAGATCTAAAGGGGCCCAGGGAGACACAAATAAATACAAACAAGTCCCAGGATCCCCTCTATTGCTGAATCTTTTCTGGATTTTCGTCTCCCCCCCTCATCTACCATATTTTTCCATCTGTTCCTAGGAATCGACCATTGTTTGTGTCTGTGCCATGTTTCCCCTCCTGAAGATCAGCGACCTGATCGAGCCCTGATCGGCGGATCAGGGTTCCCTGAGCCCCCCTCGTGAAATCGACGCGCGGGCGAGGCCCTTCGTCGCGGCGCATAAACTTCACCGGGACGCCAGCCGGCGGTGGCGTCCCCTGGCCATCGCGAGGCACCATTGGCCACAAGAACTTCAGTAGGGCATCCTGACTTTCTGACTGGAACTCCTTCTTGATACCTCCAATGAACTGCGGCAGCGTCAACCTGACAGGCTGGCCATCGGCGGTCTCTTCTATCTTCGCGAACTCGGCGACAAAGGCTTTTGCGACGTCGTCGAGCTCCCTCGCCAGCCGAGACGCGTGGAAGACCGGGACTGCTTTGGGGCAGCTCAGATGCCCGCGGTTCAGGCACAAGATCACCTTCAGGTCTAGCTTCGGGGCCTCGAGGCGCTCTGGTATCCTCCCGAGGAAGAGGCAGGCTGTGGATTCCTGGCGGACATGAAACTTTGGAAGCTTGACGGTTGGCATCGGCATGCAAGCCCGGTTGAACAGTACGCCACCGGCACCGCCACCGCCGCGTGGCGACGGGCGATCATCTGGATCCATGTCGTCATCGTCGTCGTCGTTGCGGGCACTCTCGCCTGCTGCCCCTGGCGTGGTGGCTCTTCCACTTCGGCGGCACATGCCGCAGAATCCGAGCATCTGTCGTGCGCGCTGCTTTGCCTTGTCTCGAGCAAAATCCACCTTCGGATCTGGCCTTGGCACTCGCAGCATGATCCTCTCGATCTCGGACAGACTGAGAGCGTAGGGGCCAATCATGTAGCTGACCCGTGTGTGGAAGCGCGACTGCTCGGCCTTTGACTTCGGGGTGCCGAGAATGGCACGTCCGTGTAGCAGGAGACAGTGATAGACATTCATCCAGAAAGCCAGTGCCTCGGAGTGACTCCAACCCACAAAGTCGACGGCCTTTAACATGGAGGTGCAATCCTGGAATGTGATCAGATCGTCGATGGTGGGCTTGGCCGGAAGGCTCAGAACCGACTCCAGCATGCCTTCCACAATGCCCGGTGGGGGCGGCGGCATATTACTTGAGATGAGAATGCGGTCATTCAGAACCAGACGACGCTTTGGCCTCCACCGCCGTGCCCGTGTGGAGTCAGTAAGGAAGGCCGTGATGTCACTTGGGAATGACTCCTTGGATGAGAGCAAGCTGTCAGAAACTGTTCTAGGAGTCGGTGACTCTTTTACGATCTCGCTTGGCTCCCGGGCCATGGAGCGGCTGGTTTTGCTAACGTACCCCTTTGTATCATTAAAGCTCTTGTTAAGCTGTTTGACAATAGCCTGCGCGGTTCCATGATCTGACCCCCTCCGAGGGAGGAGCCCATCGGTTGCCGCAAGCCGCTTCCGCTCGGCATCGAGACAGTCAAGCCACTCCTGCCTGTGCTCCTCTGATGGGCTGCAGAACTCAAATACGCGAAGCACCGTGTGCACCTTCCAGACGTAGAAGCGGCCCAGCATCAACTCCTCCACGCTCTCTGTGCACAGTATCTCGACGACGTGGAATTGGACACGCGAGGAGTCGCAGTCATAAGGCGTGAAGCAATAGACCAGGCCGTCTGAAGTCACGCGCAACAATTCTTCACACAAGCGGCCCTCGAAGTGGACGGCGCCTACCAGTGTCTCTCGCAGCATGTTCTTGCGGCCCTGCTTGGCATGTGCGAACGCGACGCCGCAGATCGAGCTGCCCTGGACCTGGAAGAATCGAGGCGGCACCAAGGCCGCTCGACCCCGCCCGCGCTTCTGGGCGACCTTCCGAGCCAGCCTCGCAGGGCTCGCGAGTGTGCGGGCCCGCGATGACGCCGACGGCAGCACCAGCGTCACCTTCGACGCGCCACCACTCCCAGCGCTGATCGGCGTCTGCGCCGACTGCACCTGGCAGAGACCCCCCCCCGCCCTCTCGAGCAGGGGATCGACAACAGAACTGATTTGCCCAAAAATTGTTGACCTCGCCGAGTCCATGGAAAGATACGTGGCCTGTTCGTAAACCTACGAACATTCGACGCATTTGTCATGGACTCGACGAGAAAACTAACTCTGGGACAAAAAAAATCTGCAGTCGATCCCCGACTCGATCCCTGGCTCCCCCCCGCACAGAAGAGTGTGGACAGGGAAGGAGAAGAGGAGGGCTGGGGCGGGACCGGTTTACCCGTTCGTCGACCTGCTGGAACTCTCCGCGAGCGTCGTCGAGCTGCTGAACAGGCTCCATGCGCGCGTCGTCGGGCATCGTCGAGTTCGACACCTGCCGCACAGCATCGTCCTTCGGATTCGACAATTGCCGCCCAGCTTGTTCTGTGCCCTGGCCAGATTCTAGCGCACCGAGGTTAGCATCCTGTGAGGGATCCTCTGAGATCGAGACGGTGGCCAGGACCTTGCTCTTCAGCAAGGTCTCCGACTCGAGGTCCTTCACAACGACCTGGCGGAACGTCTCCAGGGTCTTCACAGCGTAGCAGGTATATCTTCTTGCACCTGCGCGGAGCCACAGAAGCTGAGCATACGCTTGCCACCCAGATCTTCTCTCTACGCCTCGAGATTGATGAGGGGAAGAGAAGGGGGACGTGGCAAGGAAGGAGGTGCCCAAGGGCAGGAGTAAACATTCATCATTGCTTGAAACCTGGACCGCGGCGAAACATCCGCAGCCTTCTTCGAGGCCGGCAGAGTTGAGACAGTTCGGTGGCCGCCTTCGCGTTCCACCACGTTCTGTCGTCGGATGCCACGTTCGTATC
This sequence comes from Prorocentrum cordatum, assembly GCA_963575745.1. Lineage (NCBI taxonomy): Eukaryota > Dinophyceae > Prorocentrales > Prorocentraceae > Prorocentrum > Prorocentrum cordatum. The sequence continues at coordinate 165,672 of CAUYUJ010021193.1, read as the reverse complement.
CAGACTCGTCATTCTGAAGACGTACCAGACGCACATCTTCCGACGGCGCCTGCGGCCACCAAGGGGAGCCGACCGACAGGGTTAGCGAGATCCCCACCCTGCTGGCACGCCCAAGTACAGCCAACCATCAGGAAACATAGCAATATGGCACTAATCGAGTGGAACAGGAGAGGACTCCTCTTTCGCGGCACGATTATCGGGGCCCGCAGAGCCCGCGGGGAGATCTGTTTCTACAGCTCTCCTCCTCATCCTCAGAAGAAGAAGAAGAGAAGAAGAAGCTAGCAATGGGGATGTCCCTGCACGTTGGTTTTGCTCCGCTCGCTCGCTGGCACTCCTCTACAGTGGCTTCGCCTGCTCAAACCATGTTGAATGCATCTCGACTGCTCTGCAAACCCGTGATATGTACCATTGCGCTTCATGTGCCGTATTTTTCTGTATGCCACTGCTTTACTCGGCAAACGTGCTCCGCTTGCGCGGGTCATCCACATTGTGGCTTTCGTGTTGCTCGTGATTGTGCTGGCACTGCTGTATTGATCGTGTTGTCCATCATTGTGCTTTAGTCTCGTGCTCATCGTCGCCGGTCCTTGTTGTGGTGGTCAGTGTGCTGATGGATGCTGCTGTTCGGTCCGCGTACGCTGTGGTTGGAACATGATGTTTGGTATGTGCTGTTTCGAGCTACACAATTCGCATCGAGTCATGACCTCGGGTCGTTATAAATTGAAGTACGTACTGGTTGCATGATCTGCTGGCAGTTTTGACAGTGGCAGTGCTACGTCGCTGTGCTTCGCTGCTGCGTCAGGCTGCATTACGGATTGTGAACACGCGCTGTTTCGCGCAGGAGTCTGGCTATTTCCCCAAGTAGTGTTTGCATTAAGGCGGCCTGACTTAGCTGTGAAGTAAATGGGTGGGTGGGCCAAGTTTTCGCGGGGTGCCCGCCCGTGGCAAACTTGTGGCCACCCCGTGCCATGGGTGGGTGTTCCCGGTATTCGCGGCGGCCGCCCGTGGCCACCTGGCGGCCGCCTGGCGCCATGGCAGGCGTCTCCGGACGCACACGCAGCTTCCACCACATAGATTGCATCCCGTAACTTGCACCCCGTATGTTGCGCGACCTAGATTGCGCTACATAAGACTGGACCAGAAGAGGGTGCACCACATAGCGCTCCACATAGATTGCAGCACATAGCTGGCATCGCATAAATTGCACCCCGCATGTTCCTTGTCTGAAGAAAGAATCGGACGCAACCCCCATGCCGAGGCCTGAATTCATCGCTACACCACGGTTGCATATTTATTACGCACGATTAAGATACAACAGCATGCCATCCAGCCCCAGTAACAAGCAGCCCTTCACACGTGTCAAACATCTGACATGCATGACATGCATGCAACAACTGCAAAGCGGGGCACACGCGAGCGCCGTCCGCGCGTATATCAAGCTTCTGTCGAAACCAACTTTGGTCTACCACACAAAGACACAGCTGCTCAAAAACTAGCTTACACCCTTCGTTGTTTCAGTAAAATGTTGTAAGCTATGATGATGGCAGCACTGCACACCCCCAACTGCCATTCAATTCAAAGGGTCGCCAAGCAAAACCGGGTGCAACTCACGAACCGACCTGCGAGGAGACAAACTCAAGAGGTGAAACCTGGCCTGAGAGAGAACACCCGCGTGAAAAGTAACGAACTGGGACGAGGTTTGCGCGCGGGCGCACTCGCTGAATCATGGGAAAATCAATGGTCTTCAGTCGTTCTGTCAAATGAAACCATGACAGTCCGCGCGTGCGCACGGCTGCCGGAATCAGTTGGCAACCATCGCGCGCCCGCCAACCGCCAAAAATACCATACGGGCCGCATGCGCGCGTCTCCGCGCGCACGTCGGATTTTTTCCAGAACCCACAGTTTTGTAAGAATTGCACAACAAGGACATCCCAAAACGCACAGAATCCAAGTGGTTTCCGAGTTGTAAACAAATTATGGACATCTCACTTTCTGAGCGTGCTCGCAAGCACTTCCTCCGAATCCTCATCAGCACCATCGTAAGCATCATCATCACCAGCATCACCACTGCTATCTTTAACATAATCCACCAGCATCGCCATCGTCATCATCACCACCGTCATCATCACCGTCATCGTCGAATTCTTCGCCCTCGTATAATATATACGAGCGCAGTTCCTCGACCATGCTAAAAAATGTACGTGCATGCATGTCTGAGAAATTAACGGATATATGATATATGCATCTACCCTTGGGGCTTCCAGCGGATAACATACGTCTCGTAGAAACCACGCGAGTCTCGGCGGCGGCGACCCAGGCGCCAAAGAGATTGGGCCAGCACCCCTGGACCGAGCCTTAAAAAGTCCTGGAGTGGGGGGGCGGGCCGAAGCAGCAGACTTGAGAAGGAGATGTTGCGGACGAACCTCGTTCAAAGCACGTCGATTTTCACGAACCCCCAAAAATAGTTATGTGCACGCACCCCTCTATCATTGGGGTTTCTTGTTCAGCGGATAGCATACGTCTCGTAGAAACCACGCGCGCCTTGGCGGCAGCGACCCAGCCGCCAAAGGGATAGGGCCAGCACCCCTGGACCGAGCCGTAAAAAGGCCCGAAAACGCCCAAGAAGGTGAAGTTCTCGAACTAAGGAAGGTTAGCTGGGGCAGGCGACGCCGAGGGTTGGCGGGTCGCGAGAGCGAGGTCGGAATAGTTTATCTGAGTATTCCGAACCCTATGCAACAAGGAGTGAACTAACGACCGGCACAACTTCTGAGGATATGGCTGGGCCCTACGTGTCATCGCGGATCCTTCTAACTGGTGGCGCTTACCTCCAGTGGCACTGCAAAAGCCGTGCTTGCCTGTGCACACACGTCGGAGGTCCAAGAGATCAGTTTTGGGGGTCCTGCCACATATGAATATAGCTCGCTTTCTCCAAGGGGTCCCAAACTGGCAAAAGTCGCACGCTACGGTTTCGACCGCTTCCAAGGACATCAGGGCCTGCACCTGAGGGATTTGCCACATCTTGGACGAATTTGGGTTCTCGAGAATCCATGGTATCTTTCTGGCGTGCATGCATCTTATAAGGTTGAGGCAAAAGGTTAGGCAGGCATTGCCCTGGGCATCTTTATATCATCACGGGTACTGCACCAGGGCACTCCCCAAAGAAACTCGGGCGTCCTTATCACCGCCGCGCGGTCTCTGGCCACCGAGAACGTCTGGCACGGGGGCGCAAACATCGCGGCCAGAAGCTTGCCCGCGCTGGCACCTTGGCGAAAACAACGGAGCACGGGCGGGCCCGTCAGGTCACCTGTGGGTCAGAGGCCTCACGGGTGTTGGTTCGGACCTCCAAGGTTCGAACGGGCACGCCCAGGCGACGGCCGGCGCGGGCGACTCCGCCCTCGCCGGCGAAGAAGTCCCCCACGTACTGGCCCCTTCTACGGCGCGCCGTGCTGCGGGCACCGCAGCCGGCGCCCCGCAGCAGCAGCTCCTCGAGGCGCGCGTCGAGCGCCTCGCACCGCCTCTGGCTGGCCAGCGGGAGGTCGTGCCACGCCTTGCTCAGCCTCGCTGCCTTCTCGTACCGCACGACCGACTTGCGGCTCGCCCAGCGCCCCCGCTTGCGCACCTCGTCGAGAGGACGGAACTGCAGCGCCCTGTCGATGCTGGGACCGCTGCGCCTCATCATGTAGGGCACCGCGGGGGCGCCGAGCTGGCTGCACGTCTCTGTGAACTGGTTCGTCAGCTCCGGGCACGCGAAGGTCCAGACTGGCTTCCCGCGGGGGGGGCCCGCAAGCGCCGCCCACAGAGGCGTCATCCACTGCTGCCACTTGCAGTCCAGCACCACGCTGTCGCCCATCGCCCCCGTCTTGGCGGCGACGCCCCTCGTCTGAGGACAGATGATCAGCGACCAGTGCCCGGACTCATCTCGGGTCGGCGGGGCCAGGTCCTCGGGCTGGACCCCCATCGGCTCGCGCGGCCGCAAGTAGGCCCCGACGCCCAGCAGTGCTGCCACGGCCGCCAGCTTGCGCCCCCGCAGACAGGTCGGCGGCGATCGCCTTCAACGCCGCCCGGGGCAGGGGCCGCCTCGAGCGGCCGGGCGCCAGGCGGCGCCAGCCACGGAGGCACCGCCAGGCCCGCGGCAGCCTCCACTTCCCAGCCTTGCTGAAGGCCGGGTGGCGGTCCGCAAAGGAAGCTAGCACCTTCTCCCCGTAGTCCGCCTGCCAGCCGCCAAGGGAGCTCGAGAGGGAGAACTTCACGAGCCAGGCGTCCGCGTCGTCGTCGTCCACGAGCGCTGGGTCGAGCTCCTCGGCGAATTGCTCGAAGTCCTGGAGGTGGCTCGAGTAATGGCGCCAAACATTGTCCGACACCGCCTTGGCCTCCAGCAGGCTGAGCGCTTCCTCTCGAAGCCCAGCGCCGCCCCCAGGAACTTCGCCAGCCGCCGCCGCGACCTCCTGACCAGCCCCCGCGTCCTTCCGCCGACGGCGTCGTTCTTGGGCTCGGACGAGGAGCTGCCGCTCGAGCCGGCGCGGGCCTGCCCCTGCGCTGCCGGCTCTTCCGCCGGCATGCACTCCAGCAGGCTGCGGATCGCAGGGCGCAGGCGGGCCGCCGCCCGCGGCGCGCGCTGGAGCCAGCGCCCTCGCAGCCCGCCCCCGGGGGGCTGCCCCGTGAGCCGCACTCCGCGCCGGCGCTTCGGACCCGGCCCATCGCGCGACGTCTGCCGAATCGAGGCGCGGGCCCGGCGAGTCCCGAGGAGTCGGCATACGAGAGATCAGGTTTGAGCCAAGCTGAGTACGGAAGAGCAGGGTGAGAGCAACAGGCAGTCGGCCTCTTCGGAAAATCGAGGTCGCGTCGACGCGAGGGCTCGCCCGCTGAATTCAATTCACTCGGGATCCACCTGAAATAGCAAGCTACATTATCCCAGCGCGACCCCACCTAGGAGTTGGAGCCTCTAGGAAAGCAACATTAGTAGGAGCGGTAAACGCCGTCCTCCACCTTCTCCTCATCGTCGTAGTTGTAGCAGTAGCGGTAGTAGTACTAGTAGTACTAGTAGTAGTCGTAGTAGTAGTAGTAGTAGTAGTAGTAGTAGTAGTAGTAGTAGTAGTAGTAGTAGTAGCGCCAGAACCGCCGACGCCGCGCCGCAAATGAAGCAGCAGCAGAAGCAGGCAGCAAGTCGCCGAGACAGCAGCAAAAGCAAGCAGGCACGGAGATGAGGGCGGGGCGATGGGGAGTTCTTTACATCTACATATATATCTACACTCTAGACCTACATCTACATCTACACCTACAGCTACATCTACATCTACACCTGCATCTACATCTACATTTACATCAACAGCGAGACCCACATCTACATCTACATCTGCACCTACATCTACACCTACATCTACATCTAGATCTACATCTACACCTACATCCACATCTACACGTACACCTACATCTACATCTACATCTACACATTCGCATTGGTTTCGCCTTTGATTTGCATTGCCTTTGCTCTTGCTCTTGCCTTTGCTTTTGCTGATTTGCCTTTGCCTTTGCTTTTGCTTTTGCTTTTCCTGCTTTTGCTTTGCTTTTGTTGTTGATGTTGTTTGGTTTTGTTTTTGCTTTGCCTGCGCACAGACACACGCACACATGTGTTTGCATTCGCTCACCGGGTGTGCTTGAGAATGCCCCGGATCCGGCCTACACCGCACGACTTGGCATTAAGCAAGTTTGTACAACACTTGCTACACCGCACGTTCCTACGAAACTGTACAGCAGCACCAATAGTGGATGCTGTGCTGCGCTATGCTATGCTATGCTATGCTCTGGTACGCTCTGCCCTGCTATGCTGTGCTATGCGATGCTATGCTGCGCAATGCTATGCTGGGCTGGGCTAGGCCAGGCTAGGCTATGCTATGATATGATAGGATATGCTGCGCTATGCTATGCTGCGCTATGCTATGCTATGCGATGCTCTGATATGCTCTGAGTTTGCTTTGCCTTCGCTTTTGTCTTCACTTTCGCCTTTGTTTTTGCTTTTGCTTGGCACCCAGGGAGCGCAACTGGGGGAACCGCGCGTTTGCTTGCACATTTGCTGTTGCTTTTGCTGGGCCCCCAAGGGACTGGGGGAACCGCCTGGAGCGGTTTGCACTGCCCGGCCCCTTCGAGCCAAGCGAGTAAGAACCCTTTCTAGGCAGAGCCCAGGCAGGGAATTACGAGACAGGCTGTAAGCCACGGCCCGACGCATATGAATGAGGAGACGGAATTCGCGTGAGCGGGGCCGCGCGAAAGCCAAAGCATGCCCATGTTGTCACTCAGCATGAGGGCCCTGCAGTGACACCTAGGGGAGTTCAAAGCAAAACGACGGACCCCCAGACCCAAGGCTCGAGCCTCGAGAATCAGGATGCCCTCGGGGAAGCTCCACTTGCCCCAAACACAAAGAGCCCAGAGGCCTTTGTCGAGAAGCTCAGCCGGAACCTCGGGAAAATCGGGCGCCACAGAAAAATCGGCCGCACACGTAGCACCCTGTGATTCCCAGACGCCAGACCGAGGGTCCTGGACCAGCCCGGCCGCGCTGAGGGCCGACTCACGGGCGCCGTGGCCCGCGAGCTGATGCCTGCCCCTCTCCGAAACGCGGCCAACCGAGGACACCCGCGCCTGAGGCCAGAAAGACACGCACACTCCGTAGCCCTGCTCACTGGCGTCACTCTCGGTCACGAGCTTGCCCCGGCACCGCCACCAGTCCTGAACCAAGAAGACCATCAGACCCTTCCAAGCTCGGATCTCATCAAGCACTGAGGGCCACAGGGGAGCGACATCGGTATAATGAGCGCGACAGAATCGATGGCAGGTGTGGAAAACTGACAAGAGGCCTCTCTGGATGAGACTGAAGAAGGTGGCGTGGCCAAGCCAACCTCGAGGGCCCAACCTGAACACTTGCCTCGACGAAGAATTTCATTGCTCCCAACAGAGACCTTCCAAAATCGCTCTGGAGCGGTGGCCGCCCTCAGCCGGCGGCCGCCCAGCCGGCAGCCGAGGGCGCGGATGCCCCTGCTCAGCACCTCGCCGCCGTGCAGCTCCAGCCCGCGGGCGGCGAAGTCCGCCCCCCACCCCCGGACGGCGCGCTCGGCGACGCCCAGGTCGGCGGAGACGGCGCCCAGGTTGTCCACGCACACGCAGCGCCGAGGGCGACCCTCGGACAGCGCCAGCGGAGGCGACCGACCACGCAGAAGCTCAGGCCCGCGCAGGCCGGGCGCGACAAACGCCAGCCGTTCATCGGCCTTCTGGGCGAAGAACAACGACCACGCGAAGCCCACGCACGTGGAGGCCGAGGCGGGCCACGCCGCGCCGGTGGGCCTGAGCCCGACGCCGCCCAACTCGCTCAGCCCCAGCACCCGCGCAGGCACCTCCTGCCAGGCGAAGAAGGGCCTGAGCCAGGCAGGGGCCTTGAGGCAGCGGAAGCAGTCCTTCACATCCGCCATGCCCAAGTGCAGCCTGAGGCCCTCCAGGCTCGCCGCGTCGCCGTCGCCGATCTCAACGTTAGCGAAGGCCCCCGAGGTGCGCAGCCTGGCCCCTGGAGGGGTGCGGAACCAGCAGTTTCTCCTCCGAGCGTCTATGATCAGCCTAAGGCGCGTCTCGCCGCTCTTCCAAACGAAAAAGATCCCGATCTTCCCCCGCGGCTGGAGAGTCACGTCGAGCACGCCGAGGTCCCAGAGCCTCTTGACGAAGTCATCGTACGCCTTTTTGTTGCAAAGCAGCGCCCTGTCAGTGCAAGGTGCGATCTCTCGCGCCTCAGACTCGACATTCTCCAACTCAGTCGAGGGTCGCAGCATCAGCTCACGATGGGCCTCCATGCGCCGAGAGACCTCGGCGTCCAAGAGCGACTCTATCAGGGGAGGCCCCGCGACGCCGTCGGGCAAGGACACCAGGCCAGCGTTGAAGGCCGCGAGGTTCGCGGAGCCGGTCTCCAGCTCGCACAGGACAGGGACCGGCCGCGCAGGAGGTCGCGAAGGGCCCCCCGCCCCGAGAGGGCCTCCGGCATGGGCTCCCAGTCGTCGACCAGGCCCACCACGCGGGCCAACACCTCGGGCTTCAAAATACCTGCCGCGGCCGGCCCCCGAGCAGGATCCCAGGTATCGTCGCCGGCGAGCCAGTTCAGTCCGTGGACCGCCTCCTGCACCATCTCTGTGCGCCGCTTGGCGCGGCCCCAGGCCTTCTTTGCCGAACGAGTCGAAGCGGCTGGGCCCGCCGGCGCCGCAGGAGCAGGCAGAGGGAAGAATTCCCTCGTAGGGCGGCCACCAGGGGAAGGACCCCCAGCGCCCCCTGTCTGACCGCCGAGGGTGGGGCGAGGCCCCTCGGCGGCGCTGCTGCTCATTGAGCCTCGGCGGCGGCGGGTGCGAGCCCGCGCCGGCCGCGGCCGCCGCCATCGCGCCCTCCGCCGCCGCGCCCTCCACGCCCTCCCCGCCCTCCGCCGCCGGCAGCGGCGTCGCCGGCCTCGCCGCCCTCAGCCCCGGTCGTCGGGCTGCCGCGGAGCCCCCGCGAGCCGCCCTGGCCGAGGGCCGCGATCACGTCGGCCCGATCCTTGGCGCGGCGCGCCGTGAACGACTGCAGCGCCGGGCTGACTGGGTTGTCCGGCGTGCCAGTGCCCATGCACAGCCTCGCGTGCTCCCAGGTGACCTTCTGCGGGTTCTGGCATGCGTCGATTATCGTCTGGATCCGTCGGCTGAGCGTCTCCAGCGAGGCGAAGGCCCCGACGTTCAACTGATCATACACCCCTGCGAAGTAGAGCGCATCGAAGAGGACCTTCATCTCGTGGCACGTACGATCCGAACCATCTATCTTGCGCTCCCTCTGCCACATAAGGAGCCACTGCCGAGGATCACCGCCGCGCCGGTCGAAATGCTTGCACAACAAGAGGGTCGCGCCTGGACCTTCGAGGGGCGTGTCCGCGAACGTCTCCTGAGTGCTCTCTCGGGTCACGCCTCGCCATGCTTTGAATCGCTCTCCCTGGTTGTCGTCGTCGACCCACAGTGTTCGGATGTCGGCAGCAGGTTCGCCATCCTTCTCGGCAGCCACGTCATCCGTCTCGAGCCCCAGGGAGTCTCTCAGCGGGCCGTCCGAGGGGCCCAGCCGGCCTCGGCCAGCCCTAGTCCCCTAGGCTCCCTCGAGACTCACGCCAGGGGCGTCCGCCAAGGGAGGAGTGTCGGTGCCACCCCCAGCGTCGCTTGGCAGGCTGCCAGCGAGCGCGCTCCTTGTCCAAGACATCCGGCACGGCCTCCGGGCGCATCAGCCAGCAGTGCACGTAGCTGGACCCATCCAGCACCAGCGCATCGCCATCTCCAGCCGCGACGAAGGTCTGCCCCTGCAGGACGACCTCGTCGCCGGGCGAGAGCGTGTCACCGTAGCCCATCGCGTACAAGCGGAGGCCTGGCGGCGGCTGCGCGGCGTCCGGCCGCCTGGAGAACGGGGCATCGGCAGGCGGAGGCAGACGGGGGCCAGCACTGCCAGCCCCAGCAGCCACACTCTGCTTGCCCCTCCTCCGGCGCGCCAGCTCGGGCCAGTTGGGGATGAGCTCCTCGATGGCGATCTCCTCGCCCGTCGGCAACAGCACGTCCTTCAGCGCAGGCGGGGCGACCCCCGCAGTCGGGTCGTACGCCACGGCCGCCTGGTAGCCGCGCCGGATCATGGCGGCCAGCTCGTCGCGGTCGGGGTAGACGCGGAACCTGTACAGCTTCCTCTTGAGCCAGGCCGGCTTGCTCCCGTCGTCGGGCAGCGGGTAGGCGGCGTCTGGGCCGGTCGTCACGGCCTCTGGATACTCGTCGAGGTCTGGCGTGGCGATGTATCAGACGTCTCGATCCTTGGAGCAAGGATGCAAGAGCAGGCGCCCGTGGTCGACATCATCGCCACGATACTGGATCCCGATAGTCTGGCCCGGTTTCAGGTCATTCCACCACGCCCCGCCGACCTCGAACATCAGCAGCGACATCGCGTGGGGGCTGGCCCTCGGCGGGCCCGCGTCTGGCCACGGGCCTGCGGGCCCGCCCCTGGACCCAACCCGCCGCCCGCCAGAGCCCTCCTGCCAGCAGGTGCGAGGCCGCCTGCTCCAGGCAGCCTGGCCCGCTCGCCGCCGGCTCTGGGCAGCTGGGGCAGGCCGGGCAGGCCAGCACCTCGGGGCAGTCAGGGCAGCCCCACGGCAGCGGCGCCTGGCAGATCGGCCAAGGCGGAGGGCCGGAGCAGGCGAGGGCTCTGATGCCTCGAAGTCCAGCAGCTCCACCCCCCAGAGGCCGCCCGCGGCCGCCGCCAGGAGCGCGACCAGCGCGGAATGGGCGACTCGCGGTCCGGGCGCGCCCGCAAGGCCAGGGAGCGCGAGAGGCATCCGCTCTCCGAAGCAGCAGACTTGAGAAGGAGATGTTGCGGACGAACCTCGTTTAAAGCACGTCGATTTTCACGAACCCCAAAAGATAGTTATGTGCACGCACCCCTCTATCAATATATATATATATATATATGTATATATATATATATGTATACACACACATATGAGATTATACATGTAAAAGAGCGCGTTCTGTGGGCGCTTGAAGGGGGGGGGCGAACCCGCCCCCCCTCCTGTCCCGTGACAGGAGGGGAAAGGGTTCGAACCCCCCCATCTCTCCTTCCTCATCCCCTATTTCTCCTCTCTCCCTCCCCTCGAGCCGGCGCTGGTGTCGAAGGCGGCTGGCGGCGGCTCTCTGAGGTGGTGGTGGTGGTGGGTTGTGCTGGTGGTGGTGTTGGCGGTGGCGGTGGTGGTGGTGGCGGCGGTGTGGTGCTTGGTGGTGGTGGTTGTGGTGGTGGCGGTGGTTGTGGTGGTGTTGTGGTTTGTGGTGGTGGTGGTAGTTGTGGTGGTGGGTTGTGGTGGTGTTGGTGGCGGTGGTGGTGTGGTGGTTTGTCGTGGTGGTTGTGGTGGTGGTAGTGGTAGTGGCGCGAGGTGGGTTGTGGTGGTGGTGGCGGTGGTGGTGGCTGTGGTGGTGGTGGTGGTCGTGATGGTGGTGACGGTTGTGGAGGTGGGTGGTGGTGTTAGTGGTGGTAGTGGTGATGGTGGTGGTGGTGTGGTGATGGTGGTGGTGGTGGCGATGGTGGTGGGTTGTGGTGGTGGTGGCGGTGGTGGAACTGGTGTCGGTTGTGGTGTAGTGGTTTGTTGTGGTGGTGGTGGTGGCGGCGGTGATGGTGGCAGGCTGTGGTGGTGGTGGAGGTGGTGGTTGTGGCGGTGGTGGTGGTGTGGTGGTCTGTGGTGGTGGCTGTGGTAATGGTGATTGTGTGGTGGTTTGTAGCGGTGGTGGTGGTGTGGTGGCTTGTGGTGGTGGTGGGTTGTGGTGGTGATAGTGGTGGTGGTGGTTGTGGCGGTAGTGGTGGTGTGGTGGATTGTGTTGGATTGTGGTGGTGGTGGTAGTGGTGGCTTGTTGTTGTGGTGGTGGTGGCTGTGGTGGTGGTTGCGTGGCGGTTTGTGACGGTGGTGGTGGTGGTGGGTTATGGTCGTGGTGGTGGTAGTGGTGGTGGCGGTAGTGGTGGTGATGGCGTGGTTGTTTGTGGTGGTGGTGGTGATTGTGCTGGTGCTGGTGCTGGTGGTGCTGCTTGTGGTGGTGGTGGGTGGTGGGTGGTGGTGGTGGTTGTGGCGGTGGTTGTGATGGTGGTGGTGTTGTGGTACGTGGTGGTGGGTTGTGGTGGTGGTGGTGGGTTGTGGTGGCGGTGGTGGCGGTGGTGGTGGTGGTGTGGTGGTTGTGGCGGTGGTTGTGGTGGTTGTGGTGGGTTGTGGTGGGTTGTGGTGGCGGTGGTGGTGGTGGGAGCAGGTGTGGTGGTGGTGGTGTAGTGGTTTGTGGTGGTGGTGTTTGTGGTGGTAGTGCTGGTGGTGGGTGGTGGTAGTGGTGGTGGTGGTGTGGTGGTTTGTGGTGGTGGTGGGGTTGGTGGTGGTGGTGTGGCCTTCGGGTCTTCCCGCCACTGTGTTTTGGCTCTCGGTCACAGTTCTAATGGATGCCTCTTGGGGTCTCGTCACAAGGGTCTCGGGGGCATCTGAGGAGCATGTTCGAGGGCTCCTGGGCGACAATTGGGCGTCTCCTGGAACTTCCTAAGGGCCCCTGGTGACTTTTGGGGAGCGAGGGCTCGATATGGCGATTTGTATTTTCCCGCTGCGGCCTCTGGGCTCTCTATGGTCACGGTCGCTGCGTTTTGCCGTTGGTGCTGCCGGCCGCCACCAGCGCAGGCGCCAGCACCGGCACCAAGGGATGAGGGGGGGGGGTTCGAACCCCCCCCCCTCGGGACGCCGAAAGAAAAAAGATTGGGGGAGTTAGAATCCCTACTCCTTTCCCGGGGGGGGGACTCCCCCCTTGGGAGGGGAGGGGTTGGGGCCGGGTGGTTTGGGGGGGGGGTCCCCCCTGTGATTTATTCCCTACCTAGGCTCTGCCTAGAAGGGTTCTTACTCTCTATCTTAAAGGGGCCGGGCAGTGGAAATCGCCCCGGGCGGTTCCCCCGGTATCCACCCCGCGGTTCCCCCAGCTACGTTCCCTTAGTTTAGCGTTGCTTATCTCATCATAGCTTAGCTTTGTTTCATCTTAGCTTAGCTTAGCTTAGCTTCATCTTAGCTCAGGTTTATCTTAGCTTAGCTTACCTTAATCTTAGCTTCGCTGAGCTTTAGCATCGCAGAGCACAGCATATCATAGCATAGCGTAGCATAGCATAGCGCAGCACAGCATATCATAGCATAGCCCAGCATAGCGCAGCATAGCATAGCACAGCATAGCGCAGCACAGCACAGCACAGCACAGCATAGCACAGCGCAGCGCAGCATAGCATAGCATAGCATAGCATAGCAGAGCAGAGCATAGCAGAGCATAGCATAGCATAGCATAGCGCAGTTTAGCATAGCATAGCATAACATAGCTTAGCATAGCACTGCGCAGCATGACATAGCATGGTTTAGCATAGCGTAGCATAGCATAGCATAGCATAGCGCAGCATAGTATATAATATCATAGCATAGCGTAGTATAGCATGGCATATCATAGCATAGTATAGCATAGCAACTAATGCTGCTTTCCTAGGGGCTCCAACTTCTAGGTAGGGTCGCACTGGGGTAATATTTGTGTTGCCTCTCTGATCTCTGTTGTGCCCTCCGCCGTTCCGGCTCGAGGGCGCCCTTGAGTCCCAGCCAGGCTGCTGGGCACGGCCGACAGGCCACACACTCACCCAGTGAGTGAAGTGTATTTCAGCCCACCAGGGGCTATTGATATCGCTATAGATTGTTGTGTTGCTGGCGCGAGCTGTGGAGGAAAGAGATTATCAAGATACTCATCTACGAGAGGATCATCAGCAGGCTCCCGCCAGTGCCGACGATTTAGTTGGTAGCGGAGCCGGTCTCGCTCCACGGACTGGCTCGTCATGACGACACACGCCGACAAGCATGAGACGGTTCCTTCTCGGGATGGTGACGTGGGCAGTTTCGACTCCTACGTGATGAGGGTGAAGATCTACGTGCGAGGCAACAAGAAGGACGACAAAGGCCTCTGCGGGCCCAGCCTCATGGCGAAGCTCCAGGGACGCGCGTGGCAGGGAGTACAGAAGTACGATAAGCTGGACACCCTGGATGACCCCGACGAGGACTCCACCACTAAGTTACCGAAGGGAGTGAGCCAGCTGCTTCAGTATCTTCGGGAGAAGAGCGGCATCCTGGAGGTAGAGGACGCTGGCAAGTATATGCGGACCTTCATGAAGGAGACGTACCGGAAGAACTGGACCAGCATGCGCGACTACCTGACCCAGTATGAGGTCGAGGAGGATCGGATGCAGAAGGCGATCAAGGCGATCGACACAGACTTCGACGAGAAGAAGCCCATATTTACTGAGCCGCTCCGAGCATGGTTTCTACTCGAGAATGCCGGCCTTGACGACCATGAGCGTTCACAAGTGCTGGCCTCAGTGCAGAATAAGTACGGGTATCAGTCCATCCAGCAGGCCCTCGGAATGCAGTTCAACAAGAAGCACGAGCGCGACCACAACAACAGCCGTGGCGGAAGGCCACAGTGGCAACAGCGCAGCAGGAACTACGTGGCCGAGGGCGACGACGACTACTCCGAAGAGGACGACGAGGATGATGAGGCATACCAGCAGGTGGACCAGCACAACGAGACCGCCACAGCGCTGGCGGCAGAGGACGACGAGTTCGCCAGCCATATCCAGGAGATCTACGATCAGGCTGGCGACGACCCGGAGCTGCGAGATGAACTACTCGAGGGTGCTGTTTTTGCTGCTGCTCAACAAGGGCAGCGATCCTTCAAGCAGGCTCGCAAGCTGCTGCGCCAGAAGAAGACCGGACGGAAGTTCTTCGGAGGCCAGTTCGGGCAGAAGCGCCAGGGCGGAGCAGGCGGCCAAGGGGGCAGGCAAAGCGCAGACTTCGACCAGGAGCTCGTCCGGCACCACGGGCCACCATCAGCAGAGGGACGATTCGTGGAAGACGGACCCCAACACCATATGTCTGAGGCGCGGCGGCCGCGGCCACATTGCTAAGAACTGCAAGGCTCCAGCGAAGCTGCAGGCTGGACGGAAGTACAAGCATCAATCTACATTAGCATCCCGAGTACGATCGACAGCAATTCGAACGCGATCGACAGCATCACGAACATCACGAATACGATCGACAGCAACCCGAATGCGACCGACTCGAAGGTCTCGGAGGCTCTAGAGTATCCAGATAAGGCTGCCAAGGGTTCCTAGAAGAGAGTCTCACATGGTATTCGTGGTTTTCGAGCAGTGTGTGTTTATGGCATCCCAGCTCTCGGGGACTTTCAAGGGTATCTTGGACTCCGGGGCTACGTCTTCAATGATAGGCTTAGAGACAGCGGAAATATGGCAGGCCACTATGATGAAGATCGCAGGCGTAAATCGCATAAGGATCGTCCCGGGACCCCTGATCGAGTTCACTTTCGGGAATAACCAGAAGGCAACGTCCCAGGATATGTTGACGGCCAGGAGTGCGATTCTCCAGCTTCAGTTCTGGAAGTGGAGGCACCGCTCTTTATAGGCATGGATGTTCTGAAGCATTTCGGAGTGATTGTGGATTTCGAGCTTGGGACAATCAGGTTTAAGACGTTAGGCAGCAGGACGTACCTACTTGAGGCATCCAGGTGCGGGCATCTACTGATAGATTTCGGGCCAGAAGCAGAATGGAGATAAATTATCACACATGAGGCTTTGATGACAGAAGCTTCCGCATTATCTTGGGCTCAAGACGGTGATTGAGCTGCGACTTTCGCGACAGATCAGCTTTCGATTCCATGTCAGCGGATGAGATCATCACGCGGTGGCAGAAGTTGGCGTGGCTCATCGCCACCCTCGGAGGTCTTCGCTACTTCGATGGCCTTGACGCGCACAAGGTGCGGCTGCTGCGGAGTTCCACGGACTACGACAGCAGGGTGTTCCTGCACGGGCGGCAGGAGCCACCAATGTCAGGGACGGCTTCCATGCGGCCAGCCGCCGCTGATCAAGCCGTTCAGCGCCAAGAAGGAGGAGCACGAGACCGACGCTGGCGACATCAAGAGGCAGTACGACAGCATCAAGTGCGCGTGCTGCGGAGCGCCTGGGAGGCGCAGGGCAGGCTGCAGCTGCATAGGCAGGCGCAGCCGCACGTGTCTGAGGATCCGCGCGGAGACGTCGAGTTCTGGGCCAGCGTCTTCGGGCTTAGGGGCCAAGAAGGAGGATCCGACGACAGCGAGTCCGAGACCGCCACCACCTCGGACAGCAACTTCGAGCTCACCTTCGCCGCCGAGGACGGTATACCATGCACCGAGACCGAAGACCTGTCAGACAGCGTGGAAGACACCACCTCCGAAGAAGGTGACGGTGAAGGAGGAAGAGCCGGAGATAGTATCGGAGGCGATCGACCTGGACCTGGTGACGCAGACCAGCATGCAGTTCCCGGCCTGGGACCCGGCGAAGGAGACCCTGACCGAGCACATGGAGAGGATGAAGCAGGAGGTGGAGGACACCCCAGTGCCAGAGGACAGCTGCTGGAACCTTCTCGACGAGATCAACAGCGTGGACAACTGGCTGAGGCTGACCAACCTGATCTTGGACGCCGAAGCCAAGAGGCTCCAGCGGAGGACGATCGGGGCCGCCATGCGGCTGGCCAGGTGAAGACGCTCAACACCGCGCAGATCTACATGCTCAACCAGAAGATCGCGGAGTTCGAGGCGGCAGCTGCCAAGGACGCTCAAGAACTACTTCGACTTGGGCTGCTGGACTTGCTGGAGGTCTGCGCTCCTCCAGACTCCAAGCTCGGCATGGAGGTCGAGAAGCTCGGCGGCACCGTCATTAGGCTCGGGAAGCATAACGAGTACGATCTGACGACCAACACGGGCTACCGAAGAGCCTCGGAGACGCTGAAGCTGGAGAACCCAAGAAGGGTTGTATTTTCACCACCCTGCACGGCCAGGTCGATCATCCAGAACGCCAACCAGAGGACAGAAGAACAACGACTACGTCTCGAAGGGAAGCGCAGGAAGAACGACAAGGTCACCCGGGCTTGCGTGCTACTTGCCTTTCAAGCACCACATCAAGGAGCTGAAGTTGACTTCGAGCAGCCGCTGAAGTGCGGGACCTGGTCATTGCCCTACCTCAAGCGCCTTCGGGAGCAGCTGTTCACTGCACGAGTGGATGGGTGTGCTCATGGGTTGAGATATCCGAAGACAGGCGAGCTGATTAAGAAGGAGTGGCTGATAGCGACGTCCGACCAGCACCTCAACGCGACGATCGGCGCAGGACGTGTTCAAATCAGCGAGGCAGCCCGCACAACCACAAGCATGAGGAGATCCAGGGCAAGGTTACCGAGTTCACCGCAGCCTACCCGACAGCGATGTGCAAGAAGTGGGCCAAGTCTATCATGAGATGTGTGGAATGGTCTACTTGGTGTGCGTGGGCAGGAGGCGACAACGAGACGGAGTTCAGCGAGGCCGTGCACGTCACCAAGCGGCGCCTGGTCGGGAAGCAGCCGCTACCCAAGGCGCAGAGGCTGGAGATGGAGAAGGAGGCCGAGCTCGACATCGACCCCAAGGGCGAGTTAGAGTGCTGGGAGCGCGAGGACGAGAACGTCAGGACCTACATGGGGACCGACACCGAGGGTCCTGACTGGCTTTCTGCGGTGCGGAGGCTTACATGGGACCTGGACACCAACGCCCTCATTGGCGACGAGCTGGGCGAGAGCATCCTGACCGACGAGGAAATATACGCCCCGCTGCCGAAGGCACGAGCCATACGAGGACACGCCCATACTACAAGCGACCCGGGGATCAACAGGAGCACCCTGCAGCACCACAGCAGCAGGAGGCACCTCAGGAAGAGCAACGACCTGATCCAGTACCAGGCCCAGCCGAGGATCAGGCACCACCACCACCTCCACCTGACGAGCCACAGGAGGATAAAGTGGACGTCGGTAAAGTTAACGGATATCTGCGAAGACTGCATGTCAGGCTCGGGCATCGCAGCAACAAGACCCTCATCGACGTGCTCAAGCGGGCTGGTGCTCAAGGTCCTATCTTGAAGCTGGCAGCTGAGTTCAGATGCGAGGCTTGCGAACGTCACAAGAACAAGCCGATGGAGTCGGTGGTAGCGCCGTACAGTCCGGCTACGCCCGGCAAGGCGATCGAGACGGAAAGCTTCTACTGGACAGATCCTCGCGACAAGCAGACCTGGACAGGGACATACATCGTCGATGCAGGTACTCGACTCAGCGGCGGGAAGCTCAACCTCAAGGGCCGACTCATGAGATCGGGCGAGGAGTTCCGCAAGACGCTGCAGCAGACGTGGATGCAGCACTACGGTCGACCTGTTCCACTACGTCTAGACGGCGAAGGCTGCCACGTCGAGAAGAGAGTCAAAGAGTGGCTATCGTCGCGCGGCATCATGGTAGACGTCACCGCCCAGCAAGCTCACAACCAGCTGGCGCTGTGCGAGAGAAACATCGGCATCCTGAAAGACACCACGACCAAGATCGCGGAGGAGTCCGACGCCAAGGTTACCGCGGATGAAATTTTCTGGGAGGCCATTACCGCCATGAACGATCTCGGCAGGTACAAAGGTCACAGCCCATACGAGATAATGCTGGGCAGGACGCCAGAACCGATCGTGGGCGATATGTTCGGAGAAGAGCACAACTTGCCGATGCTCAGCAAGACCTACGACGCCGACGACGAGGAGTACATCAATAATCAGAAGGTGCGACTCGAGGCGAGAAAGGCTTTCCTCGAAGTTACTTCCAGACGACGTCTTGCACTACTGGAGCCACGCAAGACCAGGGAGAAAACACACTGGACTACAGGGCAGCTGTGCTACTGGTGGTCCGAGAAGGCCAAGGGC
Organism: Prorocentrum cordatum; assembly: GCA_963575745.1. Classification (NCBI taxonomy): domain Eukaryota; class Dinophyceae; order Prorocentrales; family Prorocentraceae; genus Prorocentrum; species Prorocentrum cordatum. Next base: position 147,321 of record CAUYUJ010021193.1, on the reverse strand, counting down.
AACGTCAAGATGCCTGGTGGAGTTTGGGCAGGCCCAGCGACGGTCATCGCACAAGAGCCCGCCTCAGACGGCAATCCAGGGTCAGTCGTCTGGATAAAGCACCACGGCCGACTTCTGCGGGCCGGGCGCGGGCACCTTCGACCAGCTGCGGAGACGGAGATTGAGATCCACAAACTTCTTCATGGAGAAGCAGTTCCTCTCAACATCACCGCTGCCATGCTGAAGGTTAAGAGCAGCGAATTCGAGGATCTGATCGGACAACGCTTTCCAGATCTCGACGATGAAGACGACGCGTGGGTTATGGAGCCGGAGGATCCCTTTCCGCAGAAGGCGGGAGGTGGGCAGCCAGCTGCTGCCGAGACTCAGGCACCCACGGCGCCTACATCAACGGAGCCGGCAGGGGCAGCCGAGACCAAGGAAGAGGAGACGAAGTCCGAGGACAAGAAGTCGGAGAAGGACGAGAAGGAGGACGACCTTTCGTCTGTGGACTTAGAAGCGCCAGAACCACCAGGCCAACCACCTGACAATCTACCTGCACCTGGAGTTCGGCGACCCCAAGGAGCGGAAGAAGGTGCTGCGACCAAGAATTTGCGCCAGACTACGAGAACTGGAGCTAAACGCGGGAGAGAGCTGGACGAGTTCGGCAAGCGCACGACGAACGACCCCAACACAGTTCAGAAGGAAGACCAGCGAGGACCAGGACGTCACCACCGAGCGCCAGGAGGCCGTCTACGTGTCTATCGCGGTTCCCTCCCGGGATGCACTCAACCGTTTCGCGAAGGACCCCAGGCTGCACGTGGCCACACAGGCCAGGCGACAGCGCATTGAGGTCAGCTACAAGAAGCTGGACGACGAGGACAAGGCGAAGTTCGACGTGGCTATGAAGAAAGAAGTTGATCAATTTCTACTCGCTCAGGCGTGCAGAGGCGCACTTAGGAGCAAGCTGCCGGACGTCGGCCTGATGAAGATGCGCTGGGTACTCACTTGGAAGGAGGATCCAGAAACGGAAGGAGGCAAGAAGGCCAAGGCCAGACTGGTACTCATTGGCTACACCGACACGGACCTCGAGACGCTCAAGACCGAATCGCCAACACCCTCAAGGCGAGCGCGCCAGATGTTATACCAGAAGGCGGGCAACATGAAGTGGAAGACGTGGCTTGCAGATGCTTCGTCAGCTTTTCTTCGAGGGGAAGCTACAGAAGAGGAGCGCGAGCTATATGCACTACCAGTACGTCAGCTACGAGAAGCACTACAGCTCAACGACGATGACGTCGTGCAGATCCTCAAGGCTTGCTATGGACTTACGAATGCACCGAGGCGGTGGTACGAGAAGGTCAAGAAGGATTTGGAGAGCAGAGGGTGGTATGCATGCAAGCTCGAGCCGTGTCTCTTCACCAGGCTGGACTCTGACAACGAGGTGAACTGGCTCATCCTGGTGCACGTGGACGACTTTCAGATTGCAGGTGACCCTACCAACGTGGAGTTCCAGAGGGAATACGAGCATCTCAAGACGCTATATCGATGGGGCATGTGGAAGTCAGATGAAGATGGCCATTCAGTTTGTGGAGTTGACGTTTCCAGAAATCCAGATGGAGGCTTCAGGCTAAGTCAAGAAAAGTACGCGAAGACCATTCAGCCGATCAACGTCAAGCGAGGCCGCAAGGCGAGCCCGGACGACAAGCTGACAGCCGGAGAAGTTACCGCATGCAGAGCCATCCTTGAACAAGCTCAGTGGCTTTCTACACAGACGATGCCGCAGATCGCAGTTCATGTCTCGATGTTGCAGGCAGTGGTCAACAGCGCGACGGTCAAGGACCTCGGCAGGATCAACCAGCTAGTCAAGACGATTCACGAGTTTGCGAGTACCGGAGTTACCATACATCCCTACAAGCAGATGGCTTGGGTGCGTTGGTTTGATGCATCGTGGTGTTCGAGGGCAGATGGGAGCAGTCAAGGAGGTTACGTGATTTGCACGACCGAGGTGGAGGCGCTCAGCGGCAAGAAGCAGAAGTTCACAGTATTCACCGGAGCTTCCAAAAAACTGGCGCGAAAGTGCCGTTCATCATTGGGCGCAGAGATCCGAGCAGCTAGCGAGGCCGCGGAAGAGCTGGAGTACACCCAGCTGGCTTGGGTGGAGATGCTGAGCGCGCGTGTGCAGTTCAAAGACGACAAGCGCTACGAGATGATCAAGCAGGGACCTAAGAGCGTGCTGGTGACCGACTGCAAGAGCCTCTACGATGCACTTACGGGTTCGGAGAGTTCAGCGCTGGGTCTCAGCGACAAGCGCGCAGCCATCGAGTGCATGGCGTTCAAGCAAGGAGTTCAGGAGTGCGGTGCCGAACTTAGATGGGTTCATTCTCATGCGCAGGTGGCCGACGGATGCACGAAGATCAAGTACGAGGCGCAGAAGCTGCTAGACGTTTTCATGTGCAGAAGCTACTGGACGCTGATTCACGACCTGGAGTTCGAGTCAGCGAGAAAGCGAGGGCTCAGAGGGCTCGACATTCTCGCCGAGAAGCCGCCACTCGCCGAGGAAACACGAGATCAAGCTGAGGTTTGAGTTCAGCCATGTGGCTTCTATTCATATCGCTCGCTTTCGCGAGATTTGTTGCATTTGTTTCACAAGAATTATCTCGCCAGCCGAGTTTCATTCAATGGTGTATGTTATTTGTCACCCCGCTTCGCAGTGATTTCGTTCATTTGTTAAATTTCAGCCCGCTTCGCGGGATTTAGATGATATCTGATCGCTAACGCGAGATGCGGTTTTATCTCTGCTCGAATCGCGAGATGTCATGCGAGAGAAGCGCTGCGACTAAGTTTGAATCTCGGAGGGATCAAGAGGCAAAATGTTCTCCCCCATGTGTGATTTATGTTTGTGTTGCCTCTCTGATCTCTGTTGTGCCCTCCGCCGTTCCGGCTCGAGGGCGCCCTTGAGTCCCAGCCAGGCTGCTGGGCACGGCCGACAGGCCACACACTCACCCAGTGAGTGAAGTGTATTTCAGCCCACCAGGGGCTATTGATATCGCTATAGATTGTTGTGTTGCTGGCGCGAGCTGTGGAGGAAAGAGATTATCAAGATAATCATCTACGAGAGGATCATCAGCAGGCTCCCGTACATGGACAATACATTCTAACCCTTATACATTTGAGGGAGATTCTAAATCACCCCCGCGCCCCCGACATCAATGTTGATCTCAGTAAAGGCGGTGTTTTGGGGTTCGAATATTTCTGTCCACTCTCGCCCCCCCCGTCGCCACGCCATCAATATTAATTTCGGGGGTCTGGGGGGCATCATGGGCCACAGGGTTCGAATATAATGTCCATGTACTGTCCCGCCAGTGCCGACGATTTAGCCCCCCTGGTTCGAAACGCGCCGCCGAATGAGCAAGCGCGCCGACCTCTCGCCTCGGGCCTCGAGGCCCCGAGGCGCCCGACGCGCCCGGACCGCCCGAAACGCCCGAAGCGCCCGAGGCGCCCGAGACCCCCGAGGCGCCCGAGGCGCCCGAGGCGCCCGAGGCGCCCGAGGCGCCCGAGGCGCCCGAGGCGCCCGAGGCGCCCGAGGCGCCCGAGGCCCGAGGCGCCCGAGGCGCACGAGGCGCCCGAGGCGCCCGAGGCGCCCGAGGCGCCCAAGGCGCCCGAGGCCTCCGAGGCGGCCGAGGCGCCCGAGGCGCCCGAAGCGCCCAAGGCGCACGACGCGCCCGAAGCGCTCGAAGCGCCCGAGGCGCCCGAGGCCCAGGAGGCGCCCGAGGCCCCCGAGGCCCAGGAGGCGCCCGAGGCGCCCGAGGCGCCCAAGGCGCCCGAGGCGCTCGAGGCGCCCGAGGCGCCCGAGGCGCCCGGGGCGCCCGAGGCGCTCGAGGCGCTCGAACGACGACGACGACGACGACGACGACGACGACGACGACGAGGACGAGGACGAGGACGACGACGACGACGACGACGACGACGACGACGACGACGACGACGACGGCGAGCGTTCAATCAGGCTGTGTTCAGTCGGGCGGGCGGGCGAGACATTAAATGCAACCCCCACTTTGTGATGGGACAAGCTGTGTTCAGTCGGGCGGGCGGACGGTACATGAAATGCAACCTCCACTGTGTGATGAGACAAGATGTGTTCAGTCGGGCGGGCGGGCGGGGCATTAACTGCAACAATCACTGAGTGACGAGACAAGATGTGTTCAGTCGGGCGGGCGGGCGGGACATTAAATGCAACCCTCACTCTGTGATGGGACAAGCTGTGTTGTTCAGTCGGGCGGGCGGGCGGGACATTAAATGCAACCGTCACTGTGTGATGTGATAAGTTGTGTTCAGTCGGGCGGGCGGGCGGGACAGTAAATGCAACCTTCACTGTGTGATGTGACAAGCTGCGTTCATTCGGGCGGGCGGGCGGGCGGGACATCATATGCAACCCTCACTCTGTGATGGGACAAGCTGTGTTCAGTCGGGCGGGCGGACGGTACATGAAATGCAACCCTCACTCTGTGATGAGACAAGCTGTGGTGCTCAGTCGGGCGGGCGGGCGGGGCAGGAAATGCAACCCTTCTGTGATGGGACAAGCTGTGCTCAGTCGGGCGGGCGGGCGGGACATTAAATGCAACCTTCACTCTATGATGGGACAGAGTGCCCACCCAGAGGCGTATAGAGGCGTCTAAACACGGCGCCCAAAAGCACCCGAGAGGACGCCTGGGAGATCCCAAGGAGCCTCCAAAAGAAAGGTCCTGAGAGCGACGCTATCAGACCCCAAGCTGGCCACAAGAGCTCTTCGACAAGTGTTTTTGTCATCCTCGCACTCCTGTTCCTGCTCCTCCTCATCATCATCAACAACATCACCACCACCACAACCACAGCCACCATCATCATCAGCATCATCATCACCACAACAATCATCATCATCATCATCATCATCATCATCATCATCATCATCATCATCATCATCATCATCATCATCATCATCGTCATCGTCATCGTCATCGTCATCGTCATCGTCGTCATCAGCATCATCATCCTCATCATCATCAGCATCATCATCATCATCACCATCATCATCATCCTCGTTATCAACAGCATCATCATCATCAGCATCATCATCCTCATCCTCATCCTCATCCTCATCCTCATCATCCTCGTCATCATCATTATCATCATCATCAGCATCACCATCATCATCATCATCATCATCATCATCATCATCATCATCATCATCATCATCATCATCATAGTCGTCGTCGTAATCATCATCCTCTCGTTCTCATGTCTCTCAATTTCCTTATCAATTCTCACTTCCTCATTGTTCCTCGTCGCTTTCTCATCCTCCCCCTCCCTCTCCTCCTACTCCTCCTTTTCCTCCTCCTTCTCCTCCTCCTCCTCCTCCTCTGTGTCGTCCTCCTCCTCTTCCTCCTCTTCCTCCTCCTCCTCCTCCTCCACCTCCTCCTCATCCTCCTCCGCTTCCGCCTCCTCCTCCTCCTCCTCCTCCTCCTCCGCCTCCTCCTCCTCATCCTCCTCCCTCTCAACCCTCTTATAATATTGCGTCGCTCGCTCTGCCGGCCCATGCTGTAGCATCTTTGCCACCTTCTTGCGTGTTCGTTGGGGCATTTAGGAGGCCTCCTTGGTCCGCTGGGAGGTCTCTTTAGGGGTGCTTTGGGAGCGTCCTGGAGGCCTCTTGGGAGCTTCTTGTGGGCTCTTAAGAGCCTCCTGGGGGTTCCTGCGGGGGGCCTCTTAAGGCGGAAAACTCGAAATTGTGTGTTGAGTACTCTCTCTTGAACCCCGCTGGGAGCGTTCTCGGGACTATCTTGGCTCGTCTTGGAAGCCTCTCGGGCCCTCATAGAGCTCTCTGGGGTTGTATTGGGGCCCTCTTGGGGATCTCTTGGGCTCTCGTGGGGGGGATCTTAGGAGGCTCTGGGGCTGTCTTGGAGCGTCGGCAAACCGAAAAGGTGGAGCCCGAGGCGCCCGATCGGCCCGAAATCCCGAGGCGCCAAAGCGCCCGAGGCGCCCGAGGCTCCCGAGGCCCCCGAGGCGCCCGAGGCGCCCGAGGCGCCCGAGGCGCCCGAGGCGCCCGACGTGCCCGAGGCCCCCGAAGCGCCCGAGCCACCCGAGGCGCCGGAGGCGCCCGAGGCGCCCGAGGCGCCCGAGGCGCCCGAGGCGCCCGAGGCGCCCGAGGCCACGATGCCCCGAGGCGCCGGAGGCCTCCGAGGCGCCCGAGGCGCCGAGGGCCCGAAGCCCCGAGACCCCGAGGCGCCCGAGGCGAGGGGTCAAGGCTCATAATGCACAGAACGTTCCCAAGGCAAGCACCTTTAAAAAGCGTTCTCTCATACATATGTATGTGCATTAGTTCAAAGAGCTGTCTAAGCCAATGGCGTTCAACAAAAAGCTGGCCAAAACCCTGCGGGCGCGATCGCTGAAACGATAGGACGACAAAACAAGTTTAGCCATTCTGTCAAGTTAAAGACGCGCACCACTCGCGCGCGCATGTCGAAACCTTTTGTCAAATCACATCATGCGGGCCACGCGCGTTCGTCTCCGCGGGTGAACGTCGGAATCCGTCCAGAACCATTCGTTTTCTAACAACTTGAACACAGATGTGTTCAAAACATACAAAAATCCACATCATGGTGTCTGAATTTCTGCGAGCGCACAGTTTCTCATCGTCGCTACCAGCGCAGCAGTCATCGTCATCGTCGGCGTTACCATTGTCATCGTCGGCACCACCGTCACCATCGTCGGAATCATCGCCTCATCCATCATCAACGTTATCGTCCATGACTTTTCCTACGTCAGCATTATTCGCGCGGGCACGTCCTCACCATCAACACCATCACCATCACCATCACCATCACCATCACCATCAACACCATCACCACGTCCTCACCATCACCATCAACACAATAGCGGCGAAATGTCTCAGAAGAACTGCGCGGCAGCGCGATGCGAAAGCGACGGGCGACAGACATACAAGAAAGTTAATTCAACTTGAAAACAAATCCCAATAAAAAAACGGCACCTGAATGCGGGGGGGCGGGGGGCAGTTTCACCCTTAATGGCGATAGATATAAAAGAGGGGATCGACACACCTGCGCCGCTGCTAGATCACCACTGCGCCCGCACACCCATGATAGTGCACGTTCTACAGTAGCGGTGCTATGTCCAAGAAGAACGTCGCGGCAGCGCGATGCGAAAGCGACAGGCGACAGACAAACAAACCCTGAGTCATCCCCGAAAACGGATGTTCTCTTGGATAGTAAAACGCTTCCTGGGGCCGCGTGGCCCTACTAGGAGCAAGTAAGATCTGCGCTAGCGCTCGGCACAAAGAGGCCGGGCTGGCCCGTGCGATGCAGGCCCAGTTGACCCCGTCGAGGGCGCGCCCCTCGAGGGCGAAGTGGGCGGCCCCCGTGCGAGAGCACACGCCCCCACCTTGGCGCCGGCGACAGAGGCGCGAGAGGTCGGGATCGCCCACCTGGCCGCAAACAAACCACGTGGTTTTCCTCAATCGGGTGCCGAACAGGCAAGAATCTGAAACGGCCCGGTAAACTCCTCCCATCTCGCCTAGCGCCATCATGGCGGGCGCTTTGAAAATATAAGACGAGTGAAGGTGTTCGATGAACCACGGCGCTCCATACGCGCGACACTCACGCGCAAGCCGCACCGCGGCGCGCATCAGCTGATTCCCCTGCTCCACAGTAGCCCTATCCTGTCTGCGCAACTCAGGAACACCCATCGGGAACTCCTGCGCCCTCAACGTCTTTGAACGGTGTTTGGCAATACTGAATGTCGTACAGGGCGGCCCCATCATCATACCAAGCACTTTCACTGCCTGCATGTCGGCGATCAGCCCATTCATCACGTCTGGCCGCAACACGTCGCCCTGGGCACAGTTCACGAGGTCGAAGCATCGAGCTGGGAACCCAGCAAGCTCGGCCGACCGACCGCAGCCCCCCTTTCCGCAGAAGACATCCGCAAAGCAGCGCCCCTCCAGACTCGAGTGCCTCCACGGCCCCCGAGCTGAAGCCCGCTCCGCTCTGGCATCGAGATGGCCTCGAGCTGCCGCGCGCGGGCGGCCAGTCGGCCGCCCGGCGATGGGCCGCGGGGGCGCTGCAACGGCTGACGCACCGCCCGTCTCTGGGTTTTGCGCCGCGACCGCCTGCGCGCCGTCGGCGCTGTCCAGGGTCGCGACCAGACTGCCGGCAAGAGACTTGGCCAATTTCAGCGCGATCCTGCCGCCGTCTGATCGGCCAGCCTGCGGGCCAGGCACCAAGCACAGCGGCCCGCCGTCAGCGGCCGTCTGGAGGCCGCCGGCCTCGCTCGGCCAGCACGTAGCACGCGCCGGGGGCGCGCCCTCGGTACCCTTCAGCGGGTCGGGACGGACAACACCCGCGACCTTGGCAGGCTCAGCCATGGCCGCGATCTTGGCGGCCTTGTCGCTGCAGGCGCTGTCGGCCGAGCGGCCAGCCGCGCAGCCCGTCGTCTCGGCGCGGGCCACGGGGCATCGCGCCCCGCGGCGCGGCCGCGCCCTCTGAAACTGCCGCTCAGGCCAGCGGTCCAAGCGCCAATCGTCAGCAGACCCGCTCGCGTCGGCAGCAGCCGATCCGCCGCTTGGCCCAGCGCGGGCTTCGTCTGCTGCCCGTCGTCGCCCGACTCGCGACACTGCTCGGGAGAGGACCCCGACGAAGTAACTCTGTCCGACTCTACAACGCCCGCGGCCTGGCCTGCAACGCGGCCTTGGCCGCGAGCACGCACCGCCCACTCGCGATCGCGGTGGGCTGGGTCGGCAGCCTGCCGAGCTCCACGGTCGCGTCGCCGATGAGGGACAACCAGCTCGCCATCGAGATTGGCCAGCGGCGTCTTACCGGCCGTCGATCCGCAGCCTGGGCCGCCCTTCGGCTCGGTGCCTCGCGCTGAGCCTCCAGCGCCGATCTCGGTCATTGGCGTGGCACGGCCGCAGCTGGATCTCCAGCCGCCGCGGGACTGCCCATCTCGTGCGCCAGGCTGTAGTCGGCAGGGCACTGAGCCGAAAGACCTACGAAACGTTGAGAACGGCATTGATGGTTATGTTCGCATTCCTTGCCGTCGATAATATCACTGCTGCTGCTGCCATGTATATTTAAACCGCCTTTGCCAGGATCAGCTGCCCCCCCCCCACTAAGGACCTTTCTATCCTTCCTGGCATTAACATCCAGGTGACGGGTGAGAAGCAACGATGCGCTAGGACGCTAGGAAACCGATCACAGAGTCGACTTGGCTCGTCCGAGTTATTAAGCTCGCTGGATACCCAGCCGACAGTGGTTCTTACATTGTGAGCCAGACAGTGGGCAGCGAACACACGAATTTGATTCAACAACTTGAAACCCCTGCTTCTGAATCGATCAAAACTGAGACACACGCTCATGTTATCAACGAGGAGGACGCGGCGGACATCTTCTCCGAACGAGCTCAAAGCCGCGCGTCGAAGCGGCATTGCCAGCGCCCGCGCCTCCAGCACCCGGATGGGCTGCGCCAGTTTGAAGGGGGCAGGGAGGCCCCGCGAACAGCTTCGCCTCAGGCGAAGCCAAGCTCCAGCTCGGTTGTATCGTAGTAACGATAGTCCCAATGCAAGAGGGAATGCCATGTCAAGTAAAAGGGGATGCCTTTCAGTATCAATAGCGATAGTGTGCCTCGCGGTGAGGCACAGTCAAATCTGGGCGGCCGGCCGCTTTGAGCCAAGGCGGCCGCGGGCGCACGCTCGCTTCCACTCCTTACGTCCCCCAGCTCGCTTTAGAGTCGGGGGGGGGGGGAGACGAAGCGCGCGTCCACAACCCGCATTACAGAAACAGTTCAGCAGTTAACCTATACAAGGATAGACAGGAAAAGAAACAGGCCCAAAGGAGTTGGACCCGCCAGCAAGTTGCCTCGCATATATAATAGGCTCCTCAGGCGGCCTCAGAACTTCTTGTCTGGCCGGCCCGATATGGAGTGTGTCTTGTTGTGTCATCTTTGAAGGTTTGTATACCTCCCATGACTTGTAGGAGCATCTCTCTGTCGATGCTCCCCTTGGTGTGTCCATCCGCAGTCATGTCGCGGGTATCACACCACTGAATGCTATGCACGATTCCGCGCTCCATCATCTGTCGTATCAAACTTACGCGTCCTGAAAGGGTGCACTCAGTCGGCTTCTTCAAGTCTTTGCTTGACAAGGACGTAAAGACAGACTTAGCATCGATGGTCAAGGTGACCTTAATGCTCAGGCCACCCAACTCAAGTATGTCTTCCAACTGAGTGGGCGTGAGTGACCCCGCGTCAAGCACGCGCAGAGTCACAATCGCGGGGTGACAGTCCTCCAAATTATGGGCTGCAGCAAAAGTCTCTGCTGAGTAGCTTGAGCGGATTTGCAATCGGTGAGACTTGCAGTACGCATTCATCAAGTGAACGAGAGGCTTGCCAGATGACGTGTTTCCACGTCGTAGCAGGTTTGCCCCGCGAATGCCATAGCCTTGGACGTCGTCGTCGGCGTCTCCACTCAGGCGTCGATAGCCTGAGTCGCTACGTAAGTCGACCTCACCCGTGGGGTTCATCGCCTGGTAGACGATCTTCTTCAAGCAGGCCTGTAGCTTTCTGGTGATCGCGCTCAGTCGTCGCACTTGAATATTGGTCGGTTCTTGGACACGCTGTAGAGATACAACATATACCATCAACCATGTCTGGGTGATCAGTGCGAATGCCAGCGCACCTCTGAGACTGACGAACATATCTGCCACCATCTTGGTCGCTTGCGTCAGCGTCAGCACCGGTCAATTCAGGATGTTGTATAGGACGGAGCTGTGAAATATATTCATCTTGATCCAAAGTGGCATTGCCGTCCTCGTCCTTGGTATATATCACAGCACAGTTCGTGTATGTGTGCCTGTTGAGTTTAAACTTACCAAAGGTGTCCTCAACGCATTTGACATCCTTGTCAACAGTGTCCTCAGTACCGGCCATGTTATATCATCAACATGCTTGGCCGCGAGCAGGCTGCTGCTCGTCTCGAACTCCTCGTTGCAGGACGTAGGCTGGATGAGCTTAAATGAGAAAGTCCGCGGGGCGTCCTTACTGCCTGCGCCCGGTTTCAAGCACTGCAGACAGTGCTTTGACTCGTCGTAGTTCTCGAATCCTGGGAGAGCACGGAGCACAGTTGCCGATCCTGGCGGCAAGGTAAAGCACACCACACGTTCCTTTTCACCAGTGGCCTCAGCGAGTTCCTGATAGGTCAATCCCTTCAGGAAAGCCCTGTTGATGTCCAGAGAAGCAACGATCCACTGCTTATTGCACGCTGCCGTGCTAGCAAGTAACCTTTGGCTTGACCTTCTGGCCGTTCCCGAAAATGCTTCTACGTCGAAAGATTCAAGGCCCATGAAGCCTCGAAGTACCAAAAAGTCGGATGGTGCGTTCCATTTCACCCTTTTCGTTCTTCACGAACTTCCATGTGTAAACATACCTCGAAGTCATGATGTTCGACGCTTTGGCTATCTCCTGCATATTAAAACATTTGTTGTCGAACCATGTCTTGAGTTCAGTGAAAAGGGACCTCGATAGTGTCTCGGGATTCGCCTGAACATCTGCTGTAGCGAGGAGGTCGTCTTCCTTGACAACCACAGCTCGCTTTGCAGCGGCAGTAATATATACTCGAATAGTGGTCACCTGGTCGGCGTCTAACATCACGCGTTGCTGTTCGGACAAAACTACCTTTGACATTTCTATCATAAAACAAAATTCAACGCATCGGTCGTTTTCGTCGGAGTCGAGTCCGTAGCTATCGTCTTCGACCATGGTGCACAAGGGGGCGGAATAAGTCTCCTCGATATCGGGACCGTGAGTACGTCCCCACTTCGGCAGGTGTCCCCGCTGTTCATCAGCTACAGTGACCAACACACTCTGATCAGGAACCATATGTGTGGGTACGGTAAAGATGTCTTCTAGTGGAGTTGGCTCCAACAATCCCTTTTCTTCTCGCAACTCTGCGTGCCACACCTCCAGGACATCTGACTCAAGCTCAGCTTCTGATTCCTCGTGGATCGTAGACAGTCGTCCATCATCATGTTCTGGCTCGGCTTCTGAAGCCTCTCTTGGGGCGCCCTCAGGTGCCGGCGCATCAGCCAAGTCCTCAAACTTTGACATGCCTTGATCGAAATCTGCCTAAGGCTTAGTGGACTTCAGGCATTGGATGATTCGTGAATGCGCTGATCCAGTTGTATCATGTATATTCAAAGCGGGACCGTCTGCTTCATAGTAATGAATTCCTGGATTCACGTCGTTGTCGTAATGGGCCAACGCGCAGCTGTCAGCATAGGGGACAGGAGGTACCTTATGTATATGCCTGGCTAATCTGACCGAAACTACGTTCTCAATACGGAAGAAGTTTCTGATGAGATATTGTAGAGCTCAGTGTACCTTTGGAGATAGACGACTCGCCGTTGTCATCTGAAGCGTGCCTTTCTTGGTCGGCACATAGCCAAATGTCAGAGCAGGTCCCCCCGCTAAGAGGCTAGCCACGAACGTTAAGCAGCGTTGTCGGAGCCAATCTCTCGGGCTACGAGTGCTTCAATATGGAGCGAGTGTCGTGCATCGCCGTATTGTACTTGAACATCTCGATCACCTACTCGGATGATGACCTGACTCCTCTCAGGATCATTCCTTGCAACTGGGAACGGGCCATTCCAGCCTCCCCAGTCATCTTTAGTGGTCGTAGGGCGATGGTAGTCGACCAAGTCTCCTTCGTCATAATGGTGCTGACCTGAAATTGTCGTCTTAGTGCGTAGAGCACGATTGGTTTTAGCTACTGCCGTGGCCTGTGTGATAGCTTCAATACATACCCTGCGTATTCTGTTCACGATAATTGTCTGATGTCTCTGTCGGCTGTTCGTGGTCCAGAACAGGAAGGTCAGGGAGCATCGCTGGTTGCCGTCCAAACAATGCATTGCAGGGAGACACCTCATTGTAGAAGGTGAATGCGTTGGCGGCGAACAAGGCTTCGTGCAGCAGCCCAGTGAACACAAGAAGTACATCTAACCTATTGAGCTCAGCCTCCATGACGTGAAGGATATGACGTAAGATGCCATTTGTGGCCTCGATCGTCGTAGCGTGCTGTCCACGCGTACGCATTATAAGTCCAGTGCCCGTTGCCTTGAGGACTCTTTTCGCAGTGTCGTGATTAAGGGCACCTTCTCCATCGGAGTAAAATACCTTAGCTGGTCATAACTGCATCCAGCACTGATGATTTGCATCCAGGATGGTAGTTATGGTTTTACATGGTATTTCCATCCCAGTGGCATATCGTATACAACGATCGATAATGTGAAATAGTTTGTGTTCTTGCTTGTAGAGCATCAAATCACATTCCACTTCATCATTGAACTTGACAGGTAATGCAGTAGAGGGCAGAACTGCGTGTCCAGGTTTGTCCGCAGCTCTGCATTCTCGGCAAATGTCGCAGACGCCCTTGATGAGGTTGAGTCGGACACTGTCCAAACATATTTTGCTTAGGATGAGTCTCATCTTAGGCTCTTTCGCATGGAACCAGCGTAAATGTAGCTTTCGCAACTCGCGTGATACCACGCTGGGGTCAAGGATTCGTAAGTTTTGTAAACTGATTTGTACATCGAACCGCGACCAGTCTGGTAGTCGGGCAGTCGTGGTCGAGCGGCAGGGTTCCCTGCTGGTGGTGGTGGAGTCGCTTCTCCACCTTGCTGTCGACCACGTCTGACTTTAACCTGTGGTAGTCGGAGGTGGTCATCCGAGCTACCAGCTCCACTAGAGGCAGGTTGCCCTGCAGCAGGCTCAGCAGCATGTCTTCCAACAGTGATGTCGTAACTGCTTGCGCCAACGGTGGATCCAGCTCTCAAGCCAGGTCCAGGTGCTCTCAGTCGCGTATGTGCTGGTGCTGCTGGCGCCTCAGGTGGCGGCGCTGCTGCTTCGGCAGGACCTGACGGTGCAGGTCCTGCTGCCGGCCCGACGGGAACCGGCGGGATCTGTCCATGATTGTCCGGGAGCCTCCAAGGTTTGGCAAACTTGCATTTGCAAAGTGTTAGTACATGTCCAGGTTTGATATTCCCGTAGTTCTTCTTACAACTCGGACACTCCCAATGATAGTCATCCTTGTCGTACCATCTGCAATGTCTCGGATTCCTATCATGTGATGGAGAGCGCATGTTAACGTTATCAGCGCGGGCAGGACAGCCAATCCCTCCCGACGGTGGTCTCGTAATCGAGCCGTCAGGCTGTCGGGGGTGACTCGGATCGCCCACTTGGCATCCCCTTGCGTTGGTCGCCAACACGGTGGACGAATGTGGGCAACCATGGAAAGGGTCAAGAATTGTCTGGAAGAGGTCGTGTGCGATCTGAACGCATTCAACAAAAAGCGACTGCATCTTTGGTGCATGCTGCGCAGCCATGGACAGTTAGTTCCTCATTGCACACCGACGCATGCGGATGATGGTCATTACATCGCTTTCGTTCAAAAAGAATAAGTAATAAGCGATGGTTAGCCACGATCTCAATCGGCTTTCGTATTAGTACCCCATGGGAATCACGTAGACCTGTAGTACATTGATCCATACCATTGTTTGCATATACGGCTGTTCGCCTTTCATGGCGTTGAAGACGGTCCAAGAGGCCCCAAAGACCGCCCCAAGACGGCCCAAGATGTTCCCAAGAGGCCCCCAAAATAGCCCAAGAGGGCGCCAAGACGGGCCAAGAGGCACCCAAGACTGTCCAAGAGGCCCCCAAGAGCGCCCCAAGAAGGCCCAAGAGGCCCCCAAGAAGGCCCCAAGACGGCCCAAGAGGACGCCAAGACGGCCCAAGAGGTGCCAAGACGGCCCAAGACGGCCCCAGGACGGCCCCAAGAAGGCCCCAAGAGGCCCCCAGGAGAGCCCAGAGACGGCCAAAGGCAGTCTACTCCCTTCACCCCCGCAGCCCAGAAGCTCCCAGGAGGCCCCAAGAGGCCCCCGAAAAGCCCCAAAAGGTCCCCAAGAGGCACCAAAGAGGCCCCCCCAGAGCCCCCCCAGAAGCCCAAAATACTCCCAAAGGCTCTTAGCACCGCGGCTCCCAAGAGCGAGCGGTGACGTAATCGAGCTGATAAGACCAAAGCTCCCAACAGAGAGCTGCGGCGTAATAAGTTCTTGACGCCAGGGCACAGGGACGGGCGGCAACGCGTGGACAACGAGCGGTCCACGCAAGGAAAACGCGGGGTTCTAGAAAGCCGGCAGCCCAAACGCGGAAAACGCAACGCGACCCGACCGCCTCCTCCAAAACAAGAAACGCGCTCAAAGAAAGCTCCGCGACTCTCCGAGGCCTGGATAGGACAAGAGCGAGGGGAAGGGAGTCAATAAGGGGTGTAAGGGCGGACGAGCCAGCGATCTCGTGCGCTCTGAAAGTAAATGCGCTTTCCGTCCCCGTGCCAAGCAGGTGACGGAAAGCGCGCGTTAGCGCGCGGTCCGTTAGTCGGAAGAAATTGGACTTGGGTGAGTTCCAGGGAGTTGGCATCCGCGGCCCCGGATCGAATTGCCCTCCCGCCTCGTTTTTTATCGAGTAGGACGGCCTTCGGGGCTTAAGAACAGCGTTTCACTCGAGACATCATCGGAGAACGCTTCTTGGGCGCTTCTCGGGCCGTCTTAGGCGCCTAAGACAGCCCAAGAAGCGGCCAAGACGGCGCCCAAGACGGCCCAAGACGGCCCAAGAAGCGCCCAAGACGGCCCAAGAGCGCTCCAAGAGAGCCCAAGACCGCCCAAGGCGGCCCCAAGACGTCCCAAGAGGCCTCCACGACCCCCCTGGAGGCGCCCACGAGGCGTCCCAAGAGGGCCCCACGATGCCAAAATCATTGAGTTGCCAGGGAACGTACATTTCTAGCATATACGGCTTTTCGCCTTTCATGGCGTTGAAGACGGTCCAAGAGGCCCCAAAGACCGCCCCAAGACGGCCCAAGATGTTCCCAAGAGGGCCCCAAAATAGCCCAAGAGGGCGCCAAGACGGGCCAAGAGGCACCCAAGACTGTCCAAGAGGCCCCCAAGAGCGCCCCAAGAAGGCCCAAAAGGCCCCCAAGAGGGCCCAAAAACGGCCCAAGAAGGGCGCCAAGACGGCCCAAGAGGCGCCAAGACGGCCCAAGACGGCCCCAGGACGGCCCCAAGAAGGCCCCAAGAGGCCCCCAAGAGAGCCCAAAGACGGCCAAAGGCAGCCTGGTGCCTTCACCCCCGCAGCCCAGAAGCTCCCAGGAGGCCCCAAGAGGCCCCCGAAAAGCCCCAAAAGGTCCCCAAGAGGCACCCAAGAGGCTCCCCAAGAGCCCCCCCAGAGGCCCAAAATACTCCCAAAGGCTCTTAGCACCGCGGCGCCCAAGAGCGAGCGGTGACGTAATCGAGCTGATAAGACCAAAGCTCCCAACAGAGAACTGCGGCGTAATAAGTTCTTGACGCCAGGGCACAGGGACGGGAGGCAACGCGTGGACAACGAGCGGCCCACGCAAGGACAACGCGGGGTTCTGGAAAGCTGGCAGCCCAAACGCGGAAAACGCAACGCGACCCGACCGCCCCCTCCAAAACAGGAAACGCGCTCAAAGAAAGCTCCGCGACTCTCCGAGGCTGAGATAGGACAAGAGCGAGGGGAAGGGAGTCAATAAGAGGTGTAAGAGCGGACGAGCCAGCGATCCCGTGCGCGTGTTTGGAAGGTTTGTTGGAAGGTTGTTTGGCAGGTAGTTTGGAAGGTTGTGGGGAGGTTTTGGGAATGTTTTGGGCGGTTTCGCTACGTGCTGGAAGTTGTTTTGGATGGTTGTTTGGAAGGTTGTGTGGACGGTGTCTGGATGGTTTTCGGAAGGTTGTTGGAAGGTTTTTGGAAGGTTGGTTGGAGGGTTGTTGGGGGGTCGTTGGACAAACCGTTTTGAAACCTTCATAAATGCTCCCTCCGGAAGGTTCCAGGATTCCTGGAACCCTCCAAAAAAAACTTTCCTAAAACCTCAGGAAGGTTCCAGGAATCCTGGAACCCCCTCAGAAAAAACCTTCCTACAACCTCCCTCCGAAAGCTTTTGGAAGGTTTTCTGGGCAAACCCCTCCTGCATAACCTTCCTGGAAAAGGTTCTAGGAAGGTTTTAGGAAGGTTATTACCTAACAGCGAAGACTGATAGGTTTCTAATGGGGTAAAAAGAGAGCAGCAGATGACTCCACAGGGGGGTCTGGGCGGGTGCCGGACAGGGTGCCGCAAAAGTCGTTTTAAGCAAACAGTCACACACTTCGTGCTCTTCGACCTCCCAGAACTCCATTCCCGGGCCACATTCTGAATGCCCGGAGCCAACTGTAGGCCACTTCGTGCTCTTCGACTTCCCAGAACTCCATTCCCGGGCCACATTTTGAATGCCCGGAGCCAACTGTAGGCCACTTCGTGGTCTTCGAGTCCCAGAACTCCATTCCCGGGCCACATTTTGAATGCCCGGAGCCAACTGTAGGCCACTTCGTGCTCTTCGAGTTCCCAGAACTCCATTCCCGGGCCACATTTTGAATGCCCGGAGCCAACTGTAGGCCACTTCGTGCTCTTCGAGTTCCCAGAACTCCATTCCCGGGCCACATTTTGAATGCCCGTAGCCAACTGAGGCTGAGGCAGGCTGCTGCTGAGGCAGGCTGAGGCTGAGGCTGAGGCAGGCTGAGGCTGAGGCAGGCTGAGGCTGAGGCTGAGGTTGAGGCTGAGGCTGAGGCTGAGGCAGGCTGAGGCAGACGCTGAGGCAGGCTGATGCTGAGGCAGGCTGAGGCTGAGGCTGAGGCTGATGCAGGCTGAGGCTGAGGCTGAGGAAAAGGTTGAGGCTGAGGCTAAGGTTGAGGCTGAAGCTGAAGCAGGCTGAGGCTGAGGCTGAGGCAGGCTGAGGCTGAGGCTTAGGCAAGCTGATACTGAGGCAGACTGAGGCTGAGGCTGAGGCAGGCTGAGGCTGAGGCAGGCTGAGGCTGAGGCTGAGGCTGAGGCTGAGGCTGAGGCAGGCTGAGGCTGAGGCTGAGGCTGAGGCTGAGGCTGAGGCTGAGGCAGGCTGAGGCTGAGGCTGCTGAGGCTGGCTGAGGCTGAGGCTGAGGCTGATGCAGGCTGAGGCTGAGGCAGGCTGAGGCTGAGGCTGAGGCTGAAGGCAGACTGAGGCTGAGGCTGAAGCAGGCTGAGGCTGAGGCTGAGGCAGGCTGAGGCTGAGGCTGAGGCAGGCTGAGCTGAGGCAGGCTGAGGCTGAGGCTGAGGCTGATGCAGGCTGAGGCTGAGGCAGGCTGAGGCTGAGGCCGAGGCTGAAGGCAGACTGAGGCTGAGGCTGAAGCAGGCTGAGGCTGAGGCTGAGGCTGAGGCTGAGGCTGAGGCTGAGGCAGGCTGATGCTGAGGCAGGCTGAGGCGAGGCTGAGGCTGATGGGCTGAGGCTGAGGCAGGCTGAGGCTGAGGCCGAGGCTGAAGGCAGGCTGTGGCTGAGGCTGAGGCTGAAGCAGGCTGAGGCTGAGGCTGAGGCAGGCTGAGGCTGAGGCTGAGGCAGGCTGATACTGAGGCAGGCTGAGGCTGAGACTGTGACTGTGACTGCCGTTGCCACTGCGACTGTCATCGCGAATGCGACTGCCACTGCGAGAACAGGAGAATTCTACAACTGGATTCTCATCTCGATCTTAAGGGGAATGTTTCCATATGCTTCTACACATCGCTGTTAGGTTGCTTTGCCGGGATAATTTGGAAGGTTGTTTGGAAGGTGTTTGGAAGGTGTGTTGTCAGGTTGTTGGGAGATGCGTGGAAGGTGCTTGGAAGGTTGACCGGAAAGTTGTTGGAAGATGTTTGAAAAGTTGTTTGGAAGGTGTTTTGGAAGGTGTTTGGAAGGTTTTTGAAATGGATTGGGCAGTTTCGCTAAATGCTGGAAAGTTTTAGGAATGTTGTTGGAAGGTTGTTTCGAAGGTTCTGGGAAGGTTGTTGGCAAGGTTTCTGGAAGGTGGTTTGAAAAGTTGTTGGAAGGCAACCTTCCTGAAACCGCCCCCAGGACTGTTCCAGAATTCCCAAAACCATTCCAAAAAAAACGCCCTAAGACATTCCTCGGGAAGGTTCCGGACTTCCTGGAACCTCCCAAATAACCTTCCTAAAACCTTCCTCAGTAAGGTTTTCGACGGTTTTTGGGCCAGCCCCTCCTGAAACCTTCCTGAGGAGTGTTGTTGGATGGTTGTTGCAAGGTTGTTTTGCAAGGTTTGTTTGGGAAGGTTGTTGGAAAGTTTGTTTGGAAGGTTGTTGGAGGGCGCTTGGAAGGTGGCTGGAAGGTTGTTGGAAGGTTGTTTGGAAATACGTTTGGAAAGTTGTTGGAAGGTTTCTGGGATGCATTGGGCGGCTTCGCTAAATGCTGGAAGGTTTTAGGAAGGTGTTTTGGAAGGTGTTGGAAGGTTTTCTGAAGGTTGTTGGAAGGTTGTCGCAAGGTTTTTTGGAAGGCTGTTTTGAAGGTTGTTGGGAGGTTGTTGGAAAAACCTTCCTCGGGAAGGTTCCAGGATTCCTGGATTTGTTTAAAGGACAAACCCTAAAACCTTCCTCGAAAATGTTCTGGGATTCCTGGAACCCCCCAAATAACCTTCCTAGTCCCATGACCTTCCTCGGGAAGGTTTTTGGAAGGTTTTTGGGCCAACCCCTCATGGAACCTTCCTGTGGAAGGTTTTAGGAAGGTTTTAGGATGGTTGGTTGGAAGGTATGTTGGAAGGTTGTTGGAAGGTCCGTTGTAAGATGTTTGGAAGGTGTTTGGAAAGTTGTCGGAAAGTTGTTGGAAGGTGTTTGGAAGGTTAGTTGGAAGGTTGTTGGAAGGTGTTTGGAATGCATTGAGCGGTTTCGCTAGATGCTGGAAGGTTTTAGAAAGGTGCTTGCAAGGTGTTTGGGAGGTTGCCTGGAAGGTTGCTGGAAGGTTCTCCTCGGGGGGCTTTTCGAAGGTTTTCTGAAAGGCTATTCGAAGGTTTTGGGAACATGCCCCTGAAACCTTCTTGGAACCTTCATCGGGAAGGTTTCAGGAGGGGCCAGCCGAACTGCCGCGCCCAACTGGCGGCCAGGGGGCGCTCGCGCAGCCCGGCCCCGTCGCCAGGAGAGCGAGCGGCGCCGGCATGCCCACCCCGACGAGGACGCCGCCCAGCCTCGCGGGCCGGGAGGACGAGGGCCGAGTCCCTGACCGGGGCCTCGGACGCCCCGCGATGGAGAAGCTGGCGCACGGCACCTGCGAAATGGTCATCTTCACGCGCCTCCGCCAGATCAGCCAGACGACCCGCTCCGCAAGACGCGAGTCGGCCAGGTCCTAATATTCGCGGCGCTCGACGTCGATTCCCGGGCCCGCGCGAAGGCCCCGGCCCGCGAACTAACCCGCGAGCCGGGCCTCCTCCCCATAGCAGAGCTCCAGCACGTCGAAGTACTCGATGAGCAAAACCGCCGGGTCGAACGCCCCTGGCGGCGGGGCAGCCCCCCCCCGGGCCCAGCTGGAGGGCGCCGTCCTCCAGGTTGGCCAGGGCGGCCGGCCCAGGAGGGTAGAGCCACGCCCGGGCTCCTCGCCGTTCGCGCTGACGCCATAACGCGCGGGCGGCGGGCGCCGGGGCAGTCGCCTCGACCGACGCTCCGGCCACGCGCGAGGGCCCCAACCCGCGGGGAGGTCCGATGCCATCAGCGGCAGCAGGACGGCGGACAGGGCGCACTCGTTGCAGGCGGCGCCGCGCAGCTCGAACACTCCACGCGGGCTCCTCTGCTGGTCGACCTCCTTGTAGCAGCTCTGCGGAGGAACGAGAAGGCGGGCCGCCGGAAGGGACAGGCCCATTTAGGCCAGCGCCAGCCCGCCCGCGCGGGAGGCGCCAACGAGCAGGCCGTGTCCGAGAAGCTCCGCCCCGATGACCGTCGCCTCGGCTGCATCCATCACCTCCCTGCCCGAGCGAACCTTCAGGCCGGCGTCGGCATAGCCCTCCCGCGCGCGGGCGGGGGACTTCCTGGTCGCGTGCCGGGCCGTCTGCGAGCCAGGCGCGTCGACGGCCAGGCCGAAGTGGTCGCCCGGCACGACGCGCCCCAAGGCGGCCCCTTCGGGCGCCAGGTGGCGGTTGAGCACCCGCCATTCTAGAGGGAAGCTTCCAGCTTGGGCAAGCAGCCGCACGTGAGACTCGCAAGCCCAGTCCGGCGCGCTCAGGCCCCCCATGTCAGCCCGCCATGGCAGTGGGCCACCTTCTCAAGGAGATCGCGGCCCTTACGAGGGCAGCGGCTCCGCAGGCGGTCCAGCGCGGCGAAGCCCTCGTAGAGCCTCGGAGAGAGCGGGAGGGCGACGTCGTTGGTGCGAGCCATCTCATCGGCAAAGTCGAAGGCCGAGTAGGAGTCCTGAAGGTCGTCGGCCCACGCGCGCAGGACGTGGCCTGCGGGCACCTGCAGGTCCACCAGCACGGCGGCGCTCGGGGTCAGCTTGGAGAAGCCGCCCAAGGGCAGCTCGGCCGCATTGCGGGCGACCTGGTTGAAGACGACCCTCTGCGCGTGCGCGCCCGGGTCCCGGAGGAAAGCCACTGGCGTTGAGACCCCCACGACCGTCTCCCCCTCGGGGTGGTCAGCGGGTCGCGCCTGACCCAGCCCCTTCAGGGAGACAAGGTGCCCTTCCTCCCCGCCTGGGTCGAAACCGGCGTTGGGCCCGACGCCCTTTCGCCGCGAGTAGGCCCGAAAGAATTTTCCTTCCGCCGCCTCGGGGCGCCTCATCGCCTCCAGGGCAGGCACCAGCGCCGGCAGGGGGTCCCCGACGACGCAGGGGGGTCAGCCACTCGGCGAGGGCAGGGCCCCCGATCCCCTGGTTCGGGCGCGTGCGTGGCACTGCCATTTTCACTGGGCCAGCTCCCGCCCCCGTGGAACCATTCGCCCGCGGTGCACCGGACCTTCCCGCGGACCTCCTGGTAGCGGCCCCCGTGCTCGGTACAGAGCCCGGCCAAAACCTCCCCCCGGGGCCCTCGGTCCCACCGCTCGGTGCCGGAGTAGGGCACGTCGTCTTCTACGAGGGGCGTGGGGGCGCTCCTGGCAAGGCGCTTACAGCACCCGCCGGGGCAGAGCATCCCGAGTCGCCCATGGGGTGACGCCCCCCTTGAGGGTGGAGCCTTCGGCGTGAGCAGCAGCCGCACCCTGCGCAAGCGAGCCGCAATCCCAACTGGACGATTCCGTACTTAAGTACGGAATCGTCCAGGGCTACCAGGGCCAGGGCGAGCCCCGCGGAAATCGCCAGTCCGCAGCACCCGTAGAAGGCGTGCCGAAGGGGGTGTGCTCCGACACGTCGATGCGGGCGTCCGCGTCCACCCCGGTGTAGAGGTAGCTGGTGGGGATGTCCGACCTGGGTGCTCGGCTGTCGCCCTTCCGCCCCAAGAAGATGGCCCTTGCTTCCGCCTCCTCCAATCGCCGCCGTGCGGGGGACAGACTTGTTATCCTTCGTGCTCCGGGTTGGTCCTCTTCCCTGGGCTTGAGTCTGGCCTGGTCTGACCCGAAGACCGCCACCACGTGGTTGCGGCCGCGGCGTTGGTCCTGCCCGCGCCCCTTGACCACCGTGCTGAAGAACTGGTTGTCCTGGGGGGAAGCTCCCGTTCCCCGCAAGTCCATCATCGAGTTGGCACGCGACGACCCTAACGGGCGGGATGGGTCCAGCGGGCGGGCCAGGCCCTCGAGGGGTGCGGCTCCGCCCGGGCACGGGCCTGCCCCAGCGTGTCCAGTGAACCAGCACCCCAGACTCAAGCCCCCGTCGGCGAGCCCCATGAGGCACTGGTCCAGCACGAATGAGCCGCCAACCAACGGGAGGAGAATCCAGAGGTACTGCAAGATCGGCTCCAAGCCCTCCCACCACTCGAGGCCCCACGTCCAGGCCGCGAACTCGTCCGAGTGGGTCAGGGCAGTTCCCACTATCCACCGCGTCCAATTTCCGCCAACCGTGGCATTGGCATCCCCTGCGGTGCTCAAGAGTTCTCCCTCAT
Organism: Prorocentrum cordatum; assembly: GCA_963575745.1. Taxonomy (NCBI): domain Eukaryota; class Dinophyceae; order Prorocentrales; family Prorocentraceae; genus Prorocentrum; species Prorocentrum cordatum. The sequence continues at coordinate 124,405 of CAUYUJ010021193.1, read as the reverse complement.
CCCCCGGGCTGGTCCGGGGTACCCTGGTCTCCCAGATTCCTGCCGCCCAAGCCCCAGGCCCCGTGGCCTCGGGCGTTGGGAGTGTTTCCGGGCTGCCGGAGGGGGAGGACCTGGGTTCCGTACGGCCTGCGCCTCCCGGACCGCCTCGAGAATCTCTGCGACGACGTCCTGGAGCGGACTCCCGTCCCCCTCTTCGATTTCTTCCTCCTCATCCTCGTCCTTCCCGTCGACCCCAGGGGCGGCCGAGGTGACCTCCCCTATGGCGCCGCCGAATTGCCCAACACTGGGCTGGATGTGGCCAGGGGTTGGGCCCCGCCATCCTTGCCGCCGGGTTAGCCTTTCCCCGGGGCACCTGCTGGGTCCGGGTCCCCGACCTCCTCGCCCGGGGAGACTGGATCCGTTCCGGTCCGGAGCGCTCAGCCCGAGCGTCCGCCTCTGCGGGCCCCTCGGCGCACGAGGTGCCTGCGCCAGCCGGGCTGTCCCGGGGGCGCCAGGCCACACCGGCCACCGCGCCTGCGGCGGCCCCAGCCATGGCGCCCGAGGGGGCACCCGCCACGAGCGCCAGGCGCGGGGGCTCCGCCACTGCCTGCGCCTGCAGGCGCAGTGGGAAGAGCCAAGCCGCACCATGGTCCACCATCGTGCGCGCGGGCGAGTCCCGGGACCCAACCCTGGGATTACGGGGCAGGCCCCCTCCGTGAAAGGGCAGAGGCTCAGCCACGCGGCTGCGGAGGCGGAAGAACGGGAGAAGAGAGAAGCAGGGACGGGATTATACGGTTAAAGGGGGGCGCCCCAATGACAGGGACAACTGTATACAAGGGTGACGGCCAACCTTGGGACCCCCAGAAGCGCCCGAACGTTTTGCCCACCACCAACCGTCACATCTGAGAGCGACCACTCTGGAATGATGACGAAGCCAGGCCCCAGGTGAACTGAAGCTCGGGCCCCTGCGACCCTGAACCTTCGCGATGCAACTGAGAACAGAGAGCTGGGCGCCAGCAAGGCCGCCTGGGGAAAGGGAGGGGCCACTCTCTGTCGGGGGCGAAAGAACAAGAGGCATCGCTTGAAAAACTCATCGCTTTGTTCAATCGGTAGCGCCAGCGGTCGCAGGCGCGGGGGCCGTTCCCGACGGGCCACGCCGAGCGCGAAGCGCAGTGACAGGGTTGTGGGGGCCCTCTGCACGCCGCGTTCCTGCCCTGTGTCGCAAGTCTCAATGGATGACAGAGCCCTAAAGGCTCGCTTGACAACTGTCCATGCGGCATTCCGCCAGAGTCTGGAGCCTCCTGATTCTGGCAATGTGCTGCCCAGCTAAACAGAGCAACGCACGAGAAGTGATAGCTTCAGTAACAGGTTTGCGGCGTCAGCCAATCAGAAAGTCCTGGTGCTTAGGTGATGATCCGCCCGGGCGCTCGAATGGCATCCTTGGTTTCTGGTGGCATCCTTAGTTGTGGCATCTCTGCATTCTGATACTCACCACAAATCTCTCAGCAGCCCCCTTCTCACCAGGACGTCTATGCCAATCATACTATGAAGCTCAGCACTCGATGATGTGCTTGAAGACTGCACGGCCCAACGGAAGAACGATCGAGAAGGAGTGTGGCTTCATGGGCTGTGCTGCTCTGTACCAATGTTGTCTGAGCAAAGAGTCGCCTTCGGTCTATCGCCTCGATGTAGTAGGGCACTTGAACCTGCACGCCTCAGAACACTAAGGCGTGCACGGAGACTGTTCCCAATCGAACACGAACACGATCGGTTCAAGAACGGAGGAATATCCACGAGCAGTCATATGTCATACGCAAGCGGTCGTCACCAAAAAAAATGCTGATCGCCCCGCTTGACACGCTGATCGAAAACAGCACTATCGCCAGTTCCACGGGCCAGACAATTGGAAATGTCGGTTCCAGCATCCTCCCTGAACAAGCATGACCTATCAGCGCTGTCATCGAGTCGCGGCCACCCGTGGTGCCAGAGGCGCCCGCCCGCGACAAAAACAAGCCTCGAAGAGAAGCACGCACACTCTCTCAGATGACCCAGAGAGGGCCGAAGTGCCGCGGGTGTGAGTCCGACCAAAGGCCAACGGCAGGGGGGGAAAAAGCGCGACCTGGGCAGGCTGGTGGGAAGAAGGCAGGTGGGCAGAGGACCGGACAGCGCTCCCACGGAGAGCACCGAAGCCCAGGGACGCCATGGGAGGAGAAAACATAGCAAAAGAAGCATCAGCAGCAGCAAGCGCGAGAGACGCCGAAGAGAAAACTATTCCAGAAACCTTGGATCAAAGAATGCCAGCGTCTCGCATATACTTCTGAAGAGACCCAGGAACACACAAATAAATAGACACTAATCCCAGGATTCCCCATACTGCCACATATCTTCTGGACTTTCGTCTTCCCCTCCACTTCCCATGTTTTCCCAGATGTTCCTGGGAATCGACGCATATTTGTGCCTGTGTCGTTTCTCCCCTCCTATATTTCCGCCGCCTTCCGCCGACCTCCCTCCAGCTTTCGCCGGAGGACCCGCCACAGACTCTCTTCCGCCTGCTTCCGCCGAGGGCGAGGCGCGCCGAAGGCGAGGCTCTTTTTTTCTTACAGGGCCCGAGGCACCATGTGCAGTGGAACCATACTCCAATCCGAAAGGCTCCCCAGACAACCCTAAGACGAAGCCAGGACGAGGATAGAATCGGGTGAGGATGAATCGAGAATCTCTGAGATGCGGCGGCTTTGGAGGATGCCTCGGGCGCCGCGGCCTTCTCAGAGCGTGCCGCAACGCTCTGAGAGAGTTCCAGATCGCTCTGGAACGGATGATCCCCGTCCTAGCACAGTCCGAAACCTCCCAAACAACCTGAACAACCCGTGCTGATCTGGGACGACATGACGACCTGCCCCGGAAACAACCCCTCGGACCACCCTGCGGGGACCCAGACAACGCCACCGGACAACCACCTCCTTGGAAGAGCCTCTCGGGGACTTTTCTGCCATGAGATGGTACACCCTAAGAGAGTTTCAGGCTAACAGAATGGGTTTCGCTCGAAGCATATTCTTAACTAGTTAGTCCAGGCGCACGCATACGAGCATGTTTTCCAACGAAAGACTGCACCTCCATTGAAACAGGCTGCAAAACGGCAAGGCGAAGCACTAAATCCCACCAGCCCTCTGGGCGTCGGTGGTTTAGGGAGTTTCCTCTTCCACCCCTCCGTCTTCCCCTTAGAAGAAGGGTTTACCCCTCCCCCTACCCCCTCCCCATGGACCTGGACAGGGGGTTTCGCGAGTCGTCGGAGCGTCCAAAACGGCCTCGGCGAGGAAGCCAAAATCATTGGTTTTACTATGGTTTTGGCCCCATGTTGGCCTCCTGGGGGGGGGGACGCTAATTAACGCTCCCCTCTTGTTTGATCGATCTCCCCAAGATGGCCCCAAGAAGCGCCCAGGAGGCCCCAAGAGGTCCCAAGATGGCCCCAAGATGGCCCCAAGAGGCCCCCAACAGGACCCCCGGAGGCCCCCAAGAGACCCCCAAGAGGCCCCAAGAGACCCCCCAGAGGCACCCAAGATGCTCCAAGAGGCCTCGGCGAGAATGCCAAATCATTGATTTCACTAAGGTTTTAGCCACATGTTGGCCTCTTTGGGGGGGGCACTGATTAAGATGACTCCAAAAGCGCCTGGGACAGCCCAAGATGACCTCCAAGATGGCTCAAGAAATCCCAAGATGTCTCATAATGGCTTCCTCTGTGTGCTGCCCACTTCCCTGATCGAGGCGATTCCTCTGGGCATCGTTTCTGGATGGGCTGGTGGGGGTTCGCGAAGCGTCAACAAGTTTGTATAAGTTTAAGTGCTTCGCCTCGCACGTATACGAGCAATCTACGAAGGAAAGGAGCTCCAAGAGAACGCCCAGGGTCCAGTCCCGATGCTTGATTTTCTCGAGCTAAGTCTGGAGTCCAAAATTCTAGGCTTTTCCTGCAGATGTCTGATCGGTGTAGGGGGTGAGCCCCGAACCTTCACCAACACGAGCGCTGGCACGAGTCGGGCGGATCCTGAGCCGCGCGCCGCTCACGTCCTCCTCGTCGCCGAGGGTCCGCGGCCGCCAGGCGGCAATCTCGAGGAGCGCCTCCGAGTCGGCTCGGCTGATCTCCTCGTCGTTCTCGTCGTCCAGCGACTCCTCGAGGCGCCAAGGGTTGCAGGCTGAGGAAACATCCGCGCCCCCCCCTCGCGACAAAAAGAAAAGAAGACGCAAGGCTCTTGGCAAAATGCGGCATGTGGGTGCCCCTTTCGGGCCCCTGGGCCGTGGGAAAAAACTGTTCGGGATTGTCCACCTGGTTGAGCTTGCCCTGGAGGCGGCAGGGGGGAAGGGCTTCGAGTTTACCGCCATGGCTGGGCGGAGGTCATTTGTTAAAATGATGGTTGGGGATGTCTTGCTCGCCATGGCTTGGACGTCCATTCCCCGTGCATTGTTCGAGTTCGTGTGTTTATTTTTTCGCCAGATGAGCCAAGATGTTCCTCGATGGTTTTCGCCGAGATGAAATGAACACATCCGAGCGATACCAAGCTTGAGGCCCTGGCCCACCGAAGCAGGCCGCGAGCCGCTCGGGGGACGAGGGCGCTGGCCACGCGGCATGCTGAAAGTTTCTGCAGAGACCCTCGGCCAAAGCGTCAACTCATCGATTCAATTTTGATTAAATAGAAGCCTACTGGATGAAATCCGATTTGGTGGGGTCCGCGCATTGCACCGCATCGCCGATGTATCAGCAATGTATCGGCGATGCATCGGCGATGCATTGGCGACGTCGGCGCTGCATCGGCGACGCCGGCGCGTAAAACATCGGGCCCCACATGGAGCCGCATCGGCGATGCGTCGGCGATGCGGCACGATCCTCCGACCCCATCTGGTTGGACCCCACATCTGGGAAGCCTAGATTAAACCAAACGTTTTTCGGTCACAGCTTTCAACGGCACCCGTCCACATGCTTGCCACAAGGAGTAAAGGCGCCCCGCGATAGTTCAGACAGCTCTCGTGCCGCTGGCGATGCGATGCGAGGAAAAACGATAATATGGAGAGGGGTCGAAAAAGTCTGGGGTCCACGTTGTTTTAACAATCACATTGCTGACATCACAGATCGTGCTGGGGAACGAAAAACAACACGCGCAGAAGGATTCAACGGTCGAGCCTCGAGTGAACTTTTTTGACACGCTGGCGCGGATGAGATTACGAAGACTTGGCAGGGTCTGACACTTCGCTCTATTGTCGAAGACGAAAACATGACTTGTAACAGCGGTCCAATTGGTCGGCGAGTGAATTGTTGGCACAGGCTCGGTCCAAGCGAGATTTCGCCACTCCACATTCGTGGGTAACGAGCGGCTGGCGCAGCTCGTGGAAACCGAAAAGCGTGGAGAACAGAATCTCGAAAGCTCGGGCGTCTCTGGCGTCGGAATCTCCAGACCAGGAGCCATCCGACTTCGACCAGCGGTCCCGACGGTCCACTACGAAATTGAAATCCACTAACATCACAATCAGCACCTGCTCCCGAGGAGCCACGTGCTGGGCGATCGAAGTCATCGTAGCTCGTCGAGTTGCGCGGATGGTCTGGTCGGAGCCCGAAGTAAGATACACCACAATGATATCCAGTGCGCCCGACGGCCCCCGCAGGAATAGCTTAGCAGCCCGTCCAGCCTCCAAGGGCACCCAATCCTCTGGCCGCACGGGGTTGAACTTCATCAGGAAGCTGCTCTTCACGAAAAGCCATACCCCGGCCTGTGAGCGCGTGCCGTGAGACCAGAAAGGGCGACAGCCAGGGACGAGGCGAGCGCCGAGCTCCGTGCCATCCGTACCATGCGTCTCCGAAATCCCCATAAAGTCAGCATTGTGGAAGATGCTCTGGGCGCACGTTTGCTTGTCGTCCTGTAGGGATGGATTCGATGCGAAGTAAGCCTGGGAGTTCCAGCACACACCAGCATAATCCCCCAAAGTATGACCCAAGCATGGGAGGAAAGTCGCGGCGCGCGAATGCACTGGGCGCCTGTTCTGGTGCTGGTTCTGCTGGCTCCCGTGGAACTGGATGCACAGCGACTGCAGCTACCGACGGTGCTGCGCGATCCTGTCGTGCTGGGCTTTGTGGAGCTGTTGGGAGTGCTGCTGCTGCTGCTGCCGATGGTGCTGCTGGATTCCCACGTGATGGACTCTGAGGTGCCGCTAGACGTGCCAGTGCTGCTGTTGCCGATGGTACTGCTGTCTCCCGTCGTGCGGAAGTCTGAGATGCCGCTGGGTGTGCTGATGCTGCTGATGGTATTGCCAAGGCCCGTTGTGCTTGACTCTGCAGGGCCGCTGGATATACTGATGCTGCGATGGATGCAGCTGCCGATGGTGCTGTCAGGCTGGATCGTGGGCCCTGAGGTGTTGCTGGTTGTGCTGGTGCTGATGCTGCTGTCGATGGTGCCAGTATGGATGGCTCCCGCGCTGGAGACTGAGTTGCCGCTGGATGTGCTGGTGCAGCCGCCGTCGATGGTGCTGAGAGGTCCCACCGTGCTGGACTCTGTGAAGCGGCTGGATGTGCTGATGCTGCTACCGATGGGACGTCTGGGTCCCACCGTAGATTCTGCGGCGTTGATGGGTATGCTGGTGCTGCGGCTGATGCTGGCTCCCGTCGCTCAGGAAACGGGAGGTGTGCTGGGTGTGCGGTCGCTGCTGCCGATGGGATGGCTGGGTCCCGTCGTGCTGGCCCCTGTGGGGCTGCTGGGAGGGCTCGCCCTGATGTCGATGGCAGTGCTGGTTCCCGTCGGGCTGGAAACTGGAGTGCGGCTGGTTGCACTGAAGCTGCTGCTGATTGAGCTGCTGCGGACAATACTGCCGATCCCCATTGTGCTGGAAACCAAGGGGTTCCTGGATGTGCTGGACCTGCTGCCGATGGTGCTGCTGGATCCCGACTTGCTGGACGCTGCAGTGCTGCTGAAGTGATGATGCTGCTGCCGACGGTACTGGCTCTCGTCGAGCTTCAAGCTGCTGTGCTGCAGGTTGCACAAGTGCCACTGCACGCAGAGGTTTTGCCAAGCTGTCCAAAACACCAGGCTAATGTGGTGCCCCGGATGCAACGTAGCGGGGGCGAGGGGGGGTAGAAGTGGGCACCGATGGGGGCATCGTGTCGTTCGTCGACCTGCGAAGGGGTAGTGGGAGGGCGTTGTGTGCCCAAGTACGCGGAGCGGAACGGGTCGGACGTCGTGACGAGGGCGAAGATGGAGGCCTCGAAGAAAGTGCATCTGCCGTAGGTGATGTCGACCTCGGTGGTGGTGGTGGTTCGGGATGCAGGCGGTGGTGCTGGGGCTTAGATGCGGATATTCCTGCTGAGGGCGTGGCGGTGCTGGGTGCGCTGGCGCCGAAGGCGCCGCCGAGGCCCGTCGTGCTGGAACGTGCGGCGCCGCTGGATGCGTTAATGCTGTTGCCAACGCATCTGTCGGCTCCCGTCATGCTGGGCCATGCTGGGCTGACTGGCTCGCTGGGCCTGCTGCCGGCGGCGCGGCCAATCTTCGGCGTTTCAGGTACAATGGTGCCCTGGGGTGGGCTAGGCAGCCTGCATGCCGTCCCGCTGGACGCCCATCAGCCGGAATATGTGAAGCTGCCGACTGCGACGATGCTGCCGCCGGTGGTCTTGCTCGTTCCACTGATGCTAAGCGCTTCGGGTCTGTTGGATGTGCTGTTGGCGCTCCCATTGGTGCTGTGAGTGAATTCCCGTCGAGCTGGAGACTGTGGTGCTGCTGGATGTGGTGGCGATGCTAGCTGGGGGCACTCCCGTGCCCCGACGCGAGGGGAGCTGCGTTGGTGCTGGATGCGTTGGTTCTGCTGCCCCCGATGCTTCAAGTGCGCGTCCTGCTGGATGAGGTGCTGCCTGATGCGTTGGTGTTGCTGCCAGGGAAATACGAGATCCTCTGGTGCCAGAATCTGTGGTGGTGTGGAATGCGTGGGGGCCGTCGCCAGTGTTGCCGGATCCCGTCTTGCTGGGATCTGCGGGGCTGCTCGCTGCGGCGGCGCTGCTGTCGGTGGCATGGCAGACAGTACTGTAGCGGAGCGGGTCTCCCGCGAGTGGGCGACCTGATCATTAGCATGGCGATCCCGTCCCTGTCCTGCTGCGCCCAAAGGAGGGTCGAGACCAACCTGGTCTGCAGGACGTGGCTGTCGGGAGCGTCTGGTGGAGCGTGTGGGAGTGGAGGTGCAACGAGAAGTAACGGAACCTGATACTGCTTCGAATTCTTCCCGGCGCCCGGCGCTGCGAACATGAATTAGGAGGACGTGGCCACCCTGCGACGGCGACCTGGGGTTACCTTCGGGGCCTAGTCAATTCCCACCTCGCGGACGCTGCCTCCCGCCCGTGTCCAGGTCCAAGTGATGCGAGCGCACCTCGACGGAAGCGTCGTGACCGTTGACGGCCAGGCGCATTCCATGCATAGTCCCATGGAGTGTCTGATTTCAGCTTCGGTGGCGAGCTGCACCACGACATTCCCCATCCACCGGCCTTCAACATCGCGGAGCGGGCGCCACTCGTGCATCCTGAGGCCAGCGTCGTCGCCAGCACGCCGTAATGTGGGTAGCCCCTGTTGCGCCGTGGCCCGACTCAGAGCTGCCGGAAGCCAGTCCTCCAGAGGGCCAGTCGTACCCAGTGGGATGTGGACCGTTGCCTGCAACGTCATGGGTTTCGCTGGGTCCCCTGCGACAGCTGCATGGCCACCGCGCGCCCTGGCTGCGCTGAGCTGCGAGGCCGTGGCTGCGATCTGCGCGTATGTCGCAAGGCCGTCCCGTGACCGTCGGTGTCGGATGCGCTCGCAGGTGCACATTGGGTCGCTCCGCCAAATCCCGGTCAGATGGTGGCCCCACACGGCGCTATCCGCCCACGTGGAAATCACGAGCACCTTCGCCGACAACACCAACACGTCCTTGTAGAGCTCCCAGTAGTGGAGGGCAGCCGTCGGGGACGTAGCATCGAGAAGCATCGCCGCGGAGTCCCGGACGAGCTCGCACCACCCGACCACCAGGGAGAAGGGCTGCTGCTGCGTCGTAACCCAATGGTGGATGGATTCTAGTCCCAGGCGCTGGATGCCGACACCGTCGATGTGAATCTGGAGCTGCGAGCGCGGGCCCTCCTTCGAGGATCCTGTGGGCTGGGGATCGGGTGGTCGACCGAAGCCAGGTCAGGAAAACGACTGTCGCGCAAAATATAGAACACCTTCCAACGGTGGCCCTCTGGGACGTCGATGTGCAGTGTCATCTGCGACTGGTGCTCATTTAGGGTTGGACGCCACTGTTCCAGCAGAGGCTGCGCTGGGGCCCCGAAATAATGATAGCGATGTGCCGCTGCTGGTGCACTGGGGCTGTTCTGCCGGTAGTGACAACCGACACGAGTGGCGTGAGGTATCGAATTTCCTTGACCACATCTCGCCAGTTGGGATGTAGCAGGGGGCGGTCCCACAAATCGTCGACCTGGATGGCGGTCTGGCAGCCCGGCGGGATCCGGAGGGGCGCGATGAGAGAAAGCTGCTCGAGTGCTTGCCTCCCGCCTGTCGTGCTGCGCCACGCGAGTGCCACCTTCTGCATTTGGCCAAGGTTGCTCGGGGCCCATGTCACCAAGTGCGAGGACGGCAGCTGCCTGAAGCTGCTCGATGGCGTCCTGAGCTCCGCACAGCTGTGCCTGCAAATGCAATGTGTCGGAGACTGTCGCCACGCAGAGGAACTGCGCGAGGTCGGTGCGGAGGATGTTGCTCATGTGGAGCGCCAGCACTGCAGTAGAGTGGGCTGCCTCCAAGGTGTCGTGCAAGTATCACGTATACAAATTCGAGCTTGTCAGCCAGACGGTGACTGATCACATTGAGTCTGGTCCATATGTCCCAAACAAACAAAAACTGATCGGCGGCGTCTCGAGTCCGAGTTGCAGTCGGGTTACGCTGGGACGCGACCCAAGGATAAAGCCATCAGTGACAATGATGCCACGTGAAAGAAATCCCAAATGGCCAGCTCTGAGGCGCCCAGTGATACAACCAGCTGCTGCACAGAGCAAGTATGGCCACGCATGGGGGGCCGCCAAATGGGAAGTGCGCCAGGCGCAGAACCTGGAAGGGAGACTTGTACACCACATGCCAGATTCCGGAAATCCTGAAGCCACAAACCTGGTCATCTCTTGGGGGGGCATGTTGTACCTCCGCCAACATCCGCCGCCCTTCCGCCGGCTTCCGCCGGCGGAGGCGGCCTCGCTTTACTTCCGCCGACCTCCCGCTGCCCTTCCGCCGCCTTCCACCGGGGAAGAGATGACAACTCATTCGACTCTCGAAGGCAAGGCCATTTTTGGAACGCCTCACCTGTGCACGTGAAACAATTATACACACCAGCGCTCACTAAGAATAGGAATGAAAAAGACCAGGTGCAAGAGAACGATACAATGTTCTACTGGTTGATCTCCACTTTCGATTTGGCTTCCATGAAACACAAAGCAAGAAGGCCAGAGCAAACGACGACGGCGGCAACTGCGGCACCGGCGCCCTTGACGACGACAAGAAGGACGACGACAACGACAACGAAGGCGACGACGACGGCGACGCCGACGACGACAACGACGACGACGACGAAGGCGACAAGTGCGACTGTCGCTGCGACCTCGACGGCGGCGACGGCGAAGGAGGCGAGATCTCGAAGGCAAGGACGGCGACGGCGACCGCGACGGCGACGGCGGCAGCGACGACAGCGATGACAGCACCGACAGCACCGACGTCGGCGACGACGACGACGACGACGACACCGGTGACGACGGTGGCGACGGCGACGACGAAGGACAATCCTAGAAGCGCGGGCGCCTTACGATTCTGCACGTCCGCGGACTTACAATTCTCATAGCTCTTTCGGACTGGCCAGGGGGGGGCCGCGGGCGGCCCTACCTCTTCTGACTTTGATAATGAAGGCACTCGGCCGGATCTTCTATTGAGTGGCTGTCTGGCTGAAGGGGGCTTACCCGAAAACTGTTACGGGCGTGCTCAGGCTTCCCCAAAGGATTGCCCTGGGGCCTTACCACAGCACCGTGAGGAGTTGTACACCACGGCAGGCGTCCGAGCTGCCCCGCTGTGAGCCCAGGGCGCCCGACCGCGGACTTACACCCGCCTAATGAATGCAGGGGCAAATCGAAAATGGCAACTTGCTTGGTAAGTTTGGCAATGAGCACCACGACTCCTTCCAGCGCGACGCGACGCATTCTGACCCCTGCGATGCCTCCAACTTGCCACTGGAGGGACCCAAAAAATGAAAGCGCATCCTGTCCCCCATCTGTCGCAGACAATGTGGGGTTGTACCTAGCTGTACATGTTCTGCTGAATATGATGAGTATGCTAGATATGCCAGGCATCAGCACAAGGATTGGTTTCATGCCTGCCTGCAGGGCACGAAGGCAACAACTTCAAAAATGGTAACACCCAGGATAGTTGGGTCCGTGTGTCGCGGCAACCAGCTGGATTCTACAGAGGCGCAGGAACGTGGCGACCGTTGCATGCTTGGCACCTCTCAGGAGCGGCTGAAAGCTTCGAGGAGGGCCCACCACAAGAGCAGGCAGCTGCAGGGGTGGACGGAGGAGAAAATAGAAGAGAAGAACACACAAAACAAGGCCAGAGACGTGGAGAAAAGGGCAGAGGAGACAAAACAACGGCTAGGAGACGAGAGCAATGGAGAAATTTAGAGAGGAGAGGACAGGCGAGGAGAGGACAGGAGAGGAGAGAGGAGCGGAGAGGAGAGGAGAGGAGAGGAGAGGAGAGGAGAGGAGAGGAGAGGAGAGGAGAGGAGAGGAGAGGAGGGAGAGGACTGAGGGGAAGAAGGCCGAAGGAGGAGAAAGAGCAACAAGCGCTGAGATCAAAAAAGAGTCCCCGCCCGACACGAGGAGGGTGGGGAGATGCCCTTCCTGTGCGCAGCCCGACCGATGCGGCCCCACCGCGCGTGTGGAACCCCCGCCACCGCCGTTTTCGTCGGCGTCATCATCATCATCATCATCATCATCATCATCATCATCAGCATCAGCATCAGCATCAGCATCAGCATCAGCATCAGCATCAGCATCAGTATCATTATCATTATCATTATCATCATAATCGAGATAGTCTGCTGGCTCGCCGTCGGCACGCCAGCAAAGCAGGCATTGCGCCGAGCGCCCGGCAGCAGATCGCGATCGGAAGGAGCACCGCAACCTGATGCAGAAACGACCGACAAGTCCAGCCGCATTGCATAGACCGTCCTCGGCCCTGCTCCAACCCACGGTCTAACTTTGAAGGGATAGTTCATGGGAGGAATACATGTCTCACACTAGGGACCAAGCAGCCACCGTTCTGTACTGCCGACTGCCGCAACCCCAAGCGCCCCCTTGCCTGCTGGAGGTCAGACCGTTCGGCGTGGCAAAACCTTGGCCACCGAGTGGGCTACAAGCCTTGCCAGCACCAGCGCTCCAACCTTCCTCCTTTTCCCAGAGACCTCCCACATGGGGCCCAAGTAAGCCCGACAACCCATCTAAAAAAACCCACCACTGTGGGAAACTGGATATATGTTGGCGACCTTATTGACGCACTGGGGCCCCGACACCAACGAAACCTAATCATTTGTTACCGCCACCGCCGCCGACGACAACGCCGACGACGACGACAAGGAGTAACAGGAGGAGGAGGAGGAGGAGGAGGAGGAGGAGGAGGAGGGGGAGAAGGAGGAGGAGGAGGCGGAGGAGGAGGAGAAGGAGGATGCACTGAAACTCTCAAAAGCTGAATGCTCTGAAACCCACCACTCTGAAACGCTCACTGCTCTGAAACCCAGTGCTCTGAAACCCATCGCTCTGAAACTGATTGCTTTGCAGCACATTGCCATGAAGCCAATCGATTTGAAACTCATTGATATGAAACTCACTGCTCTGAAACTCATTGTTCGAGAACTTCGTCAAAGGCGCATTGCTTTGAAACTCTCAAAGGATCATTGCTCTGAAACTCATTGCACTAAAATTCTCACTGCTCGGACACTCGAGGCATTGTCCGATGAGAGAAATAACCGTCAAACAATATTCAGCACGGCGCGCAGTAGTGGGAAACGGATTCATCCTCCTCCTCATCCTCCTCCTGTTCCTCCTCCTCCTCCTCCTTCTCCCCCCTGCTCCTCCTCCTTTTCCTCCCATATTTACCCAACTTAGGCCCAAACGGGCCAATATCGTCGAGTAAGGTAGTCCTCACTGTTGGGGTCCATGTTAGCGGGTCTACGGACATCGCGGGCTGTAAAGCAATGAAGTATCCCGTGAAGCGTAGGGTAAGAAAAGTGTGATAATATGAGCACCCGCGCGCGGGGCGGGCGCGTGCCTTTTTACTCTCCGAACCACAATAGCTGCAGACGGCCAACTATGTGTCTGCGTGTGTGGTTATATGTACATCGACGGCGGCAGGGAGCGTATAGTAACGACTCCCCCCGCGGCGGCCCGGCCGCAGCGTCGGCCAGGGCCGACGTCTTACCATCGGGACTCTTCGTTCCCGACGGCGTCGAATTACAGTGAGTGCGGGCGCGAGGCTCTCACAGCCGCCAGCAGCCCGCCGGTCAAGTGGTATTAATCCTCCGGCCATTGGCCGATGATATCATGTATTGATGAGGGGCGAAGCTCCCACAGCCTCAAGCCACCCCATATGCGAGTTGCATCACACTGTGCGGCCATTGGCCGAAAGCGCGCGCTTGCACTGGCACAGCTGTTGCTGCGCTGTTGCTGCACTGCCATTGGCATTAGGCGTCTGTTGCTCACCAGCGCCATCCGCCGTCACGGCGCCACTGGTCACGGTCGTCATTGCGCCGGTCAGACCAGTTGCTGTAGTCGCCCTTCCCGCGATCTTTTCCCGGCCCTGTGCTCCAGCTTCGGCTGGGGGTACCCCTCCACGCACTCCAGGCGCGTTCAACAGGGGGTCAGTTTTGCCCCCTAGTCAATGGGCGACGGGCAGCCTCGGGAATTTGCTGGGAGGACGACGACGCAGCGGCACCAGACTCGGTTTGGCGGAAGTCTGTAAATCGGCATTGGCGGACCGCAGGCGGGAAGGCCGTGCGGCTACTCCCCGTCTCTCTCGGTCGCTTGCCGCCCTTGCCTTTTCCCGCGGCCTTTGGAGGCGGCGGGGCAGCGCCACTTGACGCGCTGCCCGTTCCACCCTTGGCCTGCGGAAGCGCAGCCGCTTCGTACGCCGCCACCCTGGCCGCTGGTGCAGGCGAGGGACTATGCGGCCGCATTCGGCTGATGGACCGCGCAGCCCGCGCGGTGGTCGCAGCGGGCTGGCGATTCCGCGCCCCTCGTGCCATTGGCACACGCGAGGGGCGACGCTCGTCATCCGAGTCAGGGGGCGGCGGCACTCCGTGCTGCGTCCACGCCTGCAGAGCGTACACAGCAGCCTCATATACGTGCAACGCCCACTTTTCAGCTGCCGAATGCCTGAGAGCATCGACCGTTAGCTGTTGACCTCGAAGTTGAGCGGTTGACTGAGACTGTAGCACATACTGCATGCACGCCGCGATGTTGGGCGCGTCCTCAGTAATGCGCGGTAAGCATTGCCAGTTCTTGTAGATAAATTTGCGAACTAGCTCGACCAGCGCATGGTGCGACTTAACAAAGTTGAGCTCCCGGGACGGCGTCTCACGGAATTTGCCCACTTCAGCAAGATGGATGCGCTTGGCGTCCTCGCTCGCATGTTCCATATCGACCGGTGTCCACGTGTAGGTCTTCGACACTTCGACGGTAGCCCTGTAGGCTTGCTTGGCCAGCCATGTCTATCTTGCTTCTACTAGGTCTGGATTGTAAGCGCAAAGCCCTGGCGGGTCGCTCCATATTGTGCGTAACTGCTCTTCACATGAAGCGTAAGTATTCGCTCTGTGATGCGTGGAGGAGACGTTAACCGTAGTGCAGAACGTCACCAGTTCGTAGGCTGCCTGCTGGATGCGGTACTGGTTGATTATGCTTGTCACGTCATCTTGATATGTGCCCTGGCCCCTGCTTGGGATGCGCGAGCCCGTCCGCCTGCGCATTGCGCGGCCTCTGAACGCCATCGGCGCATCTGTGGACCGAATCCTCCGCTGGCTGGTGGAGCGGGCACGCCTGCCACGGGCACGCGATAGCGGCCGATTGGAGGGGGCACGGGGTACACGCGCTTCTTGATCGTGCTCTGCCCCGTTCCCACCTTCCTCTGGGGCGGCCCATTCTTCTCTGGGCCTCCAGTATTCCTCGATTTCATCTTCTATCGAATTCCAAAACCTATCGAGACCCTCTGGAAGGTTAGCTCGATTAGCATGACACCATCGATGCCATCCACTGGTGGGTTCAACGAGATCAATGGCATCGGGGCCTATTGTGTCCCAGTCGAAGATGTTCAATATTCCCATATCCGCACCATAGTCCGTCTTATCTATACGCCGGGACAAATATGCCCACCACTTCCATGGCGGGCAGACAGCATTTTTGCCTGCTGGCCGGTGGTTGTGGTACACCTGATGCGACATCCATCGGTGGGCCAGCTTGCGCGCCTTGACCTCTCGCGCCTTGTTGCCATGGGCAGGACGCTTGTCATTTGGCGAGGCCGGAATCCAGGCGAACACAGATCTTTCGGCAGAAAGGGTTGCTGTCTTGCCCGCCATAGTAACGCACAAGGGCTCCGTCGTAGGTATCCTTTCTCCAGCCTTCGCGGTACCGTGCTTGTGTGCGATCAGGATTCTTAACCACTGCTGCCCTCGACATTGTCCGGACGTCATTACGTACATGGTACGGGCTTGGGTGCCCTCGGTCTCTGAGGAACCTGCGGCCCTCCAGTCAACCGCTGGCTTCATTTTGTTCCCTCGTATCATTGATGCCTCATATATGACTCCTTCCCGGCATACGGCACAGCCTATCATGCCGTATCTTGGTTTGTGTACCATATGGCACACGAGACACACATCGTCTTCCCA
This sequence comes from Prorocentrum cordatum, assembly GCA_963575745.1. Taxonomy (NCBI): domain Eukaryota; class Dinophyceae; order Prorocentrales; family Prorocentraceae; genus Prorocentrum; species Prorocentrum cordatum. The sequence goes on along the minus strand of CAUYUJ010021193.1, from coordinate 108,478 downwards.
GCCTGGTTGTTGCTGGACTTCCGCACAGAGTTCGGCGTCGATATGATCAACATTGTGTCCAGCCCGGATCTGCTGTTTTCGTTCCAGGACGTCAACGCACCCGGTCCTGGCTCGGGTTATGACTTGAACCATGGTCAGACGTCTATCATAGTTGACGTACCATGACAGCTTGTTGCCTGGCGACTCGGGAAAAGCAAAAATCTGCCAAATGTTACCCCATAACAGGACACTGTCCGTAAATATTTGGCCCGTTGGCAGGATCCAGTGCTGATGTGCCTCTAGGTGTCGCGCACTCATGGTGGCAAAATATATGCCGTTGAAGTCATTCAGGTGTACGTCAAATACTGATCGATTAGTCCGCCCTAAGAGGTCTTTGGAAACCCCATCTTGATGAAGGAAAGTCGGGAACCTGTTGTCGCTTCCCAGGCGGATCCGTTCATCGTCTCTCTCTCTCTCTCTCTCTCTCTACCAATTGTCTGGCTTCCGAGAAGCTGGATGGGGCGTGTACCTCCTCTGCCGTCAGCGCTTCAAGATCATGGATCTCATGCGCGTTTGGGGATATTGCCACGGTGTATGCCACAGTGCCATATTGCCTGATACCGTCGTCCCATCATAGAATGGTGCCGCTCTCCCTTCCTGGCTATGTCGAACATCAGCTTCTGTCAAGGGTATGAGCAACGCACCGTGCTTCTCGCTCGTGCCAGGATCATATCTGACGTTTCTGCGATACAGGCTAATGATCCTTAGTGAATCACCGTGAACGGCCCTGATGAGAAGAGGTCGTGTCGTTGGAATCACGCATAGAATCTCTGCATCGCTTCCCTGAGACGAGTCGGTATCTCCGTCGACTTCGGAGGCTCCAACTCCTTGCTTGATGACTTCAAAGAAGGTCGAGTCCCAGTCCATTAAACGGGAAGTAGGGCCTTCGCGGGCCGCATTCATCTCCACTCCCAACATTGGCGCGTCTTGCGGGGGGGGCATGGCGATGGCGTGCATAAATCTGGCTCACGGGCGGTCATAGCCGGCATCGGCAAGCACGTTTATCAAAACGTCCACCTCCACCCAGCCTCCCGAACTCAGCACATGGGCCGAACTGTGACGGAGGAGGTGGAGGATGAGCTTTGCAAGGCGGAATGCTTCGCCACGACCCAGCCCGCTCGCGGTAGCATATAGCTTCGGGCGTAGGTGCGGGTACATCGGCACCAGAGCATTGTCCGATCCGGGCAAACTGCGGCTCTCAATCGCGTTGTATCGAGCGCGCAAGTATTTATTCACCCTGGTACGCTCACCCTCTGGCAGGTGCCTGATGTAGTCAAACAGTGGGTCCGCCACGAAGTCCGCATAGGCGGAGAGCCGGTCACTGATGATCGCCCGAACCAGCCGTTGGCTAGGGAGCACCAGCCCATTGTTGTGGAGTTCGTCAATCAGACGTGCCTTTGCCGGGGTCAATGCAGATATGTTCTCCCGCCTGTATTCTGGTGACGCAAGCAGGGGAACTCGTTCGCCCCCGGCGAGCAATCCCTCGTAGGTCAGCTCCTCGTGTTCGAGTCCGATCTGAGTTAGCCTATCTAGGTCCTCATGCGGCGGCCACAATGTCGTAAGATCTTCCTCTGGAATTTGCTTCTCCTTGGGAAGCGGTAAAATGCCGTCTATGAGGAAATAGTACTTCCCGAATGGCGTCCCGGCGTCTGGAGCGCATGGACGAGTCTGCGGGTCGATGTGGAAAGCGGCGACGATTGCCTGTCCCGTCGCTTCCACGCTTTCTTCCTCCCTATCAGATCCATCATCGACATCGTCGATATGTCCTTCTTGGTCCGCCGCAAAGTCCAGCTCCATCTCGTCTTCATGTTCAGACGAAGACTCACCAGATGACTCATCGAGATTCACGGCCTGGATCGCTTTCTCGCACCACTTTTCGCACTCTATCTTTTCATGCTCCATGATCTCGGGGTTGGCCCTCTTGAAATGGGCATCCGCCCATCTGCTATACATCCGACGTCTGGGTGTGCACCGATCCAGATGCACGGCTGTTGCGGGCAAACTCATACATCTGCAGCATCTTCGTACCAGGCACAGCCTCGCAATCTCGGATACGGCCAACCTGGTCGTTCTGAAGCAGCCGATGTTCGAGCATATGTATATATGTTCGATGCGGGATGCGGCAGGAGAAGCATTTACATAGACGCTTCTCATTCGGTCGAGCTCGCTCTGCGACATTGTCGGAGGCTGGTGTTCAGGGGCCCCGATCCGTGGATCTCTGGGCTGCGCGAGGGGCGCCCCGTGGGGGTTTTCGAAGCGCGGCGGTTTGCGATCAGCTGTGTATGACCGCTTAAAACCAGCGTGCCCGAAATGACCCCAGACTGAACGCCGCCCGCACGATTGCGCCTCCCGCCACGCCGTTGCCGCTTCCTGTATCATGGACTGGCGGCCTCCCCGTCTAACGAGGCCCATCGTCCTTCTTTGCCCATGGGGCTCGATTCTGCCAGGGACATTGTCCGGAATTGGGCGTTCGGTCTCTCCCGGCGCTTCCTCGTCCTTCTGCTTGTTTCGGAAGGCCATCCAATCGCGAACCGAAACCCTTGGCGTAGATTTATCCACCTCCATTGTCCTCAGGCTCGGGCGTTCTTCCGGCAGGCCGGCCAGCTGGAGCGGCGCAACGATGCCCAGTTGGCCATCGGCCACTAGGATCGGATTATCGAACTGTTCTGTAACAAGCTCCGCCGAATACAGGTAGTTGTCTTCCCAACTTCCAGGATCTAGGAACATCACGTTTTCTTCTAATCTCCCGGAGCTCGTCGACAATCTCTCTTTGCGTTGTCGATTGATAGAGACTCCGTACTTTTCTTTCCACGTTTCCAAAGTTTATGGGTATGTTGGGCTTCTCGGCTATTAGCCGGTCTCGAATAATGTTGTCAATCTGCCACATTGCTACACCCGGTCCAAGACGGGAGTGGGATCTACTAGCGCCTTGAAATGAACCTCGAATTGGCGAGAATACTCCGAGTTGAAGACCCATACTTGTTGCTGATTGGCCTGACATGGTGTCATGAAATACAGCCGCATCGACTGTTTGACAAGCAGCTCTGGCGCGCTGCACACAAATTGCTTTCGCCCCTTTGATTCCGTGTCGACTGGGCGGAAACCTCCTCGTGCAGCCGGTGGGGTAGCGAGCTTGAAGTCCACGGCAACGATGTTGCCATCGCCCCAGTGCTCCGCACCGTGGCTGTAGCCCTGGTGTAGGTAGTGAACCGTATCGCTTTCATGGAAAGCATATACGCCCTCGGCGGGGGCTTTATCTTCTGCTTTCTTGTCTGATTTTGCCCTCATGCCCCACCTTAGCTTGGAAGGGAGGAAAAAGCCTGCGTTTAGAATCGCATAGAGCTTGCAGACGCCCGTCGCGTGCGAGCAGGATTCCCACCGTTCCGCTGCCATGAGATCATTGACCCAATCAGGCAGCCGGAATGGGATCTCCAGCACCGCGCAGGAATCCTTCTCTGTGTACTTGGTCATGCTCCAATCAAATAACGAAGAACACCATACGTCTGGCAAAGTGGTCGTGTGTAATCGTCGCGCTACCAGGTATTCGATTGCTCTCCTTTTACAGCACTCTGCTGTGATTCGCGGAGACCGTGCCAGACGCATCTTTTTCGCCACCCACTCTCGAGCAGCGATCCGTCCCTTCGCCGTTGTGTACCACTCGTCGGCGTCATAGAACGATTCGACTAGGTGGAATTCATCCTCCTTCTGCTCGGGCTCACGTGGGATGAGCATTAGCTCGTAGTCGACGACCTGATCACTGCCGAGTATCGTCTCGTTTGCTGGCAATGTGTCCGATCCGTCTCTAATGCCGACTACCACAGCCTTCTGATGCTCCTCGCACGCGTTAAAGAAGTCAGGGCATTGCAACCGAACTTTCCCGAAGACACTGACTATGTGTTCATTTTGGTTGTGTATCGTCGAATGTTGCAGAACGCTCTGGATGATTGCATCCCACAGAGGCTTGCCGGTAGTGCCTGGACCGTCGGACGTCGCTGCTGCAGCGGCAGACACGTTCGCCATGTCGGCTCTCGGTGCGACCTTGCGCGATTGCGCCGTGAACAACATTGTCGCCCTTTTCTCGATCGCGGCTATCACCTTTTCCATGGTGTCATCGGTCGGCAGTACCTCCATGTGAGATCCAGCTTCTGGCTCCATCCCGTAGATGTCGACATTGTCGTGGAACGGTACTGTGGTGTACCGCCTATCTGCCCAGGCCGGTCTACCGTCATGGTATTCCACCAGCCATGATATGAATTCCTTGGAATTGACATTGACTGAATCAGGCGGCATGTACTGAGGAGCACCAATATCGCCAAATGGGAATATTTCGCCCACCTGGCATTTCGCGAAGCGGCCCCGAGTAGAAATGGCATCATGTATCATAGGTCCTTCCACGCCCGGAGGCTTCGGCATCGGCGCATTGGCCGGCGGTGGAGGCGCCATTGGCGGCGGCGGCGAAGCGGCTGAAGCCCCGGCGCCATGAGGACGTTCAACGACATAGAAGGGTGGGCAACAAAGTTCATAGCAGACCTTTGCCGCGTTAATAATGTACTTGGCGAAGTCTGTGGCGCACGAGTAGTTGTCACCGCTGGGCATGCAATGCCAGTTGTCATGCTCAGGATGCTCTCCTCGATGGTACAGTTCCGAGCCACGGAGCAGGGGCATTTGTGGGTTAAAACCGGCCGCTTGGTAGAGGTGTATCCGATTATGTCCCCATGCGAAGACGCGAGAGGCAAGAGTGTCCCATTTGGTGCAGTCGGAGCTGGTCTTGACTTGGTTCCAGCTTTCACCATCGCCGAGGACGAGGAACACTAGCATCTCGCCCGTAGCGTTTGCAATGTACGCCTGTTCATCGACGACGTCATCTATCATTGACAGGGCGTCTCTCTCGACATCGTCGTGATCAGAGGGCGTACCTTCTCTTCTCGCCCCCTTGACTCGTCTCTGCGAGCCTTCACCGCGAACGCATAGATCATTGCCGTTCCATATCATGACGCGGCAGCGAGTATTACAGCTCCCCAGTGGAGGGGTCCAGTTCATTGAACGCAAGTTGGCCCGAATGTCGCCCAGTGTCGCTCCGTTCTGGATCATTGCGTTAGCGGCGGTTGATCTGTTCTGAAGCTCTTGCAGGAGAGCAGCTTGCAACGCGGGGCTCCCGTTATTGTTGACGAACGATATTGTAGAGTCAGAAGAGACCATATATGCCACATCACCGAACAACCGGTCGCTCTCACTCAGGCTGGTTCCGATCTTACGATGCCATGTCCTGGTCGGAATGGGCTTGCACCACGTCGAGTGTGGAGAGTCAAAGGCCGCATAGAGATAGATTGCCTCACCTGAAATGCGAAATGAGATCCCCGCGGCCCTGATGAGACTACTCAGCGCAGCGCAAGCCTGCGGGAAACTTAGCCTGGCGAATGACGTCACCGCTTCAGGCCGAATGATACAGGCGAGCGCTTTACCAATAGACTCGACCGCATTGCGGTATTCGGGCTTTGGTACGTTGTTTGGCAATATTGTCATGATCATTCGCGGGTCTGGTCTTTCTTCCGATTTGAATCGTTCATGACAGTATTCCAAGGCATTCCAATATCCGTGGATGCCTGTTGGGTCAGCAAGGGCACATCGGTGCTGCTTCTTTGCCTTTCCGTCGTCGCTCGTTTTCGGGCCGGCAGCCATTGGCTGTTGCGCCGCGTGCGCCGCAGGGGCGTCGTAACCGTGACTCTGGACTCTCCGGCCCTGACCCTCATTACCGGGCGCTTCGTAGTCGACGGTGTAGGGTGCCCCCTGTGTTGCCGCGTCCACTTCCATCTGGTCTGGGGATTGAGTAGACTCGACGACATCGTCGCCAGGTGTTTTCGCCCCCCCCTCCAGCGTTGGATCTGGCCCATCTTCGCCCCCCGGTGGCGCGCCAGCCCCCATCTCGTCATCTGGTGGAATGGGAACTTGCTCAGGGTGCCGCGTCGGCTCGTCAGACTCGTAGTCTGAAAGGTCTGGCGGCAATGAGCTGACCGTTGGAGGCGACCCGGGAGCCGGCCTTTGCTCCTCAGCTGCCGCGGAGGCGCTGGCCTCGGCGCGTTGCCGTTGCTCGGCTGCGGCAGCCCTGCTGCATCCATTAATCTTTTGTTCCCTTTCAAGACGTCGCCTCAGCCCCTGCGTTTCACTCGCGGCGTAGTCGCCGGTCGCCTGCTTGCCCATGCCGCCCGAGCCATGGGCTGGAGAACGCGCCGGGACCTCCTCTTGTTGAGGAGTTATGGCTGCCTCTTGCTGTTCCTGGAATCTGCACAGGCGCTCGTTCAGTCCCTGCATATTCTGATCAGCGTAGTTGCCAGGTGCCTGCTGCTCTCGGCCGCCCGCGGCATCCGCAGGTGGAGCGCGCGGTGGCGCGGGAGGTGCCCTCTTTTGCTTGGGCTGCTTTGCAGGCGGGGGCTTACCATGCTCCTCTGCTGGCGTATAGCTGCTCGGCGGTGGCGACGGAGGCACTCTCGCGCCCGTTGGACATGGCCCGAACCCAGGAGGCGGAGGCTTTGCCTTCGGTGGGCTGGGAGGCGGCCCCTTACTCGGTGGCGCCTGCGGAAGCTTTTCAGTAGGATCTCGCGCGGGCCGCGGCGGCGCCCTGGGAGACGCCACCCCCTGGGGAGGCGCCATATACGGAGGGGCGTAGCCCAGCGCGAACGGCTTAGGGCGTCTGCCTCCGCCTTGGGCGTTGGAGGTCGGGGTCGCACCCGGAGCCTGCGGCTTCGGGATCCCCCCATTCGCCATTCGCTGGATGGGCAGGCGGTGCGCAGGGGGCCTGAGGCTTCGGCGCCCTCCCCTCGCCATAGGCGGGATTGGAGGGCGGTGCGCCGGGGGCCTGAGGCTTCGGCGCGCGGTCCTCATTCGGTGCGCGGTAAGTCGGGGCCGCGCCGGGAGCCTGCGGCTTCGGCGGACCCCCCTGTCTTGCGTCCGAGTATGACGGTGGCGCCCTAGGAGCCCGAGGCTTCGGCGGGCGGCTCTCGCCCTGGTCGCAGCACGTAGGTGGAGCCTTAGGACCCGGAGGCTTAGCCGGAGGCTTAGGCGGCGCCTTCTTGGGCGGCTGTCCTCCGGGAGGTGCTTTAGGCGGAGGAGACGGCGGCCCCCTCGCCGTGTAGTCCCTCGACGACTGCCTCGCGCCCTCTCCCCTCGTTCGATTCCAGCGGTTCGATGGATTGCCTCCCCCGGATGGCGCACGACGCGCCGCCGCGGGGGCAGCTTCGCGCTCAATGTCGGCGCGCCTCGCCGCCTCCCCCTGCAAGACTTGCTGTCGCAAATTGAGGCGTGGCAACGGCTCCGCGTAGAGGGGAGTCGGGTCGAAGTCAATATCAGGAAGCCCCTGGCCGCGCCTGTGGTCAGGCTCAGGCGATATGTAATCGGCGCGCCTTAGCCAGCCGCGATGGACGAGACTGTCCTGGAACTCCACTCTGTACTCTTGATCGCGTGGCTTTCGGCGCCCCTCCAGCGCGACGTCCGGCCATGGGTCGCGCGACCACGCTGGTCGGTCGCCGGGGTCCCGAATTTTCTTGCAAGTCGGATATTCCCTGACACGTGCCTCTAGGCATTTGAACGCGGCGCCGTCGTAGGAGGTCATAGCCGAAATGTCCCGCATCAGCATATTCCTGCCAAGGGGACTTTTCTGAATAGGCTCATTCTCCCTCTGCGGGTAACGCAAAGTCCCTCTGGTCCAATCGGGATGTTGTCGGGGTCGCCGACCACGCCAGTCCACGCGACATTGTCGGGCATCGTGGCGCGGGTGGAGTAGAACCGATCGGCAATGTGCCTCCGCGGCCCATTGGGCCGGCACCGGCCCACCTGATCCCAGACTGGATTCTCGAACCACCTGAAGAACTGGCGTGGCGTCATTGTCTCCAGGTCGTGAAACAGTCGATCGGCGGGCTCCTGAAGCCATGCTTGGAGCAGGGCCTCATTCTGGGCCTGGGTGAGGAATGGTCGGGTGATGCGGTACTCTGCATGCGCCCCAGAATCCATCCAAGGCGCAATCAGCACGGCACTCATGTCCTCGACCAGACGATGTCCGCCGAACTCTCGCGGCACTTCCCAATTTGATTGCTTTCTCCGTATTACGGGTAAGTGCATGCCCTGTGCGTAGGGCTCAAGTCCTCCGATCCATGGAACGTTGCCGGCGCTGGCGGAGTTCCAAATGGCATGGTAGACATCCGGCGGTGCGTCCACTGTTGGATGGCATGATGGCTTCTTAATTACTTTTGTCAACATGCCGGGCTCATCGAGCCCATCGCTCTCGAATTTCCTCCGCTTGTCCACATGTAGGGACTGGCACGCATCGCGGAAGGACTTTCCGAGTTGTTCCCCCGGGCGCAGCCCCAACACCTGGTACAGGCTCGGGGTCTTGCTCCACGGGATCGCATGCGACTACCTCCGTGCTCATTACTCTCGTCGGCTCCTTGAGTGGCATGGAAGAGGAATATCTCTGCGTCGCCCCAGCGGCCGCACGGTAACGCATACTGGTCTGGGCGACCCAAGTCATAGTCCATTGCACTTCCCGCGGCATAGCGGCGCTCGAGCTTGGAGTCGTTTATGAAGTGCTTCGCGAGCCAGAGGAGGCCTGTTATCTCCCCTAGAAGTTCATTGTTCCATATATTCCATGTCTCTGTCCTGCAGGATGCGCTTAATGGGTTCGTATCCAAACACGTTCGGGCAGTCTTGCCCATGTTGGAAATTCTGTTCCCCAGAATCCGCGCAACCGTCCATGAGCGATGCAGGACATTGTCCTTTGCTCGTCCTTCAAGGGAAGTCCCTTGCTGATGGCGGGGCACCCTGCGCCCTTCCTCACGTGGCTTGCGGGCCTGCGGGGCCCGCGACCGATGAATGAAGGCGCAGCGAGGGCGCCTGAGGTTTGGCTACGAGGCGCCGGCGAGCAGCGGCGGCGCGAGCAGGGAGTTATGGCTGGCGGGGCAGCCGCGTTGGGGGGCTGCGCACGGGCCGCATTAAGAGCCAAAACGGCAGCGGTCGCAGGCATTCCAATACACACAACAGCGGGTGCAGCATTCGCGGGGGCACGGTACATCGTACTCACGCATGCCTCATTCACAAGCGCCTGCAAAGCCAACGCATGCACGCGTCTCGCAAACTCGTCCGTGTAGTCTTCCGCCCGCTTGCAATCCCTTCCTCTCGCTTCCACATGCCTATGACTGCCGTCCCATCTACGTATCAAACCTTCGGCCATCATGCTAGAGGACGATGCAATACTCCATGGCTTTTTCATGAATTGCCCTCTGCTGTTCCTTAGCCCATACGCACAGCCATGGAGCCGTATTTTTGTCATGTTGTATTTATCCAAGAATTCCTTCACCTGTGGATCACTCCAGTATCGACATGGGGTCGGCCACTCAAGGCAAATCTAGCCTTTTTCTCTTTATCACTTATTGTGCCAAATCGCGAGCTACCCATAACAGCTTCCTAAAAAGTGTTACGTGACCCCTCAATTTCGTCAAAGCTTTTTCGTTGCCGGAGCGGTAATACATGGTTTCATTCATATATTGCCATGGGGATCCGCCCGTACATGGTATCGAAATCCACAATGTAGTGCGTCTGTCGGTGGTAAGGCCTTTACTTCTTCTTCCTTTTCTCAAACTCTATTATCTTAGCCACCGCATACGATTTTCCTTCCTTGGTGGTCATATCTTCGTTCTCTGTCAGACGCGCCACCTTACATTGACCGTCAGGGATGAGAGCTTGGCCCCCTAGCCGGCCGTCAGGTCCACAACAAAAGTATATGAAAAGGCGTTGTCGGGATCTTTCGCTGGAACCTGCAGCCGCATCAGGAGCGGCAGCCATAGCATCGCTATTTGTTGCTCTCCATTCATCGGTGGCATCTTGGCCGTTCTCTTCATCGATTGACGGGGCCTGTACCTCTGAAGTGCTTGATTCACTGTCCGTTATCTCGAACAGAGCCATCATTTCTTTGTCTTCCTTTATTTTCCGCTGACGGTAAATTCTCCATTCGTTGCTGGCCTCCGCTGGTGTTCCTGCCCGGTTATTAACCCTGGGGTTTGCCGGCGAATCAGCAGGAGGTTTGCCTTTATGTTGTCGTTTCAACTTTTTCTTGGCCTTATCGCTTGGTATCTTGCCGCCGTTCCGAAGCTTGGACTGCGCGCCTAGCTTCGGCTTGAGAACCCCCCCCGGGCTTCAAGGGAAGACCCGCGTCGCCTTCGAATAGCGAGTCCAGGTATTGTTGATGCGACGGGGCAGTCCAGAAGGTCGGGGCCACGACCTGCACTACATAAAGCACCTTGGTCCGCGACGGTGGCTCCTCAAATCTCTTAGTGCCGATGTCTGCGGCCTGATCGCGCGCTGGGCAGTATACCAGGTTCACCGTGCCTCTGGCAAACTGCTCTGCAACAGCAGGAGCGTCGATTCGGTGAGCACGGGGCAGGTGCATAAGTTTCCGTGAGCCACCTGCTTCACAAACCTTCACGACGGCTTGGTTGTCTTCCATGAACTCTGCCCTCAACGTTCGGCCGAGTAGCATCCCCCACGATGAGAGCGCCGGCAGTAGTGCTCTTTTGAATGCTTCGTCAGCTGAAACGATCTCCGCCCCCAGTGCACTATGGGACAATGCGGTCTGTCGTCGGGAACTGCAGCTTTGAAGCGCCTTTGTGTTTGGTCCCTACAGAAATTGCGCGTTCGCACGAGTACTGCGATGAGTGCGAATGTCACTTGCTAGATCAGCATCTGCGAACTGTCTCAGCCATACGTCTTCACGGCGGTTACCCACCCAGGACACTGGGCAGTAATTCACCGCTGCTTTCAGGTAGGAGATGAGGCGAAACAAATATATATCCTGTTGTTCCGTCCATTTAGTGACACACGCAGCTGTTTTGCTGACTGCGTTCAGGAGACCCGGACGTGCCATCCGTGCCCCGTACAGTATTTTCATCAGAACCTTTGCTGCAATAGGTTGCAGAATGCCTGATGGGGCAGGTGGCTTGGGATCAGGAGCCGATGAGCCCTCCATTGGAGGGCCTTCCACGTGCACCTCTGCGTCGGGGGGCCCCACGGCGGCGTCGAGTCGTAAACGCGCTGCTAGGGCCTCTGCGGCAGGTGCCAACACTTCTCCGCGTGGCCCCCCTTGGCCATCCTCGAATGAGGACAACTCGGGACCGAAGGGGGTTTCCGATTGCGGGCAGGTAGCTCGGTCGGCGTCCGCGAGTTCTGCGCACAGAGAAACGCAAGACTTGAAGAATTCAGCCATGTCGCACTCCAGTATTCGCACTTTCTTCTTCAATCCTGGCCTATACTCTGGCAGCGGAGGCGGCTGTGGCGTAGCGGGCGCCGCACGCCGTCGCTCACGTGACCAGCTCTGCTCTGCGGGGCTCTGAGGAGTGTAAACTGTGGCCTCAGCATTGCTATCTTGATATACTAGTATCGTGGCTATACTACGTGGGCCATCAGGGAGAGGTGCCCGAAAACTCTTCTCAGCGACGGCGGCGGAAGGTGCCGCCATTCCGCTGATGCATTCGGTGTCATCGAGCTCCGCCCACGTGTCATAGTCGAAGGTAATTCTACGGACGACCTTTCTCACTTCTGGGCCCCCGGGTAAGGACGCGTGGTACCTGTTCGCATTGGCATCATATCTGACCCACACGCTGTGCCCTTTGGGGACATGTCGCAATAGATCGGGGTCATTGTACCCTGCTGCGTTGCGCCATGGGCGACTGCAGCTGCTTGGTGTCCTGCGTCGGCCACGCCATCGGCGTTTTGGCCCTTGGGCGGCGGCGGGTCCAACGTGGCTGGAGCGACGCCTTGCCAATCTACCCATTTCTCCGAAATCCGATGTTCGCATCAGAAGTATCTTCCCACTGGGGTTGGTGGGTCCATGTCGATTCCTTCTGGCGCAGTCTCGGATGGGCTCAGGATCGGATCCCATCCTGTCTCCAGGTTTCGAAGGGGACCCGCGAGTTTGGAATCGTCGATATATACGGTTAGAAATAATTCAAGCTCTGGGTGATAATAACAACTTCTCCAGCAGGAGATTGGGACAAACCACTTTGACATAACATGCGCCTCGCAATGTTGCCCCAAAAAACCCTCCAGCGCCAGGGTGCCCATACAATGCTAATAGCAGAGGGCATACTGGGTCGATCATGCCTTCCCAGCTCATAGGCCATGCATCTTTGGGCCCCATGTCGGGGTGCCTCCCAGCTTAGACTGAGTGCATGCCTGACGGGCGTCGGCTTGCTGTATGTCGTGCCCCTCAAACAAGCCGTACGTGTCAGCAGCTGCGCTCGCTTGCATTGTAGCCGGGTAGCTGGAAAGCTCTTGAAACAGCGCAACGTTTCTGTCTTGATCAATAACATGAGATCCGTCAAAAAAACGACCCCCCCTTCGAACTTGCGGCCTTTGTGGCCCTCAGGGAGTTCGGCGTTCTTTTCGACCAGGATCGCAAAGAGTCCCGCGATGTGGAAGGTATTGTATTTCATCTTCGCTCTGGCATCGCGGAGCTCTTGGACTTTCGATTCATCCCACGTCTTAATATTTCTGAGACGCCCCCACTCATCCGTCAGCGCCCTCTGAGCTTTCTCGCTGGTGGCCACCTCGGCCTCAGTGACAGGGCGGGCGACACAGGCGTGATTCGCCGTCTGGGCATTGCCCGGCATCGATGCAAGAGCAAAGAGTTCTTCCCGCTCACCAACCTGCATAGCGTCGGTGAACGGGTTGTAGCACGGCCGGCACGCCGGCACCTTTTCCCGGCGAGCGTCGTGACCCGCATCTCGCCCGCGAAGGGGCATGCGAGGCGCACCGCGACGCCTGGTCGCGGCCGCGCAGTCAAGCGCCGTGCGATCCCAGTCACTCTCACCATCGCTGCTCGAATCCCGTCCATCGGACGATTCCGATTCTTCATCTGGCGCGCACGTCTCTGTGCACCACTCCTGGAAATCTTTCAACGCATCGTCATCCACCTGGCCTTTTTCTTGAGGGGCAGCCGCGGCCATGATGTTGGTCGGCGCGGGTCGAGGCACGTCGATACCCATGGCCGTCAAGAGGTCAGCGTTCGGGCCTGGGTCCTCCATGCCGTAGAATCCCTTATTTTCGGTTTTGCATTCCTCAATGAGTCTCTTCCGTTCAGATCCACTTGTCTTGAACCATCGGTCAGGGTGGACGCCTGGGTTAGTAGATTCCTTCTGCGCACGCCGGAGGACGGCGTTTCCGTATACTTCATCGTACACATCCACCTCGTTAGGCCTCCTGTAATAAGGATCATAATAGAATGCCCCTCGAAGGCGCGCCGTCTTCTGCTTGCCTTTCAGGGGAAGCGGCTTCGTCAGCTCCTCAACGGGCTTTCCTACAACCACGGCGTTCTTCTCGCAATGCTCTCCCGTGTCCAGGTTTTGCGTTGTTCTTGCCATGACTTGTTCAGTATTTCGCCCTCCCCTTGCGGGGGCCGCAAGGAATTTGGTCTGCCTGGCAATGCTGACTTCTGTCTCGGCGAGGTTTTCGCCAATCCTTACCGCATCGAACTCAGCTCTCCTTCGCCCGGCACCAGGCGGGAGCTCCGGGTCAGGCGGCGGACCCGACGATCCTTCGTCATCCGTCGGATCATGGCCCTCCTGGGCTTCGCCCGCTCGCCCGCCATTGGCGTGACGCTCAGCTCCCTCCATTCCAAGTTCGTCGGGAGTGCCCGGGGCTAGCGCTGGGCCCTCGTGGGAGCCTAATGCCCCCAAGGATGTCGCACGCGGTTTCTCCCGTTGTTCTTCCGCGGCATTCCCGCCCGATAGCAGGGTTTCAAGTGTGACGCTGCTAATGTTCGCGGCAGCCTTATCGCAGGCTCGTCTTAGCGGGAAATGCACGGGGGAATTCTCGTCGACATTGTCGATGACCCCATCGGGGGATTCGTCATCCATCTGTTCGGTGTCGGTCCATACCTGTTCCGTTCTCTCCACGATGGGTATGTTGCCATCTGCCTTCATGCCAGTAGTGAAGTTCAACCCTTCGAGTTGCGCCAGCGGCATGCAGTAGTGGCCAGGGCCAACGCGCCCCCCCGCATGCTGCACGTACCCGAGATATACGCCCACTCGCGTTCTTGGGGCCATGTGGGCTGCTTTATTCTAGGTTCCGGCGGCGGCAGATATCGGACCGCAGATCCGAAAGGAGCCAGCGGGGCGTTGAAGGGCCCGCCGAACCTCAACTCCCACGGAGTCTTGCCGTTCTCTCCATGCGTGGCGTTATAGCACGCGCAGAAGCAAGGGACGGCGAATGCCCAGAACTGTGCCGGTACCCCAGCGGTCATGAGCAGAGTGCTTGCTCCGCCCTGAACGAGGCCATCGGCGCGCTCCGCTACGGAGTTGTGTTTCTTGTTCGCCGCCCGAGTGGAATCATAAGCCATTCTCAGATCCTGGCAAGCTTTCTTTAGCTCTCTCTCTTGCCGGGCCAGAGTACATGTACACGAACTGTTCGTGCGGAGCCCGTAGGTTCACTAAGAGATCCGTAACCTGCTCGGCCGACTTTCCGAATGTGCCTCGCGCCGCAAGGAATCTTATGAACCGAGCGCGCAGTGTCACACACGAGGTTTCTCCGCAGAGTCCACTCGATAGTTCATCAAGCGCGAACCAGTGGTCCATGGCGCATAGGCCTCCGAATGTTTTCGGTTCCGAGAAAGGCTTTAGCTTCTTTAGCGATGTGCTATGCTTCTTTCGTTGCTGCGTTCTGAGCGTCTTTGCCCAGGTGCAGGTCGGGCAGTACGGGTTCTTGGGCAGGTGTGTCATGAAGTGTTTTCGTGATTGCGCCTCTTTCTTGAGCCGTTCGACTCCACTTGACTCACCCCCTGATTCCTGCATTGGGTATTCGGCGCCATCGTCGTCGACGAGATCAATAGCGCCTAGTGCCTCCGAGTGTTCTTCCGCCGCCCCCTTCTGCAGGTGCGGGGACGGCTTGTTTTCCATCTCCAGCGGCATGGCCGCTATCGATGATGTGCGGTGGCATTATGTTGACTATCCCCGTTTGGCTGGGCCCCCAGCCCCCCCGGTTTGCCAACCGAGGCCCATGATAGAAATACGTGATGACGCCCCTGCCTCGGAGGTCGGCCTCGCCGGGCTCGCCCCTGCAGCGGTACTCGGGACGGCCACAACAGACCCCGTCCTTATATGAATATTCCGCCATCACTTCTTGCGAGTGCAAGTCCACGGTGGCGCGGTGCCTGACCGCCCGGAGCGGGGGGCCCCCCGCTT
The DNA here is from genome assembly GCA_963575745.1 of Prorocentrum cordatum. Lineage (NCBI taxonomy): Eukaryota > Dinophyceae > Prorocentrales > Prorocentraceae > Prorocentrum > Prorocentrum cordatum. The sequence goes on along the minus strand of CAUYUJ010021193.1, from coordinate 93,218 downwards.
GCTCGGGATCGATCAAGCTAGACTTCGCGTTAGTCTCCACACACGCCCATCGCGCTAACCCAATCGGGCAGGCGGGAGCCGCCTCGTCTACCAGACCCAAAGCCTCCCTCACCTCCTCCAATATTGAGGTACGGAGTTTTATCATCTACCGTCAGATCCACCCTCATTCCATGGGGTAGGAGGAGATACGGCTCTTTCCCACTTTTCCAATAGAAACTGCAGCCGTGATCTATGCAAAGTTGGCCCACCGATATCACGCTCGGCGTTTCTGGCATGACAATCGCGTCGAACTTTACCACTCAGTAGCCGGTCGCTGGCAATCTTCACGGCCCCGAGGGCGCTAGACAGCCCCCCAGCCGTGTTCAGTGTGATAGGGGCTTGGAGTTCCTTCATCATGTCGATAACGCCTGCATTATGTACATATTTTAAGGCAATCAGATTGGATCCACAACCGATGTCGATTATGAACCGCATCGATCCATGTTGGACCGTCTCTCTACCCCTTGTTCTACGGTTGTGCTTCTTGGCAGACGCGGCATCGGCATTGCCGCCCCCGCCATCGCCATCGCACCCGCCCTCAGTCGCGGGCGCTGGCGCTCTGTCCAGCCACAACCTCCACACCTCGTGCTCCAAATCGCTCGCGCCATTGTTGGCGAGCTGCTGTTGCACGCGCGTGGTTGTTGCACGCCATTCTTGCCACTTCTTAAGGAAGCTAGACGGACCCCCGTGCTTCGAGGCTATTGGCCTCGGATCGGCCGCCCTGATCTTCCCCAGGGCCCATGGCGTTGGATAACGCGTTGAAGGGTGTATTCTTACCCTCCTATCCGTCCGAACAGTAGCTGGCATCCGTTTGAAGGTGTCACCAGCGTCACGACGCAGGGAACTTCGCCCAGGCTCTCCTGTTTCCAGCAGGTCCAACGCCCCCCATCGGGCACGTTCGGATTCCGCCAGCTATCAGGCATCTCAGCGTCTCGATAAAGGGAGAGCTGTCTGACCATGTGTTACCTGGGCTGGCCATTGGCCCTTGAATCGTCGCCCGGGATTGTGACCCGGCGAAGGGCACAACTGGGCGCGCCAACTGCACCTGTTCTGCGGGAGCCGCGCAGTTCGTCACCGCGACAGCGCTTGCCCAGGCGGCGTCGGCACCGAGGGCGCCAGACGCCGCAACCCCGGGTCATGGGTGTCCGGGAGTGTTGGCCCCGTGCCAACACTTGTCGCCGAAGGGGCACGTCTGGCCGTCCAGGTGGTACCAGCATTTCGATGTGTTCTTACCCTTCTGGCCACCGGACTTTCCGCCGCGTGTCTGCCCTCCGTCTTGAGCGGGAGCTTCCTGTGTTTTCAACGCCTTCACAGTCTTTTCGGCTGCGGCCGTTTGCTCCACATTGCGGCTATACGGCAGTCCTTTTCCAGCCTTCTGGAGGCTTTGCTCCCAGGCGTCACGCTCCTGCTTTTCCTGTTTCGTCAGCGCTCGGTGTTCTCTACCGCGCGACCCATCACAGTTCTGTGGGCCTCGGCTGAAGGCATAGCGAGCGCGATTCTTTCCCTTCGATGGGGCGTTACTACCCCCGCGGCTGCTGCCGCGCCCATCCTGTTTCTTCGAGCGGTCGTGCTTGCCATTCTTGCTGTCGCCTCTGCCCTTGCCCCTGTCTTTCTTGACGATTTTACCTTTGCCCCTTGATTCAGATCTGCCCCCTCTGCCTTTCCCAGCCGCACCTCCATTGGAGGGGCCTGGCGTAGCCACCTGAGTCTTTCCGCTCTTCTGCTGGGATGCGGGTGCAGCTTTCTTGGGGCGCAAGTACAGACATTCATGCCGGCTTAGGGGACATTGCCCCTTTTGCCAGCGTCGGCAGACGACGGACTTCTTGAGCCCCCCATCCTTCATGGCGAGGGAAACCTTGTTCCCCACCTGCCTTTTCACCATTGAGTTTTACCCCTCGCTTGTTGATCTGCTGGTTTTGGATCTTTGTATTATCCCCCCCCCCCCTGTCCTTCAGCATCTGGTTAGCGATCCTCCCCAGCAGCCATTCATACGATTTCACGCCCTTTCCGTAGACATCGTTGATGTTATCATACATTGCAAGAGTCATTGTCATGCACGGGCACTTCTTCATTTGCATGTAGAAGTGACTCTGCATGGAGGGCCTGAAAGACTTGTGGGGTTTCTTCATCTCTAGTGCCACCCTCATCCATTCATCATAGAAGTGGTAGAGGTCCCGATCAGCCTCTTTTCCTTCTCCTTTGATCTGGATGGCCATAAGGTCCTCGTAGGTATACACCTGACCATGGTCTTCCCGAGTGGTGACACGGGCTTGAATGATACGAAGGATCGATATTCCTGAAAGTAGTCCCCCAGCCTTCATTATGGCTGAGGCAGTGAGATCAACCTCGTTGGCAAGGTGCCTTCAGGCATGGGAAGCATTTGGATCCCTTTGAATATTGCTAATATTTGCGATGAGGTCTGCAGCTATCCGCATGTCCAGGCCCCCAAGCTACGGTCCTGGGTATTTCAGAGCCTCAACTTTGACCTGTTTAGGCTCGAACGCCTCGGCTACCCATTTCGTCGCCAAAACACGGTGTTCCTGCGAACTCGATGCCACAGCACGAATGACAGACTTCTTCCACATTCGGAAGGATCCCGCGTCTGGCAGCGGATCTAACGTTATCTGGTCAATTCGATCTGCAGCAACCATGGGGCCATCACGGGCACCAGGCCGCCGGGGTCCGGGAGTCCCGGGCCCCCGCCTCCTCCAGGGGGCCCCGGGGGCGGTGGTCCGCCACCCTCCGGATCGCCTTGCCCAGCTCTCGGAGCTTCAGCGCATCGGCTGACTCTACGGTCTGCAGCCTCCTCATCTTCTTCCTCGGAGGTGTCATCATCTTCGTCCTCGGAGCCCTCCTCCTCGGAGTCGTCTGCATCATCGGAATCCTCCTCGTCGCCATCGTCGTCGTCGCCACTACCATCATCTGGGTTGCCACCCCCAGGCGCGCGACCGGACCCACCCTTCGTTCTCCCCGACTTGTCTCCGTCATCATGGGCATTGCCCTGGTGGAGAGGCTGATCGTCATCCCCTGCGAGGTCCCCCGCAGTGCCGTGGTCTCCTTCGGCCGGGCTGGCGCAGTGCATCCGGGGAAAGTGCTGATCGGCGGTCCGTTCGGTTCCATATGTTCCGCTCTTCTTTATGTTTCTGCGTTTCGCTGGGGGCCAATTCCATTCGATGGCTGTCTTTGTCTTTGGCCTTGGCGGCGGCAATCTCAAATTCTCTCATCATTGCCTCCGCCTTTTCTCGCATTTACTCGGCCTGCGCGCGCAGTTCTTTCCATCGCGCGCGCACGCTGTTCTGTTTTTTCTTCAAGCTCATGAATGCGATGAAGGGCTACGGCCTCTTTCTTAGCCCTCAGTTCGTCTCTGGGCCGACTGACTTCTTCCTCTTCTTGCATCATTTTCTTCACCATGGCTTCCTCCTCTTCGCGCCGCTCTCTCAGCACTGCCTCGAGATCGCGCGCGCGGCCTGTCTCACACTGCTCGCGCCGCCTCGTGACCCACTCAAAGTGCTGTTCACAGAACGATCTCCGGCATCTCTCGCACGTGCGCGGGGCGTCGATCACGTTGCACACAAAGCACTTGGCCCCATCTGA
>CAUYUJ010021193.1:45000-89485 GCA_963575745.1 Prorocentrum cordatum | reverse complement strand
CCCTCTTCTCCTCATCCTTCTCCGCCTCGTCCTTCTCCTCTTCATCCTCCTCCTCATCATCATCCCTCCGTTCTCCCCTTCCTCCTCCTTCTCCTCCTCCTTCTCCTCCTCCTCCTTCTTCTCCTCCTCCTCCGCCTCCTCCTTCTCCTCCTCCCTCTCCTCCGTTTCAGCATAGGCAAGGGGGGTGTCATTAAGTTCTGCCTCGCCAGCGCTTGCAAGAAAGCTTCTTGACCATAGTAAGAGGAGGAGGGGAGGGCCAGTCGATTCACAGCCGAGAGCTCCAGGGATGGGGCCAAAACTCAAGACTTCTCCAGGTTAGATGGGGTCGGAGGATCGCACCGCATCGGCGATGCATGGGCGATGCATCGGCGATGCATCGCTGATGCATCGGCGACGTCAGCGATGCATCGGCGACGTCGGCGAGAAGAAAATTGGGATCCACATCGCATCGAGCCGCATCGCCAATGCATCGGCGATGCGAGGCGATCCACCGACCCCATTTACTCGGGTCCCCATTTGGGAGGCCTGGTTTTCCTCCTCCTCCTCCTCCTCCTGTCAGGGAGCTGGAAACACAGATCGCCGAGCTCCTCTGCGGAACGTGTGGAGGCCGCGCGCTGAACACACCTTGCGGATGGCCGGTGCACCCGACCGCGCGGAGCTTCAAAGACATGCGGGCACATGTGCATCCAGCTCTCGCCCAGGCCAGCCGCGTCGTGTGTACAGCGTTTCCTGCCGCTTACGGAGTTCGGGGTCATGGCGCGCGGTGCCACGCTATGGACCATGCGCCTGGAACGACTAACTTTCAAGCACCACGCACCCTACGAAAGCTCTTGCCACCCCCAGCGGCAGTCCTCTCCATCGGACCCACTGGAATCAGTGGGAGCGGCCCCGTCGTCTTCGATGACGGTGCCCGCATCATCCTCGTCCTCCTCCAGGACGTCTGCCTCCTCGTCAGACGCCTCCGACGCACAGTCCAGGGGCGTCTTCGGCTCTTCCTCAGGATCCTCTGGGGGAGCCTCGCCTCGTGCAAAATACCACTCAACCAGCACACCTTTCTTCCATTCTTTGTGGGAGCCTGCGTGACCTAGGTCGTACAGGAACACTTTGGCGGAGCTGATATCGCCTAGCACCTTGGTGTGCCAGACCCTATTCAAGCCTATTCAAAGAGCTGTATCAAATGTCCACGTCAGGCTGGCCTGGCTTACACGGAAGAGCTCGTGTGGACTATTCAAACCACGTCAGGGTGCTCGTGTGGGCAATCAAGCGCTCCTCCTCCTCCCCCACATAATCTTCCTCCACCTCCTCCTCCTCACTCCTTCTGACCCTCATCCTCCTCCTCCTCCTCCTCCTTCTACTCCTCCACCTCCTCGTCCTCCACCTTCTCCTCCTCCTCCTCCTCCTCCTCCTCCTCCTCCTCCTCCTCCTCCTCCTCCTCCTCTTGCTCGCTCCTGTCCTCCCTCTCTATCTTCCTCCTCCACGCTCTCCTCCTCCTCCTCCCCATCCTCATCCGCCTCCTCCTCCTCCTCCTCCTCTTCCTCCTCCTCCTCCTCCTCATCCTCCACTCCTTCTTTGTCCTCTGTCCGTTAGTATGACACGCACCCCCCTCTTCCATTACTATCGGTGCGCAATTAGCTCCGCTGCGTCTTTCTTGTTGCTGTCCAACGTATCGCATCCGATGTCGCCGCTGGCAAACACACAAATAATACGGCGCGACCCCGATTAGGGGAAAGCTTCCTGTTGCATGGGCGCAGTGCCCGGCATTGCTTGGGGCATTGCTTGGCATTGCTTGGCATTGCTTGGCATTGCTTAGGGCATTGCTTAGGGCATTGCTTAGGGCATTGCTTAGGGCATTGCTTAGGGCAGTGCTTGGGACATGTCTTGGGACATTGCGTGGCATTGCTTAGGGCATTGCTTGGAATTGCTTGGAATTGCTTGGATTGTTTGTTTTGCTTGGGGCATTGCTTCGCATTGCTTGGGGCATTGCTTGGGGCACTGCTTGGGGCATTGCTTCGCATTGTTTGGGGCATTGCTTCGCGTTGCTTGGCATTGCTTGGGGAAGAAGGGAAACCGAGGAACCCGAGGAACCTGGGGAACCCGAGGAACTCGGGGAACCCGAGAAACCCGCGGACCCCGAGGAAACCAGGGAACCCGAGGAATCCGAAGAACCCTGGGGAAACCTGGGGAACCCGAGGAACCCGAAGATCCCAAGGAACCCGAGGAACCCGAGGAACCCGAGGAACCCGAGGAACCTGGGAAACCCGAGGAACCTGGGGAACCCGAGGAACCCGGGGAACCTGAGGAACCCGGGGAACCTCCGAGGAACGGGCAACGCAAAAATCGGGAGGGCGAGGTAACCCGGGGAACCAGAGGAACCTGGGGAATCTCTCGAGGCACCAACCTTTAACCAAATACGAACCCCTTAGGCAAGCCTAATTGGGGAAATCGGGCGGAAGACCCAACGACATGCAGCTGTGAGCACCACGAGGCTAATGAGACGAAGAAGGGAGGCACAAAAGATGCGAGGGGTGTGCCGAAATAGGCGCGGCGGCGCCATGCGAACCCTCCCACTGGGGCTTTCGGAGGAGCTCCCTATGGGGCCACGGAAACGTGTGAGGGGTATGCCGAAGTGGGCGCGGCGGCGCCATGCGACCCCTCCCACTGGAGCCTTCGGTGGAACTCCCGATGGGGCCACGGAATATGTAAACGGTGTGCCGAAGTGGGCGCCGCAGACCATGCAAACGCTCCCACTGGGGCCTGTGGTGGAGCCTCCTCAGGGGCCACAAAACGAATGAGAGTGTGCCGAGATCGGCGCGACGGCGCTATGCGAACCCTCCCACTGGGCCTTCGGTGGAGCTCCCTATGGGGCCACGGAAAGTGTGAGGGGTGTGCCAGAATGGGCGCGGCGGCGCCATGCGAACACTCCCACTGCGGCCTTCAGTGGAGCTCCCGATGGGCCACGAAACGCGTGATGGGTGTGCCAGAATGGGCGCGGCGGCACCATGCGAACCCTCCAACTGGGGCCGTCGGTGGGGCTTCCAATGGGGCCACGGAACGTATGATGGGTGTGCCGAAATGAATGCGGCGGCGCCATGCGAACCCTCCAACTAGGGTCTTCGGTGGGGTTCCCGATGGGGCCACGAAACGCGTGAGGGGTGTGCCGAAACAGAGCACGCGGAGGGCAGAAGCATGTGGGGTGCGGTGGCGCCATGCAAAAATTCCCACTGGGGCCTTTGGTCCCATGGGGCCACGTAACGTGTGAGGGGTGTGCCGAAATGGGCGCGGTGCCGCCAAGCGAACCGGCCCACTGCTGGAGCCTTCGGTGGAGCCCTATAGGGCCACGGAAACGTGTGACGGGTGTACCAAAATGGGCGCGGCGGCGCCATGCGAACCCTTCAACTGGGAGCTCCCCATCAGGCCACGAAACGTGTGAGGGGCGTGCTGGAATGGGTGCGGCGGCGCCATGCGAACCAAGGCCTGCGGTAGAGCTCCCTATAGAACCACGGAGCATGTGAGGAGTGCGCCGAAACTTGACAGATGATGATAAGAGTGCTGATGCTGATGCCGTTGAGGCTGATGAGGATGAGAATGGTGATGATGATGCTGACGCTGATGATGAGTATGATGATGATGATGATGATGATGATGATGATGATGATGATGATGATGATGATGATGATGATGATGATGATGATGATGATGATAAGGATGATGGTGATGGTGATGATTATGATGGTGGTGGTGCTGATGATAATAATAATGATGATGATGATGATGATGATGACGGTGGTGGTGATGATGATGGTGATGATGATAACGATGGCGATGATAACTACGATGATGGTGATGATGGTGATGATGATGGTAATGATGGTGGTAATGATGGTACTGATGCTGGTGATGATGATGGTGATGATGATGTTAATGATTATGAGGAAGATGATGGTGATGATGATGGTGATGATGATGATGACGGTGGTGGTGATGATGATGGTGATGATGATGATAACGATGGCGATGATAACTAGGATGATGGTGATGATGGTGATGATGGTGATGACGGTAATGATGGTTGTAATGATGGAACTGATGCTGGTGATGATGATGGTGATGATGATGGTGCTGGTGCTGATGATGCTGACGATGGTGATGGTGATGCTGATGATGATGATGCTGGTGATGATGATGATGCTGCTGATGCTGATGATGATGAGGATAATGATGATGGTGGTGATAACGGTCGTGGTGATGACGATGGTAATGGTTATGGTGGTGGTGCTGACGATGGTGATGATGATGATGATGATGATGACGATTGTGATGATGATGCTGTTGGTGATGATGATGATGGTGGTGATGATGATGAGGATGATGGTGATGATGATGATGATGGTGATGATGATGATGGTGATGATGATGATGGTGCTGGTGCTGATGATGCTGACGATGGTGATGGTGGTGCTGATGATGATGATGGTGATGATGATGATGCTGCTGATGCTGATGATGATGAGGATAATGATGATGGTGGTGATAACGGTCGTGGTGATGACGATGGTAATGATTATGGTGGTGGTGCTGACGATGGTGATGATGATGAGGATGACGATGATGGTGATGGTGATGGTGATGGTGATGGTGATGGTGATGGTGATGGCTCTGGTGTCGACGTCAACGACGACGACGATGCTGATGATGATGATGACGGTGGTGACGATGATGACGATGGTGATGCTGATGATGAAAATGGGGATGATGATAGTGGTGGTGATGAGGATGACGGTGATGATGATGATGATGATTATGACGATCATGATGATGCTGCTGCTGATGAGTAGAATGCTGCTGATGATGTTGATGAGGAGGAGGAGGAGGAGGTGGAGGAGGAGGGAGGACGGGGAGGAGGTGAGGTGACGCGGAGCGCGGCTGATTCAAAACGAGGACCCAAACACCACAGGACGGTTGGCAAAAACATCCTGGTCATCCTTCGTCCTCATCAACCTACCCCGCGTTCCCCAAACTCCTGCTTTCCCCCTCCGATCCCAAAACGATCTCATGCGGGAAGAAAACTGCATATGAAGCTGATGGCGTGTACGTGTTCCGTCCGGCCCACGCTTCAGTGTGTGGGCTGTCACAGCGCGTATCATGTTCGCGCGCTGCGCTCGTTGCAAACACATTGTCCCTCCCTCCCACAAACCTCGAGGCAACACACCTCCAGTAAAGCAGAGGGGCGTCTGACAACCACGAGAATACAAAAACATATCTGGGCGAAGGACCCGACCGCATGCGGGTGCGAGTGCCGCAGGGCTGGTGGGACGAAGGAGGGGCAGGCCCCTGGTGGGAAACGAAACGTGTGAGGGGTGTGCCGAATCGGGTGCGGGGCCGCCATGTGGACCCTGCCGCGTGAGCCTTCGCTGGAGCTCCTGAAAAGGCAACGAAACGTATGGGAAGTGTGCAGAAATGCGCGCGGTGGCGCCATGCGAACCCTGTCACTGAGCCCTTCAATGAGGCTCCCTATGGGGCAACGAAACGTGTGAGGAGTTTGTGCCAAATCGGGTGCTGGGCCGCCACGCGGACCCTGCCGCTGGGGCCTCCGGTGGAGCTTTTCATGGGATGGGGTGTGCCGGAAGGGGTGCGGGGCCGCCATGCGGACCCTGCCGCTGGGACCTTCGGTGGAGCTCCTCATGGGGCCACGAACGTGTGATGGGGTGCATGAAGGGCCGCCACGCGGACCCTGCCGCTGGTGCCTTCGGAGGGTTTCCCTATGTGGCCACGAAGCGACGGACTCTGCCGCTGGGGCTGGCTGGAGTTCCTTTGGGGCCACCAAACGAGTGAAAGGTGTGCCGAAATCGGGTGCGGGACCGCCACGCGGACCCTGCCGCGGGGGCCTCTGGCGGAGCTCCCTATGGAGCCACGAATCGCGTGAGCGGTGTGCTGAAATGGGCGCGGGGCCGCCATGCAGGCCCTGCCGCTGAAGCCTTCGGTGGAACTGCCTATGCGGCCACGAATCGTGTGAGGGATGTGCCGAATCGGATGCGGGGCTGCCATGCTGACCTTGCCATTGAGGCCTTCCGCGGAGTTCGCTATGAGACCACGAAGCGTGTGAGGAGTGTGCCGAAATGTGGAGGGGCCGCCATGCGGATCCTGCTGCTGGTGCCTTCGGTGGAGCTCTTCATGGGGCCACGAAGCGTGTGACGGGTGTGACGGAATGGGTGCGGGGCCGCCATGCGGACCCTGCCGCTGGTGCCTTCGGTGGGGGTCCCTGTGGGGCCACGAAGCGTGTGAGGCGTGTGCCACAAAGGATGCGGGGCCGCCACGCGGACCCTGCCGCGGGCCTTCGGTGGAGCCACCGATCGGACCGCAGGGGTGCCGAATCCTTCGGTGGAGCTTCCTATGGGGCCACGAACCGCTCCCGAACGCCCCCCCCTGGCGCCGGCGCCGGACCCGGCGCTGGCGGCCGCCAGCAGTGCCGACGGCGGGGACGCAGCGACGATGACCAGAGGCAGCCCAGGGGGGGGGGTCCAAACAACCCCCCCCCTTTGCGCTGGCGCCAGCGCCGGCGCTGGCGGCGGCCAGCAGCGCCGACGGCGGGGACGCAGCGACGATTACCACCACTACCACCACCACCACCTCAAACCACAACCACCACCACCACCACCTCAACCCACAACCACCACCACCAACCCACCACACAACCAACACCACCACCACAACCCCCACCACCACAACAAACCACCAACACCACAAACCACCAACACCTCAACTCACCACCACCACCACCACCATAAAAACCCACCACCACTACCACCACCACAATCTACCACACCACCACAACCACCACCACCACAACCAGCAGCACAACCCACCACCACCACCACCACCACCACACACCACCACACCACCACCACCACCGCCTCCACCACCACCACCACCAGCATCAGCACCACCTCCACAAACCACCGCCACCACCACAAACTACAACCACACCACCACCACCAAACCACCACCACCACTACCACCACCACCACAACCCACCACCACCACACCACCACCACCACCACCACTAACCAGCACCACACCACAACCAAACCACCACCAAACCACCACAACCACCACGACCACCCACCACCACAACCACCACCACCACAACACCACCACCACCACCACCACCACAACCACCACCACCGCAACAAACCACCACCAGCACCACCACAACCACCACCACCGCCACCACCACCACCACAACCCACCACCACCACCACAACAACCACTACCACCACCACAACCACCACGACAAACCACCGCCGCCGCCACCACCACATTAGCCCACCATCGCGACAACTGCCACCACCACCACCACCAGAAACCACCGCACCACCACCACCACTGCCACCATCACCACCACCACAGCCTGCCAACACAACTACCACAACAACCACCACCACCACCAACCACACCACCACCACCACCACCGCCACCACCACCACCACCATCACCACCACCACAGCCCACCACCACCACCACCACCACCACCACCACCACCTCAGAGAGAGAGCCTTCCTACGAGACCCTAAGAGGCATCCATTAGGAGTCTTACCTAAAACCAAGGCACGGTGGCGGAGCGCCGTCGTCGTCGTCGTCGTCATCGTCGTCGCCGTCGTCCTCGTCGACGCTCCCCGCCGCCGCCGCCCGCCGCTGCAGGCGCCGGCCCAGAAAAGGAAGTCGTCGTCCCCGCCGCCGCCGCCAGCCGCCGCTGACGCAGGCGCCGGCCCGAGGAGAGGGAGAGAGGAGAAGTAGGGGAGGAGGGTGGGGGGGTTCGAACCCCCCCCCCTCCATCCCGGGGGGGGGTCCGGTTCCACAACCCTCCCCCTTCAAGCGACCACAGAACGCGCTCTCTCCCATGTGGCCACGAAACGCGTGAGGGGTGTGCCAACATGAGGGGTGGGTGTGGCCGCATGCGAACGCAGCCACTGGGGCCTTACGTGGAGCTCCATGTGGGGCCATTAAACATGTGAGGGGTGTGCCAAAGTGAAGGGGGTGGCGGCGGAACGCAACCACTGAGACCTTCAATGGAGCCCACTATGAGGCCACGAAACGTGTGAGTGGTGTACTAAGGTGGGGGGGGGGGGGGGGGGGCATGCGAACGCAGCAACTGGTGCCTCCGGTGGAGCCCACTATCAGGCCACGAAATGTGCGAGGAGTACGCTAAAATGAAGGATGGTGGCATGCAGGCGCAGCCACTGGGGTCTTAGGTGGAAATCCCTATGGGGGCACGAAGCGTGCGAAGGGTGTGCCAAACTGAGGGGGTGGCGGCATGTGGGCGCAGCCACTGGGGCCTAAGGTGAAGCTCCCTGTGGGACCGCGAAGCGTGTGAGGGTTGTGCCAAAGTGAAGGGTGGCGGCATGCGGGCGCAACCATTGGGGCATTAGGTGGAGATTCCTATGGGGCCACGAAACGCGTGAAGAGTGCGCCACAATGAGGGGGGTGGCAGCGTGCGAACTCAGCCACTGAGAACTTAGGAGGAGCTCCCTGTGGGGCCACGACACGTGTGAAGGGTGTACCAAAATGACGGAGTGGCAGCATGCGGGCGCAGCCACTGGGGCCTTAGGTCGAGCTCCCTATGGGGCCACGAAACAGGTGAGAGGTGTACCAACATGAGGGGGTGGCGGCACGCGGGCGTAACAACTGAGACTTTCGGTGGAGCTCCCTGTGGGGCCACGTCACGTGTGAGGGGTGTGCCCAAATGAAGAGGTGGCGGCATGCGGGCGCAGTCACTGGGGTCTTAGGTGGAGTCCCCATGTGGGGCCACGAACCATGATGATGCTGATGAAGATGATGTTGATGGTGATGTTGATGATGGTTATGAGGATGCAAGAACAGATGATGATAATGACGACGATGATAATAATAATGATGATGATGATGCTGGTGATGATGACGATTGTGATGATGATGATGCTGTTGGTGATGATGATGATGGTGGTGATGATGATGAGGAGGATGATAGTGATGATGATGATGATAGTGGCGGTGGTGATGGTGGTGGAGATGATGATGCTGACGATGATGATGGTGATGATGATGACGACGACGATGACGACAACGGCGATGAAGACGGCATGGTGAGAATGACTGTGGTGATGGGTATGATGGGTATCATGGGTATGATGATGGTGCTGATAATGATGATTATGGTGATGACGATGGTGTTCATGACGATGCTGACGCTGATGTGGATGATGATGATGGTGATGATGATGATGACGAGAATTACGATGATCATGATGGTGAGCATGCTGTTAATCATGTTGATGATGATGGTGGTGATGATGATGGTGATGATGATGATGATGACGCTGGTGGTGAGCATGCTGATGATGATGGTGATAGTAATGACGACGAATATTACGACGATAGCGATGACGATGATGATCCCCTCAGCTTCGGCCCGTCGTGCTTCTGGCCCGCAGTGCACGCGGCGCAGTTCAGCGCTTGGCGAGCAGACGGGCTCTGGCATCGACGGCACGCCAAGCCGCAGCTGCGAAGACGGTAGCGCTAGTTCTAATTTGATTGAAAGCAGCGAGCGTGAGATCGTGAAAGATGGCAATGGAGAGGTGACATTCAGTGGCAGACACGGGCGCGCGAGAGAGAACAACACAAGATGCAGCCGAGAGTTCGGACCAACACCGAGGCAAGGAACGCAGATGATTGGCGGCAGCGGTGGCTAAAATGGGACAGATCATGTAGTGGCGAAGGTCATCTCCGCCTACTGCACTACATCCAGCTCTGCACGTTTGACATCCCTGCCGAAATCTGCGGGGTGCACACCAAGCGTTACACAAACTTCTGGGCACAGCACAAGTTACGAATGTCGGGAGATGCTGACTTATCACGCCTAACCGAATTGCACACACATCAGCGTCATGCATGTTAGCATCAGGGAGCAGGTGGAGAAGACGACGAAAGAGAGGAGGCACGAGCGAGGGGGCGGGGAAAGACGCACGCAAGAAGCAAGAAATGAGCCTTTGAATGTCGAGCCTAGCTACATCAGGTATGCGACGATGAAAATTGGGCAGGCTACAAATATGATTATAATTGCTATAGGGCTGATGGAAGATAGAATACTTAAACAGGGGGTGATGTTCGAATGCCACACGGCGCTGGTGGTCGTCACGGATATCCTCAAGCCTTTCGACAAAGTGATGATACATGGCAGACTTCTGGGCACAACGAAACATTGCAGCACTACCTTCGACCTCGAGGCGACGGAGTCGAGGAAGACCTATGAGCTCTGCACTTTCCAGCATCTGACTTGCACAGATAAATCGCGGCGCGGCTGTCAGCAGCTGTACACTTTCACGGATTGTTTTGAAGACGGCAGGCGCGGGCATGAAGAACTGCTGGATGTGGCTAAGGACGGTGTGGCCAATCAGGTTATATGCAGCAATATTCCTGACGAGCCCGAGGTTAAGCGAACGAATGTGATGACAGCGACTGCGAAGCTTCTCGGATGGGGCTTTCCAGGGCCAGATATGTGAGTCCGCGCCCACGAATAAACCCAGATACATCCCACGGTCCAGAATCGTAAAACGACTGACGTTGACACCGAGCTCCCTGAACGATTTGTTGACCTCCACGGCGGATTTCGGCCCAAGGAAAACCAACGCGCACTTGCCGAGGTTCAAGCAGAGCCCGCTGGACTTATCAATCTGCACAAACGAGCGCAACGCCGTCGGCAGTATCTGAAAGAGCCCAGCTGCGGCAAGACCAGTATCATCAGCATAAGCGGTTAAACAAGCATCTTGGTGAATGAGGGGACGCTGGAGGTAACGAAGGAGAAGATCGGCGACGATGGCGAAAATGACCCCCGAGAGCGGGCACCCCTGCTTGATTCCGCGGCCGATGGAGTACCCCTCGTACGTGCGACCCCCGAAACGAATGTTAGTGTAGAGGTTATTGTACAACGCGTCAACGGCGTCCAGGAGGGGCTGCGGAACTTGGGCAACTCTTAAAACATGTTTTATGAACTTATGGGCAAGGCTCGGGAACGCCGCCTTAATATCGAAAAGGGCGTACCCAGCGTTTTGACAACCATAAGCAGTGCACCACAGGATGGCTTCAGTATTCAACTGAATGATATTGTCACCGAGGGAACGCCCTTTTTACGAAACCTCTCTGGAAGCTAGCAACAGCTACCTGCGCGTGCTCTGTGAAGGGCTGCGAGACAGCAGAGGCGACGAACTTATTGCTAGTGTCCGAGAGCGCGATGGGCCTCGTGTCAGACGGCTGCTTGAAGACAGCAGCATCATTGGTGGGCAGGTCGCCCTTCGGGAGCAGCACGGCATCCGAGTAGTTAAAGTTCTGGGCGATGGGCCCTCGAAACAGAACGGCCTGATACATGGCGAATAAAGCTTCGACTGCTATCGGACCACCAAAGCGCCAGGCGGCATACAGGATGCCATCAGGCCCCGGGGCACTGAAGCGACGGACGGCCACGAGGTCCCCGAAGGAACCGAGCGAAAGCGGGCGGAAAACGAAGCCCCAGGGAATAACAAAGTCGTCCATAGCAGTTAAGTCCGCGGTCCTAACGTCCACGGCAGCATGCACCTGACCCCAATGTTCACGAAGTTTTTGAATAGCCTCCTCAGGGTCTTGAATCGGATGCCCCTCGGGATCCAAAATACCCCCGAACGAAAACTTCCTGTTTTTCGGGGACCACGCAGCTTGCATCCTGGAAATCTGGGCTGCCCTGGCCGCCTTTTACACCTGCAGGGGCCTCGGTGGCCTCAGACTCCTTCAGCAACTCATCTAGGTTGTCATGGGAGAGCTGACCTAAGAGCAAGTGGAAGCCCTCTAGGTCCACCCACATGTGGGACTCGACGTCCACATACTGGTTGATGACCTCAAAAGCACGAGCCGCACGACGAAGAATCTGAAAGCCCCCCCTTCTCATAGCCCGCAGCGTAGCCAGCATCCAGGCGATTTGTTCAGGGGTGGTGGTGGTCTTCTTTTTCCCACATTCAGTTTTAACCATTCCAGAAGCTCCAAAAAGAATATCTTTGGTCATAGACAGACGAACGTCAGCAGGAGACATGTGCGGCTCGTACTTTTCGGCGAGCTCACCAACATTTAAGGCGAAAGACGGGCGCCTGCATGTCCATTCGGGCAGCGACGGCTTGGCCTCGTGGCCGACGGGCAACAGCTCGGCAAAGACTGGAACGTGATCACTCGGAAATTTAAGATCTGTCACCTGCTGGAGGATACTGGAGTGTGGAGCGCGATCAAGGAGTTCGGAGGAAAACATGTTAGTGTAGATACGATCCAATCGTGCCGTGGAATCAAGCATGCTAAGATGTGTAGTGCGATGTGTATGGTGTACTTGGTCAATCTCGGAGAACTGTGTGAACACGTTACTGAAGAATTCACCTAGCCCATGCGAGTGATCGGAGAAGTGGCCATCCGTATGCACACGAGACTCGCCAGCAGCACTGAAATTGAAATCACCTCCGAACCAACATGTAGAGACAGAGCGAGGTAGGATACGACGGGCAACAGCGCGCAGTGTCTGCTTCTTGGAAGCGAGGGAGAGCATGGGCACGAGATGCAAATTAACGACTTGAAGACCCCCTTCTCCACCCTGAGCACTCAACATCAATATTCTCCCCTCCTGAATATGAAGCGGCTCGATGGTCTGGAATCTACGTGCGAGAGCTTTCCTGACCGCAACCACGACGCCCCCAGCCGTGTGGTCATCACAGAACGAACCCCAGAAACTAAAAGCGGGCTGTTCACCCCTGAGATAATGTAAGTCAGCCTCAGTCCCGTGAGACCCCTGAATCAAAACAATGTCATGTCGACCCAAGAGGGTCTTAAAATGGCGATATCTAGACAGCTGCTTCCAGTGTTTTCCGAAGACGCTCCCAAAAAGACCTGCGGAGTTCCAGCTCGCTATACTGAATTTATCAGAAGGCAGAAACGGCTGGGACGAGGTACGCCCCACAGAAGGACATGGCGGAGGAGGAGGAGGAGAGAAGAACGGGCAAACGCCAGAGAGAGAAGACGATTCACGCTCGCCTGCCTGCGGTTCCACCGCAGACTCATTAATCCTCTGTTGAGGTACAGGAAGATGTCAATGTACGTTCTGCATCAGGCCGTTCGTCTGCTCTGGGGAGATGCCAAACCACTCCAGGTTACCGCGATGGGGAACCACCTCCTTGCCAGACGTCGTGTTCTTCACCTCGAACAGCTCGCATGCGCGGGCCTCCGCGCCTTCACCCATTATGGCGAACAGCACGCCGAGGAACGGGTTGACGCCCAGTTTGCCGCCAGCGAACCGCCCGCTAGCCACCAGACATGCCAAAGTAGGCTCCCACAGAGGCGATAGCTGCCTCTTCTTCTCACGGATGTGAGCTGGTTGATCTCGCCGTATGCGAAGTACACGCGACATATTGGTTGAGCGGTCCAGCCATTCGATTTTCTGCCCAGACCACAGAGTGTAAAAGTTGGAGCATATCGTCTGGTCCTTGAATGCGAGCGAGTAACTCATGGACAAATTGTGCGCGATGACGGTGACGTTCCGTGCGTCTGCTCCAAGGGAGTCCTTCATCAGCTCAGCGTGAGCTGCCAGTGCCGTCCTGAGCATCTTGTAGGGGAAGCCGCCGATGTGCAAGCGCAGCGGGTCGCTCTTGTCGCGCGTCGCGCTGCCAGTCGAAGCTGCCGTGGATGCTGCCGAGGCGGTGCCCAGACTGCGAACACTGCCCTCGTCGTCTATGAGCTTCCGCAACTTCGAAACCTCTTCCATGCATTCTTTGTACTTTGCGTCGACCTTCTCGTCGGTGTGTTGAAGAGAAGATGTGACCTGCGGCACCCAGGTGTTCAAGTCCTGCAGTGCCTTGTCCGTTGCCACTGCTCGCTTGTTTGCTTCCTCCTGTGCTGCGGTCATGGTGACCATCATCTGCTTCAGCTCAGCGAACATAGCTTCGGCCATTGCTTCAGTGGAAGCGGAGCAAAATGCGTTGCCGAAAAACTGTCGGACCAAAGGCGCGTGCTGTGGCGCACGTCTGTTCGGTGTGAGGTCCTGACCTCGGGAAGCTCGAGCCTCCCCGTCGGCAGCGACCAAGGACCAAACCCCAGGGATAGGTTTGAGCCTTGAGCCAAAATGGCTTGAGCCAAAATGGCTACGGATAGTGATGACGATGATGATGATGATGAGGATGATGGTGATGAGGACATGCGGAGGGCAGGGGCAAGGGTGGGAGGTCGGAGGAGGAGGAGGAGAAGGACGAGGAGGAGGAAGGAAGGAAGGAAGGGAGGACGCGGGGCGCTGTCTCTTCAAAACGAGGACCCAACACCACGGGCTGATTAGGAACATGTGTCATGAAAGACCCCACTTTGTTCAACGATTGATCGAAGCACGCACATAAACATCACTGTCATGGAGGTCCAGGCTCTGCGTCACAGCTCGTCGACAAAAACGATCCTGGCGAAGAACCCAACAGATGTGGATCCGAGTACCGCAACGCAGGTGAGACGAACGAGGGGCGGCGCCTGTGGGGCCACGAATCGTGTCAGCGGTGTGCTGAGATGGGTGCGATTGCGCCATGCAAACCATGCAACCGGGGCTCTTGGTGGGGCGCCCTATGGGGTCACGCAACGTGTGCGGGTTGCGCCAATATGGTTGCGGTGGCGCAATGCGAACCCCAACACTGGGTCTCCCTCCGGTGGAGCCACGAAACATGTGAAGGGTGTGCCGAAATGGGCGCGGTGGCGCCATGCGATCACTGCCACTGGGGCCGTCAGTGGAGCTCCCTATGGGTCCTCGAAACGTGTGAGGAGGATACCGGGATGTCGCAGTGGCGCCATGCGA
Source organism: Prorocentrum cordatum (assembly GCA_963575745.1). NCBI lineage: Eukaryota > Dinophyceae > Prorocentrales > Prorocentraceae > Prorocentrum > Prorocentrum cordatum. The sequence goes on along the minus strand of CAUYUJ010021193.1, from coordinate 74,622 downwards.
AGCCTGCCAGTGAAGCCTTCGGTGGAGCTCCCTGTGGGTCCACGAAACGCGTGAGAGGTGTGCCGAAATGGGTGCGGTGGCGCCATGCGAAGCCTGCCACTTGGGCCCGCGGTGGAGGTCTCCTATGGGGCCACGAAGCGTGTGAGGAGTGCGTCGAAATAGGTGCGGCGGCGCCATGCGAACCCTACCACTGGGGCCCTCGGTGGAGCTTGGGGCAACGAAGCGTTTGAGGGGAGTGCCGAAAGGGATGCGGCGGCGCCATGCGAACTGTCCCACTGCTGGAGCTCCCTTTTGGGCCACCCGCCGTCGCAATTTCTGGAATTGCGCTGCGTGGTCGGGTGTGCCGCCGTCGTTCGAAGAACCGCCGTCAGTGCCCGCCATGACCGACGAATCGGCATTGCGCGCGTCATCGCGCGCGTGGGCGCTAGTTATTCAGTTTCCATACATATAACCAATAGTTCCACGATGGTGGAAACAAGCGTTGCATGGCACTGGTGTTGGCAAAAGCTACACTGCATCCCTGTTCACAGTCAATGGCCATATTGCTACTGTGCACGTCAATAACTATGATTATGCACCTACCACGGCACTTGCCGCTTCGACCGCGCATGGAATTCTCGCAATTAGTAGTATGAAGTCAAATTGGTCCGAATATTGTATGTTCCATGACAGCGCCCGTTGGCATTTCCGTCTCTCATGATATTGATGCTATTCAAACCGTGTGAGGGGTGTGCGGACATGGGCGCGGTGGCGCCATGCGAACCCTGCCACTGTGACCCTCGGTGGAGCCCAAATGACGCCACGAAACGTGTGAGGGGTGTGCTGGAAGGGGTGCGGTGGCGCCATGCGAACCCTGCCTTTGGGTACTCCGATGGGGCTCCCTTTAGGGCCACGAAACGTGTGAAGTGTGTGCCGACAAAAAACATGCGGAGGGCATAAGCAGGGATTGGAGGATAGAGGCTAGGGGCGGGAGGTGAGGTGAGCTGACGCGGGGCGCTGTCTCCGCAAAACTAGGACCCAACACCACAGGATGGCTGGGAACGGCCATGGACTATAACTCAGACTGAAGCAGGCCAAGCACCACCGATGATATGAACGCTAAAACCAGACTTCTAGCTCGCGGGACACCGACCTTTAGCTGAACGCAGCGAAGGCACTGAAACGAAGCACCCACCTGGTTTCGTCAAACGGGGGCTTTTTCATGTTCCACTCCATGGGGACATTTACCATGGCCATGGAAATGACTGCACGGGGTCTGCGGAGACTCGTGTGAATTTAGCCGCGCCTTTCTGTAAACTGAATCTTCTCGAGAAAAATGGCAACGCTTATAACGTCTCACACCCGCTAGGCCCAGGACGCTTTCCAGAGGAAGCGGACTCACTCCGGGCACCTTCAGCAACTCCCAAGAGAACAGGTCCATGTAGGGCGTCCTATATATCATTGTGTACGTATGCTCTGGGACAATGGTTGGTGCACACATCTGCCACTTCACATTGTCCCATTCTGGGCTGTCTATTCGAGGCACGTCCTCTCCTGGAGGATGATCGATAATGCTGAAGAGCTGACCAATGGGGAAAGCCAAATTTGGAGGCTCCACGTTGCCGTTCTTATCTTTCCCGCCCATGTGGCAGTGGAGGCGGCCTTCGCACTTCTTTTTGGCATACTTAACGCAGGCGGAAACAATGTTCTGCATGAGCCAGCTGAGCTTCAGTGCATCGCCGAGCTCGCCGCCGACCCAAAGTCCAGTACTGGTCAGCTCACCTGTAAAGCTTCGAGACAAACTCCCCTGAGAAGATTGGAATGCCCCCAAAGTTCTCTTGCTTCCGCGCCTGTGGCCATCCTGCTTCTACCTCTCCTTGCCCCCCATTAAGCGCCCCCTTCCTCCCCCTTCCCTTCCCCCCGTGCGTTGCACTGAGGCGTTCTCACTTGCACTTCTCGATGAGATCGGGTCGTATTGACTGGATTCCGGCTGGTGTCTGGCCGTGGGCGCCTCGTGGGCGCTCCGTGCGCTGATTGGGGTTTCCGGGGCTTCGGCCAGTGCCCGGCCGTAGGCGCCTCGCGGGAGCCCTGGGCGGTGACTGTGCTTGCACCACATAGGTTATCCGACGTGCACGCCAAACAGAATGGTTCTAGCAATCTATGTTGTGCAACCTACGTTGTGCAGTCTATGTGGTGCAACCCACTCTGCTGAACTTGAAGTCGTCATCTCCACTGCTCGCGCAAACATCCCACCCACCCACACGCAACTTGGTTAGCAAAACCTCTTGAGACCGACTACGACGACACCGACGACAACGACTACGACGACACCGACGACGCCTCCGACGACTTCGACGACGACAACGACGCCGACGCCGACGACGACGAAGACGACGACGACGACGACGACGCCAACGAAGGCGACGACGAGGGAGGAGGAAGGACGACGACGGCGACAACGACGACAACGACGACAACGACGACAACGACGAGGGAGGAGGGAGGACGACGACGACGCGAACGACGAAGAAGGAGGAAGGACGGCGACGCCGACGACGACAACGACGAGGGAGGAGGGAAGACGACGACAACGACGACGACGACGACGGCGGCGACGAAATAGGAGGGACGACGACGAGACGCCGACGACGACGACGACGACGACGACGAGGGAGGAGAGGGAAGGACGACCACGGCGACAACGACGACGGAAACGACCACGACGCCAAAGAGGACGATGACGACGAACACGAGGAAAGACAGAGGACGACGTAGGCGACGACGACGACGACGACGCGGGAGGAGGGAGGACGGCGACGACGACGACGACGACGACGACGACAACGCAACAGCGCGCGCGCGCACGCTTTTGTTGAAAATCGTGTTGCGAAACCTTGTGTTGTTGTAGGTTTTTTGGACACACGATTTTGAAATCCTTCCGAAACCGATGGGTTTTGAAGGATTTCGGCATACGCGCGCGACGACGAGCGCGTCTGCAATTCGTCAAAATGTTTGCAAAGGATTCTCGCGACGGCACACGCGGAAGGGCGTTCGACAGATTTCGACATGCGCGCGCGCGAAGCCCGTTCGGTAGCACTTTGCGAAAATCTTGAAAAACCTATGGTTTTCTTAAGATTTCGCAAGAGCTCGCGCGGAAGCTTTTTTAGCAAATCAGTGTTGCAAAACCCTATGTTTTTGTATGTTTTTTGGAGACTCGATTGCGAAATCCTTCCAGCACCGCAGGTTTTTGAAGGATTTCGGCATGCGCGCGCGACGACGCGCGCGTGTGCACTTCGTCCTATTTGTTGCAAGGGATTCGTGAGGAAGTGTTATGTTAGAACAAAAAATGTCACCGCATAGTGTGTTTTACAAGGGAACCTCAAGGGGGGGATACCGGCCCCCCGGGGATAGTGTAAATTCATACAGTCGGGGCGTTGCCCTAAGGAACCCTAAATAAGGAACGAGGCCCCTCTTTTCCATAAGTTAAACTTCGATTTACCATTGACAACCTAAGGAAAACCCAAGGCAACCTGTAAAACAATCAAGGAACACCGAGCCCATCCCCAACGAACAGAGTTCCTTCTTCAGCGCCCAGACTGTATTTAGGATGGACATGTGGTCAGAATCATATATGATTTACATACCCGAAAGGGGGACCGATAATGCCGGAAGGGGGGTAGATCCTATTCTGTCTTTAGAAAGGAGAATCTTTGTGGTACAATATATGTGGTGGAATTAATTCCTGTTCGCAGTGAGTTGTCCACTCCACTGCTCGCGCAAACATCCCACCCACCCACCCGCAACTTGGTTTGCAAAATCTCTTAAGACTGTGACGGTGGGTACCACATGGCACTTGGCAACAACAGCGACGCCGACGACGACAGCGACAACGACGATGACGACGCAGACGACAACGACTACGACGACACCGACGACGTCTCCAACGACTTCGACGACGCCGACAACGACGACGACGACGACAACGACGACACCGACGACGACGACGACGACGACGACGACACCGACGCCGACGACGACGACGATGACAACGACGACGACGATGACGACGCCGACGACGACGATAACGACGACACCGACGACGACGACGACGTCAACGACGCCGACGACGACGACGACGACGACGACGGCGGCGACGACGACGACGCCGACGTCGACGACGACGAAGACGACAACGACGCCGACGCGACGACGACGACGACGAAGACGACGACGACGTCGCCAACGAAGACAACGAGGAAGGAGGGAGGACGACGACGGCGACAACGACGACAACGACGAGGGAGGAGGGAGGACGGCGACGACGCGAACGACGAAGAAGGAGGAAGGACGGCGACGCCGACGACGGCAACGACGAGGGAGGAGGGAAGACGACGACGACGACGACGACGACGACGACGACGGCGACGAAATAGGAGGGACGACGACGAGACGCCGACGACGGACGACGACGACGGGGGAGGAGGAGGAAGGACGACCACGGCGACAACGACGACGGAAACGACCACGACGCCAAAGAGGACGACGACAACGAACACGAGAAAAGACAGAGGACGACGTAGGCGACGACGACGACGACAACGACGCGGGAGGAGGGAGGACGGCGACGACGACGACGACGCAAGAGCGCGCGCGCACGCGTTTGTTGAAAATCGTGTTGCGAAACCTTGTGTTGTTGTAGGTTTTTTGGACACACGATTTTGAAATCCTTCCGAAACCGATGGGTTTTGAAGGTTTTCGGCATACGCGCGCGACGACGCGCGCGTCTGCACTTCGTCCCATTTTTGCAAAGGGTTCTCGCGACGGCACACGCGCAAGGGCGTTCGACAGATTTCGACATGAGCGCGCGCGAAGCCCGTTTGGTAGCACTTTGCGAAAATCTTGAAAAACCTATGGTTTTCTAAAGATTTCGCAACAGCTTTCGCGGAAGCTTTTTTAGCAACTCTGTGTTGCGAAACCCTGTGTTTCTGTATGTTTTATGGAAACTCGATTGCGAAATCCTTCCCGCACCGATGGTTTTTGAAGGATTTCGGCATGCGCGCGCGACGACGCGCGCGTGTGCACTTCGTCCTATTTTTTGCAAGGGATTCGTGAGGAAGTGTTATGTTAGAACAAAAAATGTCACCGCATAGTGTTTTTTCACAAGGGAACCTCAGGGGGGGGAACCGGCCTAGCTGGGATGGTAAGATTTCATATTTAGGATGGACGAGTGTGCAGAATATATATGAAATCATACTATCCCAAGGGGAACAAATAAGTCCCGGGGGGGGTAGAGTCTCTTTCTTCTTAGAAAAGAGAATCCACTCTGCTGAACTTGAAAACGTCATCTCCACTGCTCGCGCAAACATCCCACCCACCCACCCGCAACTTGGTTTGCAAAACCTTTCAAGTCTATTCTCTTTTTAGAAAGGAGAATCCACTTCGACTGCCTGGAAGCTGTCCTCTCCACTGCTCGTGCAAACATCCCACCCTCCCACGCGCAACATGGTCGCAAGACGTCTTGAGACCGTGACGGTAGGTAACAAATAACACTTGGCAACGACACCGACGCCGACGACGATAGCGACAACGACGACGACGACGCCGACGACGACTACGACGACACCGACGACGACTCCGACGACTTCGACGACGACGGCAACGACGACTACGACGACTACGACGACGGCGACGACACCGACGACGACGACGACGACGCCGACGCCGACGACGACGACGACGACGACGCCGACGACGACGACGACGACACCGACGACACCGACACCGACGACGACGACGACGACGCCGACGACGACGACGACGACGACGATGCCAACGACGGGGACGACGACGAAGACGACGACGACGACGACAACGACGACGACATCACCAACGAAGACGACGACGACGACGGCGAGGGAGGAGGGAGGACGACGGCGACAACGACGACAACAACGAGGGAGAAGGGAGGACGGCGACGACGCCAACGACGAAAAACGAGGGAGGACGCCGACGCCGACGACGACAACGACAAGGGAGGAGGGAAGACGACGACGACGACGACGACGACGGCGACGAAATAGGAGGGACGACGACGAGATGCCGACGACGGACGACGACGACGACGACGAGGGAGGAGGAAGGACGACCACGGCGACAACGACGACGGAGACGACGACGACTACGACGACGACGACGACGACGAAGAAATACAGAGGACGACGACGGCGACGACGACGACGACGACGAGGGAGGAGGGAGGACGGCGACGACGACGACGACGACGACGACGCAAGAGCGCGCGCGCACGCTTTTGTTGAAAATCCAAACTGCGAAACCGCGCGTTTTGTATGTTTTTGGGACATTCGATTTTAAAATCCTTCCGAAAACGAAAATTTTTGAAGGATTTCGGCATTTGCCCGCAACGACGCGCGCGCGTGCACTTCGTCCCAGATGTTGCAGAGGATTCTCGCGACGGAACGCGCGCAAGGTCGTCCGGACGATCTCGACATGCGCGCGCGAAGCCCGTTTGGTAGTATTTTCTGGTTTTCTGGGGGGAGGGAACAAAACAAATAAACAAAAAACCTACAAGTTGTCTTAAGATTTCGCAAGAGCGCGCGCATAAGCTTTTTTAGAATATCCGTGTTCCGAAACCCTGTGGTTTTTGTGGAATGGAAACTAGATTTTAAAACCGAAGGTTTTTGGAGGATTCCGGCATGCGCACGCGACGACGCGCGCGTGTGCACGTCGCTCCGTTATTCGCAAGGGACTCTTGACAACTTATGATTTGTTATAAACGAATGCGCGCGCATAGTATTTGTTGCAGAGGATGGCGGAGGGAGGGTCGATACCAGCCCCCCTGGGATAGTGCAAATTCATGTTTAGGACGGACGATGGGGCAGAACCATCTGGAAAATTGCAATACCTTAAACCCAGGGGGGGAGGGTGGTAGAACCTATTTGCCAGAAAAGAAAACAAATAAAATCGATGTGGGACAGCATATGTTATGCAATCTATGTGGTGCAATATATGTGGTACAATGTATGTGGTGTACGTTGTGTGATGCAGGATATGTGGTGCCATAGACGTGGTGCCATATACGTCGTGCAAACTATGTGGTGCAAACAATCACCTGCTCAACTTGAAGCTGTACTCTCCACTGCTCGTTCGAACACCCCACCCTCCCACCCGCACCTTGGTCGCAAGACCTCAAAAGACCGTGACGGTAGGTACCAAATGGAACGTGGCAACGACACCGACGCCGAGGACGACAGCAACAACGACAACGACGACGACGCCGCCGACAACGACTACGACGACGCACACGTCTCCAACGACTTCGACGACGACACCAACGACCACAACGACGACGACGACAACGACGACGACGACACCGACGACGACGACGACGCCGACCCCGACGACGACGACGACGACGACGACGATGACAACGCCGACGACGACGACGACGCCGACGACGACGACGACGACGACGCCGATGACGACGACGACGACGACTACGACGACGACGAAGACGACGACGACGATGACGACGGCGCCAACGAAGACTACGACGACGACGACGAGGCAGGAGGGAGGACGACGACGGCGACGCCGACGACAACGACGACGGAGGAGGGAGGACGACGACGACGCGAACGACGAAGAACGAGGGAGGACGACGACGCCGACGACGACAACGACGAGGGAGGGGGGAAGACGACGACGACGACGACGACGACGATGGCGACGAAATAGGAAGGACGACGACGAGACGCCGACGACGGACGACGACGACGACGAGGGGGAGGAAGGACGACCACGGCGACAACGACGACGGAAACGGCGACGACGCCGAAGAGGACGACGACGACGACGACGACGACGACGACGACGACGACGACGAGTAAAGACAGAGGACGACGACGGCGACGACGACGACGACGACGACGAGGGAGGAGGGAGGACGGCGACGACGACGAAGACGACGACGACGCAAGAGCGCGCGCGCGCACGCTTTTGTTGAAAATCCGTGTTGCGAAGCCCTGTCTTGTTGTATGGTTGTTGGACACTCGATTGTGAAATCCTTCCGACCCCGACAGTGTTTGAGGGACTTCGGCATGCGCGCGCGACGACGCGCGCGTGTGCACTTCGTCCCAGCTGCCGCAGAGGATTCTGGCGACGGCACGCGTGCAAGGGCGTTTGAATGATTTCGACACGCGCGCGCGAAACCCGTTTGGTAGTATGTTTTTTGAACATGTTGAAAAAAAATTGTCTTTGAAAGTTTTCAAATGCGCGCGTCAGCTTTTTTGAAATCACTGTTGCGAAACCCTGAGTTTCTGTATGTGCTTTGGAAACTCTACTTTGAAATCCTTCGGTTTTTGAATGACTTCGGCATGCGCGCGCGACGACACGTGCGTGCGCACTTCGTCCCAATTTTTGCCAGGGGCTCTGGAAAATTTATGAATTTTGATAAACGAATGCGCGCGCATAACATGTGTTTTAAAAGGATGGTGATGGTGGGGGGGGGTCGATACCGGCTTGGCTGGGATACTATGAGCTCACAGGTGGGATGGGCATTGGGTCAGAATCCTATGTGTTTTGCATCGGTTCCCGGGGGATCTTTAATCTCGGGGGGAGGGTGGTAGACCCTATTCCTTTTAAAAAAGAAAATACTTTTTGTTCGCAGTCGGTTGTCCACTCCACTGCTCGCGCAAACATCCCACCCACCCACCCGCAACTTGGTTTGCGAACCTCATGCGGCGGCGATTGCGATGAGAGCTCGGCGCTGGCTGGTGCATCTCTGCGGCCGCGCCAGCCCGCGCATGCGCGCGCGCACCGGCCAGGTAGTTGGGCGCGACCGAAGAGGCCGCGGTGGTGCTGACCGCTCGGCACATCCCAGCGGGCACTTGAGTGCAAGTCGGCGGCTCGGGCGGGCGCGGTATCATGGCAACGCCGACAATTGTAGACACGATGACGATGATAGTGGCGATGTTGGTGGCGACAATTGCAGACACGCTGACGATGATAGTGGCGATGACGGCGCCGATGCCGATCACGCCGACAACGATGACGGCGTCTTCGCGTCGGTGATGAAGGCTTTGGAAGGAATTCGAGATGCGCGTGCGGCAGACGCGCGAAAAGTGGCTCGCATGGTATCATTTGACACGGAGCGTGCCACCCCAGCACGCGCACAAAGGCGTTCGAACGACTTCGACATGCGCGCGCGAAGCCCGTTCTGTTAGCGTTTGATACAAATGTTGAAAACCCCATGGTTCTTTTTAGAATTCGCAAGAGCGCGCGCACGCTTTTTTTGAAAGCCCGCGTTGCGAAACCTTGTATTTTTGTATGTTTGTTGGACACTCGATTTCGAAATCCTTCCGAAACCGAAAGTGGTTGAAGGATTTCGGCATGCGCGCGACGACGCGCGCGTGCATTTCGTCTCATTTGTTGCAAAAGATTATCGAGACGGCACGCGCGCAAGGAAGTTCGAACGATTTCGACATGCGCGTGCGCTCGACGCCCGTTTGGTAGTATTTCCTTTAACATGTTGGAACCCTATGGTTTTCTTAAGAATTCGCAAAAGCGCGCACGTTGTTGTTGAAAAACCGTGTTGCGAAACCCTACAACTTTATATATGTTTGGACATTCGATTTCGAAATCCTTCCGAAACCGAAGGTTTCAAGGATTTCGGCACGCGCGCGCGACGACGCGCGCGTGCAACAGGGGGGGTGCAACGGGGGGGTGCAACGGGGCGGCGGCGACGAACGGTGACCAGGCGGCGACGAGGCGGCGACGGGCGGCGACGGGGAGGCCAGACCGACAACCAGGCCCAGGCGACGGGCGGCGACGAGGCGGCAACGAGGTGGCGATGGGCGGCGACGGGGAAGCCAGACCGACAACCAGGGCCAGGCGACGGGCGGCCACGAGGCGACGACGAGGCTGCCTGCGACGGGAAGCTACATGCTGGCCCCGACAGCCAGGCCCTGTCCCTCAGAACACAAGTAGGAACCCCTGAGTGCAAGCACGATTTGGCAAATGGTAAACTCCCTGGCAAACCAGCATCTGGCGACGGAACTATCGAGAGCAGGGAGGAAGAGCATTTTGTCTTAAGAAATTCAGCTGGCACATGGGACAACCCCGCATGTCGTCATAACTCCGCGAAGCGAAGCCTGGGCGGGACGTGCCATACTGGGAATGATGTTCGACCCGTGCACTTTAAAACATACACGTGTACACTTGGAACCAGGTTTGCAACATCAATGGTCCAAAGCAAACTGCACCATGCTCGTCGAGGAACCATATCTTCCGACGGGACAGGTGGGATGCAGCTCCGGGGCCGAATTTCTGAACAGCCACGGCGGTGCTACGAGAATGCCACCTCTCTAGAACCACTGACGCCTTCGCTTGCACAGACCCCAACGAGGCACGCAGATCACCCACGGTCGTCGGTTTCCTGAACTTGCCCTGGATTCGGAGCACGAGGCCCTTGCGGAGGGCGGGTTCCACGTTCGTCGGCTCAGGCTCGTTCCCAGTGTCGTGCAGCAGCAGCATGCGCCCAGCGAAGTTCGAGTTCTCCACATCCACTGGGGCTGCGGTCGGCGGAAGGGCCCTGCTCCTGTAGGGTCCGTCGTCCTCGTCCTTGCCATTGGGGTGGAAGACGAGCGAGAACGGCTGCAGGCGGCCCTGCGGGGAGCGGGACAGCACGACTGCTCGATCGGGGCTCATGGCGAGGACGGGTAGCCCCAGGGGCACCACCACACACAGATTGGCAGGGAACAGAAATATGTGCACCTTACCCTGCATCCCCCCTTTCACCCTGGGGCCAAGCGAGGGGCAGAAGCTGCAAGCTTCGAGAGAGGCCAGAAACCTGAACGCTTCTCCCACCGTCCAGCAGAAGCCGAGGTCACGAAGAGGTGAGTAGCATGAGCACACTGCTGGCGCTGGCCCAGGACTGCCGGCACTTCGCCGCTCGACATGCGTCGGAGGCGAGCATGGGCAATGCCACCCCCGCGGGCTGCGACCCCCTGCCTCCACGGCACTAGTATACTCAAACCACACAAAGACACATCCCGAGGGCCGCAAGGCGTTCTGGGCGCCTTCGCTCTTCCCACGAAACCGCCACAGGGGATTGGCGCGCGCAGCTGGTCTGGGGAGACAAGTTGGGAGATGGATAGACGGAGCTGCTGGGGGAGAGGGATGGGAACGGGGAGGCGGATTAAGAATGAATGGAGGAGGAGGCGAAGGAGGAGGATGAGGCGAAGGCGGAAAGGAAGGGAATGGAGGAGAAGAGGGGGGGCAGGAGGAAGGGAAGGAAGACAAAGAGAAAGAGCAGGGAGAGGAGTGGAAGGGGCAACGAGATGGGGAGGGGGAAGCTGGGAATGTAGGAAGGAGGGGGAGGGAGACAGGGCGGTCGTAGGTACGCGCGGCCAGACTGACTCGCCCCGATTGGATGGTCTGCCCGGGCCCGAGCCTTCGGCATCTCCGCTGCTTTGTCGTCGCTGGCCTGGCCACCAGTGATACCTTACAGTCAGACCTAAGGAGGACGAAGATATCGTTAACACATCAGCGCCCGAGGCTGCTGCTGAGGTGCTCAGCCGTGGATCGGCAAGGGGTGCCACCACCGAGAACTGAAAAGCTACGACCTGAATCGAAACGGCCATGGTTTGATATCCATATTTGGATCATCTGGGAGGCTCCCATGCAGCCCGTAAGTGGCTTTCCCTCGCAGAACACTATTGTCGACATGCCTGGCACAATGCACGCATGAGGGCATTAGGGCATTGCCTGGCCACAGCATGCATGCAAAGAGATACTGCCAATGGCAATCAGGCATGAAGCGCACTTACAGCATGAACACACGGCTCATGCACACCCTACACAAAGACGCACTACAATAGGCCAGACTGGGGCCCACAGCGCAAAGCCAAAACACAACGGCAATCGTATGCACAGCGAGAGCATCCAGCAGCAGTCACGCATGTGGCTGGTTCGTTAACCTGAAAAATTGCACTGGTGCAATATGCATGAATATGTGGTGCAAGCTACGCGATGCAATCAACCTGTATGTGGTGCGAACGATGTGGTGCAAGCCATGTGGTGCAATCAATGTGGTACCATCTACGTGGTGCAATTCATGTCTGCAGAACTTGAAGTCGCCAACTCCGCTGCTCCAGCAACATCCCATCCACCAACTTCGATGGCAAAGGCCATCCAGCAGCGAAATGACGACAGGACACTTATCATGTATGTCCCTGACTCTGGCAGGCGGGTGATAATGGTGACGACGTCAGCCAAGACGACGGTGATGGTAATGGTGATGATGGCGATGATGACAGGGGCGACGACTACGCGATGACGATGATGATGATGATGACAACGGCGGTGGTGATGACGACGCCGTTGGTGCTGGCAATGTTAATGACGTGATGATGGCGACGTTAATAATCATGCTGGCGATGTTGATGGCGATAGTGCTGAAGAAAATGATGGGAAAGCGCGCGCGCAGAATCACACGCATAATCCCTGGCAGATTGTAATTACATACAGTGGAATGGTAACACCCCCCTACCTGTACACTTTCCTGGCATCAACCCTAGGGAGACCAACCTTTGCGACCCTATCGCGGCAGCAGAAGCTGCTCACCTGCTCATGCACCCTCCCTCGGCTTCCCCCCCGGCCCGCCTCGTTCTGATCGACGTATGCCGGATCGCCGCAGCATCTGAGTGTCCGTCGCTGTGGCTCAAGCTTCCCCCCTGCGTACACATGTACCTTTTCCGCAGCTATCGGCTGCACTTCCCCCCTACGCTCCTGCTGGATGCCGAAGAGGAAGAACAACGGCGGGCCCCTGGCCAGATGGCAGTCCCCTATACAGCACTGCGCACAGGGTCCCTGCGCAGAAGGCTCGCTCAAGCCCTTCCGTGCTCGTGAATGCCCGTGGCTGAGATGGGCACATTTCAACCAGGAGTGGTGCTGGTGGTGCGAGATCTGCCAGAGGTACTGCGACGGCAAGGAACACCTCCTGGGTGAGGACCACTTCAGAGAGGCCGCGAAGCAGAAGGGGACCGGGTGGCCAGATCCCAGGACCTACACCCAGCAAGGCAATCTCTGGACCAGGACGCAAGGATCGACCACAGAAAGAGAACAGGACTCAAAATTGAGAGAACACCGTGGCCAGGATGGGAGCTCCCCGGCCCAGTCAAGGACGGCAGCCGTGCGCACCTACCAGGCTGGACCTTCCCAGAGGACTGGGACTACGTATCTGTCGACTTCCCCTTTCGCGGCGACGAGTTCGACTTCTCCATTTCCACCGACACCATACCCTCGTCCGACTTCCGACCGCCCACCCTATACCGACGCGGATGGGGGACCACCCCATGGCGCACTACAGGGACCTGGGGGGGCACCGGCCCGCTCCCCCCTCACCCAGGTACAGGCGGGCTGCTCGCCCCCACGACCAAGAGGGAGAGACACGCTGGCTCCAGTAGGGCATCGTCGCAAGACCCAACAGATCGGACAGGACAGCCGCGAGGAGACGAGACCAGCTGGGCAAACGACGCACCCCCCCATGCCTGTCGGACGGCACCAGACCCCCCAGCAGATGCAGCAGCCAAGGCGATCATGCAGCTGTTCGCCGTACCCGCAGACAGCCCTGGGGCTCAGTTCCGTCTGCACACCCCCCTGGGACCGGTCCCAGGGGGAGTGAACATGCCAAAGCATTGGGAGCAGGATCTACGACAGAGGGGCTGCATTTTGTCCAGGTTAGCTTGGACTGAGTGCATGGCTGCCACGGAAACAGTATAGGACGGCTCGGCAAAGGCCAGAACAGACTTGGCACGTAAGAAGAGCTGTGCCCTGGAAGTGTCGGTCACTCCCATCAACGAACGGCCCACCTGCCACATCCTTGACAAGTACAACCTTCGCAACGCCTTCCCCCCCAGGACGGGAAGCTGCTCTTGCACCTACAATGGCCAATTGAGTTCAGACTGATGCTCAGAGGACTGGAAGGGGGACAGGACGCGCAGTCACGGACTCTGTTCCTTAGTCTCACCAGCCCGACGGAGGACCAGATCACCACCCTCAAACTCGTGTGGCCCCCGGACTTCGGTGGCTCCATTCCCCGCAACGAGTGCGACGTCAACGGACTAAGGACTGGCTCGAAGTACCCCACCAATCAAGCTCTGGCCTGGTACGACTCCAGCCAGACTGAGGAGCTACTCTCACTCGGTTCAGCCGCAAACGCAGACAAAGAAGGCGGAGTCCTGTACCGAGTGGATAAAGCTCCGTCCAAGCTGCAGTACTGGCGGATCTCTCAAGCCATCAGCGAGATCTACAAGCTGCCACAGGCACCTGACGACCTGGTAGGCGCACCACTCGACGTGATAACGTTCCTACTAAACCACCGCGCAATCGACAGAAAGGACAGGATACGGGCTAACGAAGTGGAGAACACTAGGGCCTGCAGCAGCTCCCTCCTCTCCAGGGCGAGAGCCACGATCGAGGCCAAAGCCCACAACCTTCCCAGCGCAACGGCGGTGGACGGCACGACGCTGCAGCAACAGAGCAAGGAGCCAGCCGACGTCCCATTCACAGACGACGAAGTTGCGAGTGCTACAGGACAAGTACTCCAGCGGGTTCGTAACCTTCCCCCCATCACCAACCTGAACGACGCAGCCCGACGCCATCGACTCAATGATAACGCTTCAAAGGCGCTGGTTGCCACCACCCGACACCACGTCACGGTGGTTCATGGGCCCCCAGGGACCGGCAAGACGCTCTTCTCAGTGGCCACCATGGACGCATGGGCAAGCTCGCTGCCCAAGGGACAGGCAGCGGCCCTCACGGCTGGGTCGAACACAGCGGCCGACCAGCCTGCCATCGGACTCGGACTTGCGAGCGAGGGAGGCAGGCTGGCACCCGAAATTTGCTTCCCCAACAGGTGCGTCAGGCTAGCGAAGGACGCACGTGCGGTACCAAAGATCGCCCCCCTTACTCCAGTGGGACATTCCCCGAGAACCCACAACCGCCCCCCCCCCCCCCCCAAGGAGCTCCTCGCCTTCCGCTCGCAGCTGCTAAGGGACGCCAAGATGATCGTCGCAACCCACGAGGCGGCAGAGTCCCTCAAGCTGGCCTCCCCGGCTGCCCTGCTCATCATTGACGAAGCTGGGCAGGCCCACGAGCTGATGGCGGCAATGTCCCTCGCCAGCGTCATACGTTCTTGCGGACACCTACCGCTGGTCGGCGACCCCAAGCAGCTTCCCCCTACCGCCCTCTCCAGGAAAGCCGCTGACCGCGGCCTGTGCCTCTCGATATTCGACCCGCTACACAACGCGCTAGGTGGGGATACCTCGGAGGTGGTGCAACTGACCCTCTGCTACCGCATGCACCCCCTCCTCCTGTCATGGCCCAACGTGGTCTTCTACAACAAGGCGATACGGACAGGGCTCTCCGACCCACGGGCACAGAGGCCACTAGTGGAAGAACTACCGTGGCAGCAGATACTACCCTGGGACAGCGCTCAGCTCGCCGCACTAGCCACCAAGTCCACCCCAGAGGACCTGGAGGCACTATTGAGGGACCTTCAGCCCCCACCGCAGCACCCGAAGGAGAGACATCGTTTCCTCCTGGTCGACAACCCCTCTCTCGAGGTCTCGTTCAACCTCCACTCAGGATACGCGAATATCCCAGAGGCTGCGCAGACGGTGGATATCGTGAGGGCACTCTTGCCCGCCATGGAAAGGGGGACCACAGTCCTCGTAGTGGTTGGCTATCAATTGCAGTGTGCGGTGCTCGAGAATGGATGGCCCCAGTCAGGACGCAGCATCAGCGGCACCCTGGGACAGGCTAAGACCAGGGAGAAAGGAGCTGGCAAAGGTGAAGCAATCAGAGCGAACGACCCCCCCCCACCCCAACGCACGCGACAGTGATCACAAAGGCTACGAACGTGTGTTCGAGCAATGGAGTCCCCCCTCAATGGCACCGACCTGCGCTTCCAGGGGTTACGTCAGGTAGCAGAGGAGTACCTGGCCAACGGCAGACTCAGTATCTCCACCATAGACTCCAGGAAGGGTGTAGAGGCAGACATTGATCTACCTGACCACGCGTTCCAACTTTTGGCACGACTGGGGCTTCATGGACAACCCCAACAGAGTCAACGTCGCAATCACGCGGGCCACCTCCAACGCGGTCAGAATCGGGGACGGAAGGATGTTCAGCACTGCCACAGGAGCGCATCTCAGGGAGCTCTCCGAGCACGGGAGGATGGCCAAGCTATGGGTCCGCTTCCAGGGGAGCGACATGGGCAACAGAAATGCCCTGCACATCGACCAGGAGCTTGACCCCATCAAGGACCTCGCGACATGGATCCCCCCCGCTCCCCCACACACACACACACACACACACAGGGGGGGGGGGGGGGGCGACAGCGTAAAAGGCCTAGGCGACGCCATCAAGAAGGCCAAAGCCAGGTTGGAGAGCACCTTCGCGGACCGCATCGCGGCACCACTCGACCCTCAGTTCTCTTGGGACAAGCTGGGTGCCGCCCTCACAGACAGCATACAGAAGCTGGTTGACGACCCCACCGTGGCTATCCTGCTGTACACCGCGTCCGGGCTGCACCCCCACCAGTGGCAAATATGGGCCACACCCAGGCAACCAGGCAGCTTAGACAGGATGGCCTGGAGCCACCTTGGCTACTGCCTAGACGTGGAAGTTGGAATCGACGCCAGCAACCTTGTGTACAACCTCACGTGGGCAGCCATTGTCTGGTTCCTCGGACTGGGCACGCCGTGGAACGACAAGCAGTTGGGCGTCTCGCACGACTCGCTTCCACCACTGCCCCACATGGTGGGGGCCAACCGACGCCCCAAGGCTTCCAGCCGCTGTACCCCCAGGGCATGCTCCCTCAGTTTCCAGCAGCCTGGAGCAGTACCACCTGCCGGTGCCGACGACACAGGGCGCACCCAGGAATGGAGAACCTGCATGCCCTACTCAAGCCCGACACGATCGACACTGATTTCACGCAATCCCTAGTTGGAGCTGACGGGCAGCCACTCAACCCCCACACACTCAGAATGCTGCTGGTAGTGATGATGCTGCAGTTACGTGAACCCCGTGCCACACTTTGGCCCTTCCCGAACCCAGAGGCCACAGGCGACATCCTCGAGGCCATGATGGGCACGTGCCTCCCGCGGCAGGAAGCTCACAAAGAGTTCCGCACACAGTTTGCAGAGACGTGGGGTTACCTGTTGGCAGACCTTGCCACTCTCCACACCAAGCTCGCCGAAGTCATACATCACACAAGCACCTTGGCCACATATGCCCACCACCACGAGGTGGCACACAGGCACGGTTGTCCGAAGACGTGGGCCGGGATGCAGACGCACATCTTCACCCTGGAGGCCCCCCTACGCGCGCTGGAGACCATAGTCCGACCCGCCGACGTCACACAGCTGAACGTTGGAGAGTGCTCCATCTGCCTGCTGCACACTGCCTTGGCGGGATCAGAGGTGGGACTAGGCTGCCCGCAGACCATGGACGACCTCCGGTACATAGGGGGCGGGAAGGCCATCTCCAACCACCGACTCGACGAAGACATCCCTGCCTCCCCGGCCCCAGATACACCAGTGGTCCCCCCTGTCGTGCGCGATGAGCGCTTCAGCAGGCGGCAGAAGGACGCCACCTACAAATGCGACGGGTGCTTCAACGTGGGACTGCACGGTACAGCAGGCACCTGGGAAGACGACTACACCCGGGAACTACTCGCCCAGAAGCGTGCGCAGGCGTATACGGAGGGAAAGAACTGCAGATGGCTCTGCGAGCACTGTTGGGTCATCTCGCTGGAGAAGAAAGGTATTACCCTCCTCGAACCCGACCCCTCGGAGCGCAGCGGCAAGAAGTCCATGCAGTGGCTACTACAGGAGCAGAAACGCAGGCTGGACGACAATCGCGCGCAGAAATAGGCCAGGACCCTTCCCTCTCTGTCCAGGCTGCCGCTGGGGTTCGGGGCGCCAGCGGACACGGCAGCCCTGACCTCCCTCAGGGGGCTCACCCTTCGTACGCCACACCATTTCCGCCCAGCCAGCGCAGGCACCACGCCACCGCCACACAGGCTCACGGACGGCAGGTTCGGCACCGCAGTGCACCTCACCAATTGCTACTCGGCCACGTGCGACTTCTGCCCCCCAACTCCCCCCTGCTAGAGTGGTCGCCGGGCGCACCCGCATTGGGGTGCTTCATATGGCGTCCAGAGACGGACGCAGACTGCAGTGATCGGACAGGTCCCCCAGCGTGGGTCGTAATGCCATCGTTGTGGATCAGGAGGCAGTGGAACGCCAGTTGGGCTTGCAGGAGGTGCCTCGTACACATATGGGACATTGCTCCCAGTGTCCTCGACCGTGTGCTTGATCTATGCTCGAACGAGGTATACCTGCCTCCCCCACCATGAGGCCTGCCATTAGCGAAATCTCGGAGGAATGGGGCATCTACGACATCTCAGCTCATCTCTCCCCAATCAGCCCAGCGCCAGCCACTGGCCCCAGCCCACCGACGACAACACCCGACAGCCAACCAGGGCGCGCCACGCGTCCGGAGGGAGACCCCGACGGCGGAGGCACCCACAGGTGCACTCTACCGGCTCCCCCACCACCCAAGGCACCCCTACTACCCACATACTCCACCCACCGTCTTGCTGGAGAGCAGTCGAGTGGCCCCGTCCGCGAGCTGGTCAAGTTTCTGATTGAGTGGAACCACATGGTCTACACTCTTTGGGCGGCACACACGCAGCGCTGGGGCAGGGAAGTAGTGGGTGATGTGACCGACGAGTCGGGATGGTCTCTCGAGCACCCGGCGCGCTTCCTGGACTCCATTTACGAGGACGAGATCCCCAGGAATGGTCACCCCCCCCCATCCCCTGGGACGGATAGAGGGCCGCAGCGGCCAATGTCATTACGCACCTTGTGGAGAGGAACCAGAAGTACCAGGAGGCATGGCGGTCCTTTGCCGACAAACTCGACAACCAGAAAGGAGAGCGCCCCCAGCGCCAGCCGTTGGATACGCTAACCCACTTCCTAGCTCGAATGAAGAAAGACCTCTCAGTAGGAACAATAGAGGTCCTTGCCGGCGAGCGCAATGTTGGGAGGACCAGCAGCGAGGAGGATGACGGATCCCCCGCGGCGGTCTGGCGCAGCAAGCCCCTGGCAGCTTCATCTGATCGCCCCCCCGACTACGCCCCCCTCCAGCAACCCGCTGCACCGGCACAGTCGGACGGAGAAATAAGGGAAGTGCCATCCCCAAACAGATACGGAAGCGGCAGCGGCGAATACGAAGTCGACTGGGACGAAGACAACAAAGGATCGGATACAGAAGGACAGGCCCCGGGAATCCCACCAGACAGGACCGTCTCCATGATCGCCAGTCCCACGCAACAGGCAGTTGAGGCCGACGTCCCAGACCCAAGCGACAGCGATGCTTCCCAGTCCGCCAGTCCTGTGGACCCAGCCCCCGCAGAGGGGCGAGTCAGCAGCCTGGACGCCTTTCGCTAGTGCCTACTCCCGTTCACTCCAGGAAGAGATCGGAGACAGCAGAGATCTAAGGGGAGATGGGAACAAGACAGAGTGCCGACCACCCTCTATACCTGAGGACGCCACACTTGATCGCGATACCCGCCCGCCACTTAGCTCGCCTTGGCAGAACCGCAGCTCGGACCGACGGCCCGACCCCCAGGCAGCATCCCTCCCACTCGCGCGCCCAGACGATCCCTTGGGCGGACTCCCCATGTACATGAAGCCTATCTACGAGGCTGATACTAAAGTTGACGAACCAGCCTCAGACAAGATCATCAGGCTTCAGAAGACGCTGGGAGGCGCATTCAATGGGATATGGACTGCCTGGGTTCGCAAGGCAGGCAGCAGGCACGGGGGCCCTTGCGCCAACATCAAATCCGACCCCAAGAAGAACACGGTACAACTATGCGGAGACTTTCTTCTGGCATGGGAAGAAGCAGGCTACGACGCCTACAAGATGGACGTCGAGCACCGGCTCCACGTGGAGTGGCCAACAGTCATGGAGAAGCATCGCCTTCTGTTACAGCGCGACACCAGGACGCGAGCCCCCAAGGGCCGCAGTAGCGACGGCCGCCCGTACCCATGGGCCGTCAGCAGCAACGTCGCGCCAATACGTCCTTCAGTGCCCGACGGGGGCAGAGACGCCACGCAAACAACCCCCCCAGGCGAGCCCAGTGGAGATGGCCGGCGGTACCCATGGAGCAAGCCTAGAGAGTACAGGGTTGCTGCGCAGACGGGCGCATCCAGCTCAGCCGCCCCATGGAACCCATGGCAGTCCTGGGAGGGGTGGGACCGCCGGCAAAGCACATGGGCCGGCACAGATTGGAGGACCAGGGAGAAAAGGACTGCCCCTAGAGGAGACGCACACTACGCCGACAAGCGACAGCGCGGTCGGGACTTCGACCGCAAGTGACGCCGTCGGGTCTAGCCAAGGCGCGATGTCTCCTCCAGGCCCAGGAAAGGCAGGCTCCGACATCGAGGGCCACGCGGCCAAGGGTCCCGCGCCCGTTCCCTGTCCTGCCCCCCCTGCTCCCCGTCGGGCGCTTCTCAGTGCACGTCTACGGCTCGAGCCCCATTTCCCACTCACGAAGCTCCAGGCCGCGGTTTTGCCCACCCTCCCCCCGTTCATGTCGATACTCCGTGTTGCCACTCAGCCTGTCTCGGAGCGCAACGCGTGCTTTCTTGAGGACAACGACCTCGGTCAGCTGGGCACAGCTTCCACCAAACTATACAAAGTGGCATCCATCGCGCTGACCCTGTGGGCCACATGGGCCCCCGACGTGCCATGCGGGGCCCAATGGGTCGGCAGCCCCATGGTCCTCGAGCGCCCCTTCGCGGCCCACAGGCACGCCATCGGCGAGGACAAGATGGCGCGGACGGAAGACCCCCACGGGCCACATCGACCAAGAGCTGCCCCGTGACGAAGGGAGATCGTTTCACCGCAGTGACAGGCAACAGCCTGAGTTCCCGCGTCACCTCCAGGGAGTGAGGTGCACAACTCACACTGCGTATAGACCCCCACAGGTCTTCGCGGGCCCTTAGCCCGTGTGATATGGCTGCCATAATCCTGCCCACGGCTCACTTTGGCCTTGTTCACGAGAACACGAGCCCGATTCGCCCGCTAGGGCGCACACCTTGGACGGCTGGGCGGCAGGCCTAAGGCACCCCCCCATGCGCTCCGCACCCTCGACGTCCGACAGCCCCGCACTGATGGCGTTCCCCCCACCAGGCGGCGCCGCACGCCGACGACATACCGACTGCGCGTGTTGGGTCCTCGACAGACGTTGCCAGCATCTGGCTCCTCCTCCCCCATGTATTCAAACGTTATGCGGCTATCGGCTGCGCCTTCCTCCCTTCCCTCCTGACGCCCTCGACGACTGTGGTGACTGACCGGCGACGTGTGACGTTCACAAGACCCGCTCCACACAGGCAGGGGCCACCATGGTCCTCGTAAGTCCCGTGGCTGCCCACAGGCAAGCATCGGGCGAGGAGAAGACGTCGCGGGCGGATTGCCCAACCCGGGCAGCAACGGCCGCGGGCAGTCCCTTCACGAAGGGGGCTCGTTTCACCGCAGTGACAGGCCTCGGCCTTAATACACGTGCTACCTCCTGGGAGTGAGGTGCACACTCTCACTGCGCTTAGACCCCCACGGTACTCCGTGGGCTCTTAGCCCGTGCGGTCTGGCTGCAATAACCCTGCCCTCGGCTCACTTTGGCCTCACAGGGACACGTGCCCGCGTCGCCCGCTGGGGCGCTCACTTTGGATGGCCGGGGCGGCAGGCCGAAGGCCCCCCATGCGCTCCACACTCCCGACGTCCGACGGCCTTGCCCATGTGACAGTTCCCCCCCACGCGACGGCGCCACACGCCAACGACACACCGACTTCACGCGTTGGGTCCTCGACTGGCGGCGTTGACACCCGGCGCCTCCTCTCCATGTATTCAAATGTTATGCGGCTATCGGCTGCGCCTCCTCTCCTCCCCTCCTGTCGCCCTCGACGACTGCCGAGGGGTGCCGACGACGTGCAGTGTGGCTCTGGCCTAATACCTTTGGGTCACCTCCTGGGGATGAGGTGATTCCCTCTCAGCACTGCGTGCTGGCGCTGTGCTCGCCTGGGATGGCGGGGGCTTTCGGCCAGAGGCCCACCCACTTACGTGCCACTTGACGCCTTCTGGAGGCTGGTGCTCTTGCCCAGCGGCTCGTCCCCCACTTGACAGCGCCAGCTGGGTCTTCGGCCACCACCTTCGGTGGTTCTGGCATGGCATACTCCTGCACAAGTGGTTTACATTTGCAGGCCCGGCCTTTCCACGACTTGGCCGTTCCGCTATTCGGCGCCGTCGCCCTGGAGTACGACTTCCGGTTCATGTGGTGCATCCTGTGGCAGTCCCGTGCCTCCGTCTGGCCGACGTATCCCCCCCGGCGTTGCCGACCGTTGCTTCTTCCTCTGAGCGAGGTTCCCGCTCGCTGTCGCCATCGACATCCTGCCTTTCTGCGCTGGTGAGGTGGTGCACTCCTACCTGCAGTTTGCCTCTGGCGGGACACTGGGCGCTGTGACGTGGTTTGCGCGACGTGCATCCTTGTAGTTAAAGGTGGCGGCTGCCCCTCAGGAGTCACGAGGTGTCCACCTGTGATTGGACCTGTGTCGGCGCCGGCGAGCACCTGGTGCTTGTCCCCTTCCTCTTTCGTCCCTCCGTCGCTTCGCTCTTCCCCCCCCTCCGCCCTTCCGTCGCCCTGCTCGGCGCCTGGCTTCCTAGTGCTGGCGCAACGTTGCCACGCGCGGCTGCCCGTCTGCCCGTTTTTCCCAATTTGTTCTGCATGTTGCACGAATTATCTGGCTCTGTGCCCCAGTCAGCCTGTTTGACACGCCCTCTGGACTCTTTCTTGCGGGCTGCAGATCAAAAAAGCGCATCCCCACCAGCCCCCCAAAAAAGGGAGAAGTTGAGGCCCCCCTCCCCGGAGGCTACATACACCCAGAGCTCCAAGAGCGAACCATGAGCTGGCTTGACCCCTTCGGGCATGTCCAGGAGGGAATACTGACAGGCGACTGGACAGCGGTAGAAAGAGGGGCTCAGGTCCGAGCTGCGAGGGCAAATACGGGAAAAGGCACCAGAAACGGCGGAGGAATGGGAGGACGCCGCGCACCCCCCGAAGCGGACGGCAGCGCACGAGGCACCACAACCCCCTGGCACGCGGACATCAGGCAAATACTTGGCGAAGATACCAACAACGGGAACAGGTCCCCCGCCCAGGCAGACCACAGACGCGACACACTAGACGCCCTCATCCGAGCCCTGAACGCGACGCAGAGAGACGATGAGGCCACCAGACGAGCGAGGCAGTACTGCATCCACCGCAGCTCCGTTAGCGGTGCAGACGCCCAGCTCGTAGCGGAAGGTCTTTTGAGGGAGGCAAGACCGCATCTCGAGCCTGGAAGCTGGATAGCCCGCGCCATATGGCTATGTCTAGCACCGCACTACATCCCCCTCCTACGACCAGTGCTGCAAGCACGGGGCATGGACACCAGACCATACGAGGTCCTCACCAGATGGCTACAATTCGAAGGCATCCATACACACAACGACATCAGAGGCATACTCGGCGAAGGGGGCGGACAGGCACCCAACGCATACGCTCTGTTTGGAAACGAGCAAACACGTCTTCTCATACGGAGTACGGGCCTCAGGGCATGCCTCACCGAAGAAGAAGCTGCGTCACTGCGTCAACGACTCGCCTCCTCATAGAGAGCTTGGGCACCTCCATCTCCAACGCAACGGACCCTCCCGGGGACGCAGAAAGAGTGCTGAGAGCAGGCGAACCGGAGCCCAGGCCAGGATGGGACGCAGGAGACGACCCACAGGTCTACACCATCTGCACGGGGGATCTCGACGGGGCGGTGGAAGTTCTAGTACTATGTGGGCATAGATTCCACAAGCACTGCCTAGAGCAGTGGACACAGAGCCAGCCGGAGATCTTCGGGGAAGGAGGGAACTCCAGCAGGGCCAACGACAGAGGCAGCATCTCGGCCCTCCTCCCCGGAGCCTCCACTCCCCCAGAACACCCAGGGAACCTCCAGCTGAGAGACGGGCTGCTGGCACCCATACGGCCCCCAATCACGCACCGCGAACTCGCCTCCGCGGCGCACGCTCTGGCCAGGGAGCTGGACTGCTCACGAGCTGACCCGGTCACCATCAGGAGACCAAATACATACGTGACAGTACAAGACATGCAGAGGATACACGACCAGATAGTGATACACAGACCCTCCTCCACACCCCCACCCGAAATGGAGGTGGATCAGGAGGGCGCGGCCAACCCTTCCACACAAGAAAATGAAACCCCGGGAGGAGAGAGAGGTACGCCAGCCCCCCGTTCCAGACAGGAAAGGAGGCGCTCAGCCCCGCTAATCACCCACGCAAGATGGGCCACCCTGCTAGCCAGATTCCCACCAGAAGAGGAAGGACGTAGGGGGCCCCCCCCTTCCCGGTCCCATTACTCATGGCCACCGTCAGGGAAGTGGGGGCTGAGCTGGTAATCACGCGGAGGTCTCTAATTGGCAACAGAGACGCGGACGGCACAGGAACCACTCTTGCAATGGCGGGTCCGAACGCATATGAACAAATAAGGGAATTGATCCGCTCCAAAGCAGAAGCAGAAGAAGGCCAGCGCACGACCCCCACTGTGCTGAATGTAGACGCGCAGGCGCCCCAAATACAAGCAGCGCTGGCGGCGGCTGGCTCCGGCGGGGGCCCCTGCAGAATTTTCGCCTTAGCGACACAAGGGGTCCCAACTTCAGGGGGTCCCGATACCATAGAGCCTGCGGCCAGAAACCAACTCCCAGTGGGGCTTCCGAGCAGCAAGCCTAATCACGCACTTGGTCCCCAAAGGCAACCCCGTGCGAACTGGGAAAATGACCCCCCCACTCAGGCAGCTGGTGGCAGCACAATTCCACGTGACGGACAGCCCCCAAAGGTCGCAGATCCCACCATCCATCGTGGTCCACTGGGGAAACAACTATGCTGACACCAGCGACGCCCTGCACATACTGGCACCAGAACGATGTAACGACGCCATAGTGGCACAAATAATCAGGCGGCAGAAGACCCTAGAGGCGGCGGGCCACGCAGCGCTCGGAGCAGAATGGACCACCACAAAAATCTCCCTCCCGAATGACGAAACTCTCCTCAAGGAGGGACTGGAGCCTCTCTTCCACCACGTTGTGCGATGCCGGCCGGCCAGACCCACAGACATGCAAGCCCCCCACGACCAGCCCCTAGAAGAGCTGCAAGTAGCCGCGCAGATTGCTTTGGTCACGAACATCAGCGGCTGCACATGGAGATCCAAAGAAACGTCGGACTCCGTGCACATCCCCATCCCGAATGCTGCCACATGCCTTGCCCACTCTACCGCCTCAGACGCAGCAGCAGCATTCGGATACAGAGTCGGCATAAGTGGTGGAGGCTTGCTCCTTCTGAGGACCCCGGAGAGAATAGCGGCCCCTATACTGAGACACCTCAGAGAAGAGCTACCCAGGATCTTCGACAGCGGACGTAACTCCCCCGCCCTCAGCCCCGGAAGGATCCTCCTGTAAGGCAGCTAGGACGGAGGCCCCTCGTTTACCAGAGTGGCTGACCTCGAGGACGGCTTCCATCTCAGGTGGAACTTAGCAACTTAGGGCAGTCCAGACACCAAGACGTCGTCGACGCCATAGAAGCCATCATAGGCACGGGAGCCGTAGAGCAGATATCCACGGTGTACGCTTGGTTCCCAGACTCAGGTGACTACAGACACAAGACACAGGTGAGGATCAGGCTGAATGCGGCTGGCACCATGGCCGCCGCCTTCTGCGGGACGAGCTGCATAACAGTTGGCCCCCAGGCCATGAGGATTTTCCCAGCCACCCCCTCGAGAGAGCAGACAAGGCGAGACGGAGAAACACCGCCCGAGCAGCGAGAGCACAACGAAGCCCTTGCCCAGGAAGCCGTGCGATAAGCTCCAAGAAGGGCCGTCCAATAGCAGATACTCGAGGTCACCGCCTTCGACCAGCGAGGAACACAAATCCGACCCCCTCGAACCAGACACATGCGCCCGGACCCCTGGATCCCCCAGCACGCCACCCTCAGGATGTTCTCGGCGACGATATGCTCATCCGGGGCGAGATTGCACACAAGAGCATGGCCGCTGCCCACAGGGGCAGAGGGCCGGGAAATACCAGCCAACACGATGGCCCCACCCCCGACGATCACCGAGGACTGGTTCCGCGAGGTCGACGTCGCCATGGACAGTCGGAACGCGACGACACGCCGCAGACCCACGGAAGACAGGGAGGGCCTACGAGATTTCAGTACCATCCTCCACCACGGGGACTACCTAACCGCCGCGATAGCCGCAGGAGGAGTGGCATGCATAACCACCAGCGGCGAAAGCGGACACTTGTATACATCAAACACTTCGTGGGTCACAATCGCGCTGCCTGCCGAAGCTCACCTGAGAGCTGCCAACCGCGGTGCGGACCGCCCACAAGCCAAGGTAACCCTACAGCTGGCGCACGGCGCTGTACACGTAGCCAAGCTCGACGCCACTCCAGCCCGCACACCAGCGCCTGCGGACCTAGGGATTGAAACCAGCCAGTCGGCCAGCCCCTCTCTTCCCCCCAGAATGCGAGCGGCAGTGGACTCCCTCCCGGGACCTGCCCGCCCCAGGACATACCCCAACCTCGCGGAGGTGCTCACAAGCAGAAACAGCTCGCGCGCAGATCCTGGAGCAGCACTCGTGAGAGCCGAGAGCGACGCGGTGCTTTCTGCGCACAGGGCATGCTCGGGAGATTCCTAGCCTGTGTCAGAGAGCAGAGCATCCACGACATGGTAAGGAGCATACAGACCAGGCTGGTTCTGGAGCAGCGACGGCAGGAGGAGGGCAGGCCGATCTTGACATATAACTGACACCTCTTTGCCGCCACATGGATCCTCCAGCTGGCTGAACCAGGCAACCTAGACAGAGACCACGTATTCCAGCTCATCAAGGAGTTGGGAATGAGGGAGGAGACCACGAGGCAACTCCCTTTCACACCGTGGCTCTCCCCCGAACCAGACCCCACGTACACGGCGCATCACCCGTGGATGGAGGTCCCTGGAAGTAGGGGTGCCGAGACAGACGGCTCCACTACACATGTGCTCGCCCCAGGCACCGCCGAGATGCTGTCGGCCCTAGCCAGCGTCACGGAACGCAGCACAGGAGGACAGACTTCGCCATGACCCGAGAAGACTCCCCAGACCCCGACGCGCAGCCAGGAGCCCACGAAACAATCCCCAGGAGAACGGCGGGACGAACCCGGTGCAGGCGCAGACCAGACGCAGCCGGACTCCTGGCAGGACGCTAGCGGCGGAGCAGACCGCCGCCACAGACAATCCCCAGACCCTGGCCAGCACCGCTCCACAACCACCACCGAACCCCCCCCCAACCCGGCCCAGCAGACGCAGCCCCCCGCGCGCCTCCCGCCGGCGCAGTCTCCCGCTGCAGCAAGCGAAGGACAGCACCAGGAAGGGGCACTACACGAAGCGCAGTAGGGGCACAAGGCCCAGGAGACAGGGTAAGAAGAGCAAGACCGAGAACCCACACTCAGGCTCCCACTAAGCCAACGGCGGCACCTCAGCCTGCGGACGTCCTACAGCAGATATGGGCCTAGCCTTAGACCGTAGTCACACCCGATTTTCAGCAGTTGCCCCCCCCCCGACAAGGTTCTGGCAGCATACCAGGTGGCCGGCCTGGACGACATCCTAATCCTGGAGACCCTCAGGACCCTTCACGAGCAGGGCACCGTCAGACTAGGCCCAGAACACACAGCTGGCGATATTGCAGGGAGAGTACGGATTGAAGAAACAACGGAAATCGATTTCACACAGCAGGCTGGAGTGGTGTCACAAGGGGAAACGGCTGCGGGCACCAGCGAGGCCGAGAGGCGCACACCTCTACACCTTGTGTCCCTCTTCGACAAACTGGGGCCAGCTAGGCTCGCGACAAGCGACCTTTGCCACAAACTCTGAGCCAGTCACAGATTTCAAACTTCAGCCTTCGCTGAGCACAACAGAGAGGCAGCTGAAGCAGTCACGCGCACATGGAGCGCAGCTCCCGACCCCCACGCAGCAGCAGCAGCAGCAGCAGCAGCAGCAGCAGCAGCAGCAGCAGCAGCAGCAGCAGCAGCGGCGGCGGCGGCGGCGGCGGCGGCGGCAGCAGCAGCAGCAGCGGCAGCGGCAGCGGCAGCGGCAGCAGCAGCAGCAGCAGCAGCAGCAGCAGCAGCAGCAGCAGCACCACCACCACCACCACCACCACCACCACCACCACCACCACCACCACTACGACTACGACGAGCAGCGCCACCACCACCAGCACGGCGACCAGCACCACCAGGGTTGAGCGTGTCTGCCCTTGTGCCCCTGGTAGCGACCGAGAAAATCGTATTGCCCGTTGGGGGGGGGCGTGTACGATCGTCACGTGGTGGCGGGTGGAGGCCTCTATGGCCCCCGTGGCGTCGCGGTTGAGACTGTGGCGCTGGGCGCCTTCCTCCAGGGATTCCTGTGCTGGACGGTCGCGGGCACGCGGAAACACCTGACAGGTAGCTTCGTCCACTTCTGGGTTGGTGAACGGGGGGGCGGCTGGGTGCCCGGTAAATTATGTGGCCCTCGCAGAGACGGCACTGGGCGCAGGTAGGTTTTTTTTTTTTTTTTTTTTTTTTTTTTTGTTTTTCCTCTCCCAGTCCCAGTCCCAGTCCCTGGCCGAGTCCGCAGCAAAAGGGGCCGCTGCACCTGGCTCCCTCCGGCCGGCTCCCTGCGGTCGCCTTAGGCGGCCCGGCGAGCCCGCCGGCCACCGCGCGGTCTTCGCGCCGCCAGCCGCCGCCACCCGCCGCCCGCCCGGCCGAGCCGCCCTGCGTGCCTCGGCCTCGAAGCCGCGGCAGCGCTCGAGGCCCTGGCCCAGCCGGCTCCTCTCCGTGCCCGGGCAAGGCCGCTCGCGAAGGCCGCCAGAGCTGCCCCAGCCCGGCGGCCCGCGGCCGCAGCGCCCGCCGGCCCTGCCCGCCTGCCGTAGCCCACGACGTCGGGTCCCAGCTTCGCGTCCAGCATCGTGCTGAGCAGCACGAATGCCTGCTGCCACTGCCCCCTCTTCTCGCCCGCGCTGATCCCAGCATTGTAGCTGATGACACTTGGCGCCACCTTCCCCTCCCACATCTCGCTGGGCAGCGTGAGAGCCCGCTGCCACTGCTCGCCGTTCGTGCACGCGCTGATCCCAGAGCTGTAGCTGGTGACACTTGGCTCCACCTTCGCCTCCCGCATCTCGCTGAGCAGCGGGAGAGCCTGCTGCCACTGCTTGCCGTTCGTACACGCTCCGATCCCAGGGCTGATCCCAGAGTTGTAGCTGATGGCCTCTGGCTCCGACCTCACTTCCCACATCTCGCAGAACAGCGATAGAGCCCGCTGCCACTGCTCGCCTTTCGTGCACGCGCTGATCCCAGAGCTGTAGCTGATGACATTCGGCTCCAATCTCACTCCCCACATCCGCTGAGCAGTGATAGAGCCCGCTGCCACTGCTCGTCTTTC